>KI915042.1:424917-733137 GCA_000473445.2 Anopheles farauti | reverse complement strand
AAATTACGAGAAGAAAAAATAAACCGCTCCCATTAGGGTTCCAGCAATACTGTTGGCTCAAATCGGAACGCAACGACCGCGGCTGTGGTGCAATGGCCTTCGAATTCAAACATTTCCGTTAAACGCCGGGAGCATAGAGAACCAATATTAATAAGCGCCTGCAGCTAGGCCTTCAGCTTAACACACGTCCGCCATTTAATAATGCCAAAATGACTGAGCCAACCTGGAGGCCGTTTGCATGCAAGCTTGTGTCCGAGAAACTTGTGTGGCCTATAGTACCCTTTTGCCGCTTTTTTTAATATTTTATAAATACTAATCCTCGTAACTAAGATTTTGTGTCTAGGATACAATTGCGCCTAAAAGTTTGTAATCAATATTCCTATATTAATTGTACAGAATTATTTAGAAATATGTCAGATCATGGTACATGATACATGAGAATAAAAGATATGAAAAGCAAAAATTGCTCTCCTGTCACCGATGTCGCATTTATTCTACGTTTAGAGGTTTGGTAGTGAAAGTGTTGAAGATCGTTAAAGAATATCGCTTTCAAGATTGCATACTTCTAGGCGTACATTTATCCCGGACACAAACTGTGCCCCTCGGAAAATTTCGTATAATATCCAAACTACACCGAGGAGAGGCAATCAAAAGGCATCTATTTTGTAAGCTCGTTCGCATTGAATACTCTCTTTTTTCTTAGAATATGCTGGTAATAAAATCTAATGCGATTTCACTACAAGATTAGCTTGTGAAATTACTCCATTCGAGGATGTTTGCGTCGCCCGGTAATATCGCATCGTAAAGGGAATTGGATACTTTCCGACTCTTCCCGATTCGGTAAGCCGTTTGAACGCAGGCCAAGAGAACGTTTGCCCAAAACTGCATCCCAAACTGCGTTCCGGGTTTATGAGACAAACAGAGTGCGCTCATTAAAAATCCGTCCCGTCATTAACGTCTGGATCGATTAGTGTCTTAAGAAGAGTGTATTTGCCTTCAGCACAGAACACCACCGCAAGCTTCGTGCCAAAAATGGACTGATATTTGTGCGCTTTATGTTGCTTTAACTTAAGAAAACGGGCCGACAAGCGCAACACTCACACACATCACGTACTATCATCATAATCAATCGCAGAAAACGCACGCAACGGGCGGCCCCAATTTGTGGTCCCAGTTGTTCGCATCGTAATAAACTGATTACAATCAATCATAATCAACGCAATCAGCGGTACGTTGCCGTTTTGTCGAAGGTGGGCCACGGAAGGAAAGTTAACCTTACCGTGAGCAGATGTGTGTGTGTGTGTGAAATTAAATCTATTTTCACGTTTTCAAGCGTGCCTGCCCTTTTCGCTGCCAGTGCCGTATGTGCCCGTTAAGCTCCCCTTCCGTTCGATACACAAATTCAATTACCTTATCGGGAGGCTGAAAATTGTCTTCCTAATTTACGCAAACGCCTAGGCTTCTCCTTAGTGGCTGTTTCTGTTTTGTTTTTTATTCCAGCCTTCTTATTTTAACGACACCCACGATTAGGGCACCCAATTTGTCATTCGAAGCGCCGGCGATGCGGCGACGGTGACGGTGTGAAGGATGTGTTAAAAATATCTACATATTCGTGAGGCGAAATAAAAACCCAAATTACGAGCAAACTTAACGATAACGGCCCCGTTTGTGCGCTATGATTCATTCCATCCTCCCCTTTCCCCCCTGAATGGCCCTGAAAGCTGTTGCTGTCACTCATCGGACGCGGCAACGGGATGGGCCGTAGATGTGCGTTTGCATCGTATTGGCGGAAAATTTATGAACGTTTTGTGCTTGTGCCATCTACCACCGCCGGTTGGTGGAAAATTCATCCCCTTTCCGTGGGTGACTGGTTGAAGATAAAACACACACACACACACAAACGGGCACATGTGTGTGGCAGTTTTTTTTTGAGCGACCTCTCCCCTCCCCACCTTCCCACTCCCCCGGCATCGGTAATTGATAATAAGACGGAAAGACCGAGAGAAGCCGAAATTGATTTAATAAATGGTCTCATGGCGTATTTATGCATGTTTACACACGACCCAATTGGCCGGGCGGTGTTGGGGTTGGAAATAAAACAAAACGGACGAAAAACCAGAACGATGGGGTTGGGGGAAAAAAAACGCACACACACACATTAATACGCCACGTGATAGATGTGCGCAGCTAACGTGAGAAAGGATGCCTTTTTTGTGAACAGGGGATGGTATTATTTTTCTATACATATATATAAAAATTGATGTCCCTTGTGTGGCGGAAGGCGGCTCGGATTCGTTCGAGTAAAATTCGTCCAATTGTGTACAGGGCTGAGCAACCTTATGGGGTATTGGAAAAAGGAAGAAGTCGTTCTTTAGCAGATAAAATACAACATTATGGAAGACATCGTATTGAATAATAAAAATATTATATTATTATTTTTTGACCAGGTAAATTGCCTCGAGAAACCTCGAGAAAGGTAAATCGAACCTAAGCAGCAAATAAATAGGTTGCAATTAATTAAACACTTGTGTAGTTAGATAATTTGTAATATTTAGGACTGTTTAAATGTGAAACTTTAGGAATTTGGTCCGGGTTATCAAAATCGATTACATAAAATTGTTCTCGAAATGTATGCTAGTCTAGTTTTAGGTAGTTTGACAAATTTGATTCGATTAAATACTTCGATTAAAAATAAATCATTTAAGTTTCATATAATATTTGTAGAGTCACGAAAACTCATAGACTAATAATTTAAAAAAAAAGTCAAACAATCCGTAATAGAAGAATGTGTGAGAGAAAAAAAACATGTTGTCATTACAAAATATACTAAAATAGCAAGGTTGCTCATCCCTGCTATCCTTTTTTTGGTGCCTCCAATTTTGGTGTGGGACAACACACCCGGCACACCCGGTCGAGCTCATGCGTCCTATTTTATATTCGTTCTTGTTTCTCTTCTTGTAGTATCGTTGGTTTGTTTAAAGCACAGCTGAGATATGCTCTGTTTTTTTGTTGTTCTCATGCTCAGTATCAATTTTCCATTCCAGGCTTTGGTTTTTGGTCGATTTTGCGGCATCAATTGCTTTGGGCGAGTGTGTGCCTGCCTGATCATGAGACGCGGAGCCATCAGGATAAGCAAGGATGTGTGATTTTACAAAAAAAATAGCGCGAACAGTCCATGATTTATTGTATTTATCAAGCAGGAAAGCGGAAGCAAAATCGTTCGGAAAATCGGTTCGATTTTTTTACCCGACGCTTCATGCGTGTTTGTGGTGACAAATTTGGGTCCCGTTTGGTGAGTGTTTTTTTTTTTCTTTACCGTGGAGAAAGCATGCCACTATTTTATCCACCAGCGCGCGAGGATGCGACGTGAGCGTACACACAAACAAACCCGTGGCGCTGTGCGCCTTGATTTATGCACTGCTGCATAATAATACGGTGCCGTGCAGTTCGGTGACGCGACGAAACGAAAATTAACCTCGTCGGAACGTCGGACCGGCGAAACGAGACCAAAATTACGACCATCGATACCCATCTTGAAGGTTTTATTATTTATGCCTACAAACAATAACAATTCGCACAAACAGATTCACCAACGGACACCGCGAGCGAGCCCTTCTCGCTTGATGCGAAAAACGGAACCCGAAATCCTCCCGTGCCTGTGTCGTACCTCCTCCCGTTTGAGCGGGAAGGAAATGTAACCGAGGACGAACGGTGCGCGCCACGTCCCGGGGAAAGGATGTCGATACCAATAAAAGAGCGATAAACGTAATTGACAATTGATCCCCCTAATCGTCCCTCCATAAACGAAGGAACCGAGCGGCCGCGCCTGGCGGTGGGAGAGATTTTGAAAATCGTCCCCGGGAAAAACGCGTCCCGGCAAATCCACAGCGCGGTTGGTGGTGATGGCGTTTGAAGTAACTCCGCTCGTCGGGTGCTTCATTCTGTTGAATATCCATAAAATCAGCAAAAAATCAGCCCCGAGAACTGTTCGCTCGCGTGGGTATCGCTTCGTTTGCAGCCATCGTACGGCGGGACGGGTGAGAATGGGCTCCTGGAGGTTATGGATATATTCATCCAGCTCGCAGCATCGAGCTGGAGTCTTCTCGATTACTACCATCGACTCGTTCGTTCGCTTGCTCGTTCTTTCGTTCCTCGTTTCAAGTAGAGTGCTAAAGTGTCGCAATTGGTGTCGTTTATTTGTGTGTGTGTGTGTGTTTGCCTGGTGTGAGATGAAAACTTGACACTGCGGATATTGCATCCGTGGCAAGGGGCAGAATAAGACTAAAGGGCTCCCCACCACTTTAACAACATTGCTCCATGTGGCATCTTGGGGGGATCAGCTCGATAGCTTCATCTATTATCGTGCAATTCGAATGGAGGGTTTTTTTTATAACGCATACAAATCCTGCTTAGAATCGGTAATGGGAAACAAATAAAATTGATTTAATTATCTGGTCATTTTCCCGATGATAAAAGCTTTTCATATTTCTGTGTGTTTTTTTTTTCAGATGATGATTCATAGTTTTCTTAGCAAACAATAATCTAAAAAACAACAAATAATGCGTTTTGAAATGTAAATATGTAGAGCCCAATGCATACCTTTAGGCGAAATGATTTCTTTTGAGCCGGAAAGTATGCAATCTGTACGTTTTGCGCTGAAGTATTTGCGCTGATTGAATGATCAAAAAATATGGGAATGAATCAGAATATTTTAAATGTAATCCAATTACACAAATTGTTCCTCCATACGAATTTATCTCACAACTTTGAGGACTCAATCGAAATCGGCAAGTATGTCAGAAGATTTCATCGAAGAAAATTAAAATTGATTGACGCACTGAGATAAAGATCTCAGTAAATTAAAAATTGAAAACTATATTAGTTAAAAAAATTGAGTTAAAAGAAAAGAAATATTAATTAATAATACTTTGTTCAGCAAAATAGGAGCAAACGATTCTTCCCAGTCAGTAAAGAATGAACATTAGCAAGTGTGAAAACCACTTAAAAATACAACATATAGTCCTTGTAGCACAAATCGCATACCTTTGCACTAAAGAAAAATAATATTATTAAGGCTGTACTTGCTTGGATAGGATTCGGTTACAGGTTTTGAAACTTTACTCGTTAGGGAATTTAAAACATACAATTCAATGCTTAAATCTCAATTTGTCATCCTAATGTTCCCTAATGGAAAATTGATCAAGATGAATAAGGACAAGAAATAATTTAAAATTACATTTAAATGAGATAAAATAACTAATCGAATTTAGCCGGCCATCTTACATGTTTATTTTTATATATTTAAAATCAAAACACGTCATTAATCCGATGGTACGTAATACTGATTCGCACTGAAAGTGGCGTTTGATGTGAGCTGAATAAGAATGTATATCTTTTTCTCTCCCTCTCACTCGCTGCTTACACATTACGTCCAAAAAATACAACAGAAACGTATGTAATCTCTGCCGTAATGGCCATATTTTCTTCCCAAAGTTCCCGCTTAACATCCCGAGATGATCTCGGGACAAGCACGATTCAGCGCATTCGGGCAAGGCGTTTTGCTGTTACAGGGAACTTTTTTATTGCCTCGCATTCTCAACACGACCACACATACACTCTGCGCCCAAGACAGTTCGACTTGATCCCTTCGCCTTGAGCTCATATCAACACTTCTCGTCCCACTAAGAACTAAAACCCTGGGAAGGAGGTGGATGAAAACCGCTTCCGTTTTCTGGAACACGGGCTAGCGTTAGTTCTTTGAAAACTCATTTCATCGATAAAATCTCCGCCAAAGCGCACTGACCACCGCCGACAGGCCGCCCCACGGACAAGTGGACATCATGAAATTTTATTGCGTTTTGTTTTCACCGAACACAGCGCGCCCGGAAAGCTAAAGCCACTCGGTTCGCTTTTCCTGCACTCCATCGCTTTGCTGATGGTTCTAAATCCTGCCACTGACCAGCTCTGCTAAGCTCTCCCGATGCGGTGTGTTTGTGTTCGCGTGCGTGTGTGTGTATGTGAGTATGTGTGTGTGATAAGAAGAGCGACACCCTTCGGACAGCGGGACATCGGGGACGAACTCTCGGGACGATAATTGTTGATGCTTATCGGAGGCAAATTTTGACTGGTGCCCGGTGGTGGTGCGGATGGTGGAAAACTAAAATACGACCCACGACAACCGGAGTCGGGAAAGAGAAGGGGACACTCCCACACACACAAACACAAACACTCACAGGAATCGAAACTGGACGGCGCCATCATTTTGAGCCTTTTTTTTATTTATTCTGGTGACGATTTTTTTTCTTTTCTTCACCCTTGGGAAAACTTTCGCTGTCGATCATTTGGGTGCGATATGTCCACCACGTTTCCCTTTCCACCGTGGCCACCTAGGGGCAATAATAGTAAATTAGAGCAAGATTACCGTAATGTGCTCGAGCTCGTGCGCTTGGATGGATGAAATGTACTCGAAAAAAAAAATCGACCACTCTCGTGCGAACAAATGTCTCGCGCCTTATCGCTGCCGACTCATCGACGAGTCGGTTTTTGGCGACGTTTATGGTAAGTTCTTGCCGGACTTGCTATCGGATCGGGACGGATCGGGTGGGCTGCTGCTAATGTGCCCATTTACACTTGAAATTGGGCTGCTGGGTAGCTATGATCAGCAGATCCGCCTTCGATCCACCGATCGTGCCGCGTCAGCCACAACTCAAATTGCTTGATGTAGTTCGAAATGGGCGCGCGTGTGTGCGTCTGTGGGAGGGTGTTTTAAGGGAGTTACTCGAATTGGTTGATTTTGTTGTTATGTCGATTGTTTGCGGCTTACACAACAAAGACATTCCTTAGTATTTTTTGTTTTCATGCGGGAGAGAAAGTGACGAAAAGGATTTGGGTGCCGATAAGAAAACTCATTTGAGATGACGAGGGTGCTCGTGAAAAGTGCTTATGATATTTATCTGACTTATGTGGAGAAAACGCAGCGTTTTTTTGTTGTTTTGGTCGTTTGTATTTCGTTGATACTATCCTTGAGTGAGTGGTTTGTGCAACACAAGCGGTATTAGGTTTTATTTATGCAATACAAATGGTTGGGAAGTAATAAAGTGGAATCGTTATCGTGTGATTAGTTAGCCTTCTGATAGATCAGTGGAAAGTCTACTGGATTTGTTGGATGAATATTTCTTTGTTTGTTGTTGTTTACTGTTTTGTGTGATGTTCGTAATTTAATCGTAATATAATTTACATTTTAATGTTTTGAGTAGCTTTTAATTTGGATGATAAAATACTCTAAAAAAATGGTTAA
This sequence comes from Anopheles farauti, assembly GCA_000473445.2. Classification (NCBI taxonomy): domain Eukaryota; kingdom Metazoa; phylum Arthropoda; class Insecta; order Diptera; family Culicidae; genus Anopheles; species Anopheles farauti. The sequence continues at coordinate 725,840 of KI915042.1, read as the reverse complement.
AAATACTTTTTTTGTAAATTGATTTATCAAATTGATTATGTAGGTATTTTCTATACTTTTATTCACACTTTTTTCTTTACTGCATCGTTTATTTCATTTGCTACTATGTAGACGCCAAAGACAATCAATGACAAGGTTGATATTCAACCGAGTTTCACCGACATATTCACTTTCAAAATAAAGATAACAAGTAATAAAAAATTCAGAAGAGTTTGTTTTGTAAAATTTCACTAGTGATACAATTACACGAGGACAAAATAAAATGTGTTTGATTAGATTGAGCACCTAAACCATAACAACTAACTAAACCACTTTTTTACTAAACCCCTCAATATGTAATTAATTTAGCATAGAAATAGTCCTAAACATTTGTTTTCTGTTCTCAGTTCTATTATTCTATTAATCATTATTCAATTATTTACTAAAAAAACGCACCAAACTACCACCACAATTTTCCGCAATGCAAACAATTGCACAAAACATCCAATAATGCACAGAAGTCGATATGATTGTTGAAACAGGAATAAAAGAAAGGAAATTTGAAAAACAAAAACAATCAACGCATACACATAATAATAATGAGGCAATTATAGTACAAAAGAAAAACTGAAAGAGAGAGAGAGAGAGAGAGAGAGAGATAGAGAGGAAAAGAGAAAAAAAGCGATCATTACCGGCAATCGACCGGTGCACAATAATTCACGCAGGCTAAAATTCAATTATAGCGCGCCTGCAACAAGCTAATTAAAAGAATATGCTCACGAGGATGAGGTACTGGTGCGGTTTTTAGAGCCTTTGTGTATGTATGTGTGTGTGTGTGCGTGTGTTTCTGTGGGGGCCGATGGGGGACATTCATTTCGAGTGGATTTGTGGCCGCCGGACACCGCGTTCAGCACAAAACGCGCAACAATGCCACGCTTGTCCACCGCTTCCGTGTGCTGAGCGTGCTTTTCTTTCACCTTAACTCCCTGTCCTACCATTCCCCTACGGGTGGGGTGAGCGGGAGGTGTGGGGGCCTGCGGATGCGTGGGGTACGAGGTAAATCAGTTGTATCATAATGAGGATAATAACAACGATGATAACAATAATGATAATAATAACGATAAATTTTTCCCACCCCATTCCACCCGCGACCGGCACTGTTTTGCCAGTATGCTTTGTTGGAATGGGTGTGTGTGTGGAGGTTTTTTTATGCGCGTTTTTCCCATTTTCCACCGACGCACGGTGGTAAGGGATGAGGACATTTCGTCAAAGAATTTACGGACCTTAGCGAGTTTAATGAAGAAAAAATTGCTCAGCATAAAAAATAATAACTTTTAATCAGTTGAAGAGACGCTCTTCCTGAACCTGAGTTCGGCTTTGAATTTTAATCAAGTTTATTAAAAAATATACCCTTTTCTTTGAGCGGCCCGGTGGTGTAGTGGTAGCGGCGCCGGTCCTTTACACGACAGGACCGGTACCATGATCCCATTCGGACCGTCTCCCCCTAGCGAGGAGTGACTAACCAGCTATGGTGGTAAAAAATCAGTCTAGAAAGCCGGTAAAACGGTAGGCATGACTTCGATCGTTACGCCAATAAGAAGAAGACCCTTTTCTAAGATGATTAATAACTGTAACACCTGTCAATAAACATAAACTTTAATGGAAGTTTTGTAGCAAAAGTGCAATCACTTGATCTAAAAAATTAATAACTAATAAAAATAAGTACTACTATTCTTTCCCTCACTTGTTTAATTGAACGATAAATGTATCAAAGAGAATTTAATCACGTAAAATGTGCTGAACCATACAAGTGTATTTTATGTCATCCTGATCAAGTCTTAAAGAGATGGTTTTCAAGATTGAAACAGTAATCGATTTGAGCTTTAAGAAAAAAATGAGGTCCTATCATAAGGGGAAGACCTGTTTTCATGGCAAATAAGAATTCAATTCTATTCAAACGATAAACAAACTGTAGAAATTTTATGTATCAAATATATACTACTCTAAATAATTGCCAAGGCTTGTTCAATGTTTTTGGACATCGTCCCGTTCTGTTGGAATTATCTAGCGCAAAGGCAATATAAAATCAACTCTTTTTCCCTCACAAAAAAGTGTCCTCCAAAATCGTCACTGTGCGCACCGGGGGACATCCGGTAAAAAAAAAAAACCCCTCGTGATCTGGCTGTGGGTGCTTTTATTACGCCCAGTCGGACCCCTCACCCAGGGGAGGGGTCGAGTGGGTGGGTGGATAGTATGAAAGTGCCGAGCTGGATCCGGTTCCACGGTGGCACGGCGCCCTCCGTTGGAGTTGAAATGTGGCTGACGTGCACAATTGTAATTTTATGATATAATAAATGTGCAACATCAACAGTCTGAGTGTGTATGTGTGTATGTGTGTGTAAGCGGCCGCTTTGAAAAACGCAACAGTCCCACCAGGCCAGCGCTTTTCGGCGGTACGTGGTGAGCGATGCCCTTAAACTGCGCAATTGAATTTAATGCACAGATTAAATTCTTCATCTTCGCCGGTGACGCTGGGAAATGAATGAAAGCGAAGCGTTCCCAGGCAAGCCGAGTGGGGTTTTTATGTGTGAGTGGGTAGTTTTTTTTTACCGTATTTATACTCCAGCTTTTGGTTAATTTTCATATCGATACACTCCCAATCCGCTCCACGGCCGACAACGCACTCCACATGCAAATACGAAGCTCCATAAGTTCAGCATTTGTTCATTTGAGTTTGGATTAAATTAAGCTTCACCTCATACTCGGGCTGGTGGGTTGAAGTGGTGGTGGTGTGGTTTGGTGGCGTGTGCCGGTTGCAATATTGACGTATAATAATCTCGTCTCCAAACCCCAACCTCCCTTCTCCCCTCCAACTCCCCACTCCCCACTCCCCGCATTGGACCACCTTCCACCGTGCGGGCAATATTTTCAATTGTTTTAATTAATGAAACCACCGAATTATTATTAATTTCGTTTGATGCCATTACCTTTCGTCCCGCTTCTGCTCTAATTTTCTTAATTAACAACCAGATTATAGGCGGCTATGCGCCCCCCCCTCCCTCCCCTCCTCGTGTGCGTGTGCTTTTGAGGGTGGCTGAAATAATACTGCATTCGTTTCGCTTCGGATGGATGCATTTTACGATCGATACCCATGATTCCCATGGCCAACCCTGTCCCCGTTCGATTATTACTAGCACCGTGTGTTGTTGTGTGCATCATGTTCTTTTGCTAAATCCACATAATTTGAGCAACCGCAAACCGTGTGCAAATAGTGTGCACTAGATTAACTGGGCCACGCGGGCCCGATCCCGGGTGGGGCAGGGTGGTTGTTATTGTACAACGAATAATCGACAAGCCATCGAGCCTGCCGGTCGATTTGGGGGTGAAAAATCAAAGGCAACCAGGATTATCGCCACCAGCCGTGAATGTGTGTTTGTGGGGAAGAGTAGGGAGGTGTCAGCAGCCGAATTGGGCCTGTTTATCGATGCAGATGTTTAGTGATTAGCCGGCAGCATCTGTGATTAGCCCGTAGGATTAGCAAGGTTTTTTTTATTCGCTGCCACATATGACACGTATGCGTTGAATTGGCTGCGAGTGGATACGATTTTTAAACCTTTATTTTGAATGCGCTGTAGGCCATTGGTTCGGGCTAAACTGACGCTGGAGGGATTAGTTATAATCAGATCATCACCTGATGATTAGGTTCGCGGCAGTAGTTGAAAAGAGCTTATTTTTACTATATTTAAAATTACACTGACTCTGGATTAACACAGTTTTGAAAGATTATCCTAATATTTGAAGTTCTTGCATGGTTGAGGACATTCTGCAAGCAGAACAATAGCTTTTCAAGGGTACAAAATAGTTTAAATTTTTTATGTAATATAAACACTGGCTGATTCTGTACAAAAAGCTTTCAAAATATAGCCAGAAATGATTAAATTTGAATTCCTGAAAAAGAAAAAAATGATTAAATGTGAATCGGAGACACTATTATCCTTGAAAGTTTCGTTAGAATATCACATAATAGTTAAATAGATTGTATATTTCATTATAATGTTGTCCATTATTGAGAATTATTGAGAATTACATCTCATAGGAAGATCATATTGGAGATCGGATATATAGGAAGTGGGAGTTAGAGTTAAGATTTGAAAGTCTTATTGTTTGTCAAAAAAAAACGATACAAAATGTTGAATGTTTTAATATTGATACAGTATACATCACATTTTAAATCAGATTAAATATAGAGTCATGCCTGTGAGCGGCACGACTACTTACTACTAATTTTTCGGACACTTTCAACTAAATAAATGGTCCAAAATACATACTTTTGGGGTATTTTATAAAAAAATACACACACCATAACATGTGAAATAGCATTTATAAGCGTTTACAATATATTAAAGTCTACACATTATATAGCAGTCTTAAAATTGCATACTTTTGGGCGCGTAAATTGAACGGCATGTTAGGACATGAAATTTTAGATTACGTCTAAAAATTTTCATACTTTTGGGCGTACATACAACATTTGCGCCTAAAAGAGTTAATTAATAGTTAATTTAATGCAACTCTGACTGCACAGTAAAGGCCTTATAAAAATGTTAATGTGGGTGTAATGTGACTTAAAAAACAAGCATAAATACTGTCCAAACATCATTCCTCAATCTAAACTACCCTCTTCCCCTCCGAGGATCATCTCGAAGGTAAAAGAAACCCAATCCAGCGTGGTAATTGCGAACAAAAACCGCAACACTCCCACACAATCCCCCCCGTCCGTCCATCACCCAAACGCAACCGCTGGGCAGCGGCCCGGCAAGTTGACAGTAGTTTATCTAAACACAAGCACAAATCAATGCGTTCGCTGCGTTCACCGTACGCATACGCACCTCCGCACCCAAACCCGCGCTCACAATCAGGGCTCTAATCTCCAATTTCCAGCCTTTTACTGATGTGTGTAGCAAAAACCGTTCCTCCAGGGGAGAACAGAGTCCCCCTCCCGCCCGCCCCGCTGCCCCGGGCGCGGCGAAGACAACGTCGGTCGGCGACCGAACGGAAGACCAATAAACGTGCGCACCGAAATGCACCTTCATTAGTGAGAAATAGTTCTCCGGCGGTGGTGATGGAGCTCTCGTGCTGAATAGAGCTGCTGATGGTGATGATAATGATGATGGTGGTGATGGTGGGACGGGCTTCGGTGGTCGCGGTGAGTAACGAGTTGATGCCGATGAAAGCTTGTTCTACGTTTCTGCATCCCGACACCGGGATGGGCCTCCCTCCCTCTCTCGATCCCCTTTCCCCCCAAAAAACCACATCGGGATGACATTACCGTCTCACCGCTCGGAGGCTCTCTTATAATGGGAGGCTCTCGTCAATGGGCTAGCTGGCTGTCCGGCCGGTGGTTCCCGGACGGTTCCCACAAAAGACTTCCGAAACCGTGGGTGGAGTGTGACAGTCCCTACTTTAAACTTTCCTGCCTGGACATTCTGCCCGGTACCGAGCTATCGGCTGTGAGCGAAGCGGGGCGGACCTCTCCCGGTGGGAGGGCGAAAAGAGTGCTTATTGCCTTCGAGGCACGTTGGCTGGCACGTCTACAATGGGGGAAGAAAACCCCTCCCAGGCCAGAATGCCAACAAACCGAATCCACGGGGTGCACGGGGTGATAATGAGGAGCCGATTATTCTGCAACAACCGGACAGGAATCCTATCGCCCACTCCATCCCATCCGAAAAAGCGGCCAACGGCAACGCGGCGCTTGCATCATCATTAGAGCGAAGCTTCCACATCGAGTGTCTCGTACGACACGGTGTCTCGTTTAATTCGGTACCGGAAACACGACACGATCGGTGCACTACCAACCCTCTCCCCTCCACCCCACCACCAGCCTTCCCCTCATCATCACAAACCAAGCAGGCGACGTCACGAAGACGACGTATCGGGGATTCGGTTGGCGGATGGTGGACAATTAACGGGAAACGGGCCGCCGTGCCGAGGGTCCACAGCACGGTGATGATCGTCCTAGATTTCCAACCCCTTTTGCGCCCACCATCACACCCATCCACCCACGGTTCCGATTCCGGTTTGCCGGAGTTTGTTTCATATCGGCATGCTCAATTAGATCAAATTCTAAATTTACATAATGAAAACTGATAATGAAACTCACTCACACAAACACACAGACACACACACGTACAGAAAGGAAACTGGTTGGTGGTGGGTGGTTGGGTACCGACCGTGCCCGGAACTCCACTCCCGGGAGACCGAGGCCGGCGGTGGTGGAAGCCGTGATGGAATAAAATATTTTCAATGGAGAAATTTAATTAACAAACGCTATGTGAAACTCAATCGAGTTGAAACCGAGCTTTGTAATGAATTTTATTAGATGAAAAGCACGTGTGCAGCTAGCTTGGGAGCGAAAGAGACAGAGAGAGAGAGAGGGAGGGAAGACGCAGGAGAACATCGCACACGTTCTCCTTCGCACACCCGCACACATACACACGTCACGAGATTTTCTAAACAAACCTGCTGGAAATTTTAATTAATTAGTTTTACCAGATACGAACGTTGCTGCTATGACTTCTTCCACACTACGATCGCAACCCTTTTGTGCCGCTCGGGAGTTCGGAAAAGCTCGGGTTTTGCCAGGTGGAAACCGGATGAATTGGAATCGCGTGGGAAAAAAAATCCTCCTCCGCTCCGATGCATTCGGTGGAGGGAGGAAAGTGTGAGAGTGTGTACCATTTTCACGAGGTTTCCGGGAAAGCGTTGCAGCTGGGAGAAACCGTGGGTTGGGTTGATCACGGGATGTAGTTTAATATCTCTCTTTCACTACATGCACTCTTCAATTTTTATAATTATTCTTAAGAACATTTTTGAGCTGTAATATTAAGCCTATATCGGGCTAATAATAATGGTTTTTTGTAACCATTGTTTCAAACGATAAATGTACATTCATTGTAAGAAGAAACTTCAATATGACAAAATACTTAAAACACGAAAAAATTAATAACAATTTCAATAACGAATGCTCAGCAATAAAGCATTAGGAGATGTAGATTGCATATAAATTGCAAACATTTATCATCCAAGAAGTAAGCAATATTCCAATATTCCAATTATAATTATATTTCTTTCATATAATTGAAAGAAAGAAACATAATGTGCAGTTCCCCGAAAAGGAAAGTTCGAAAAATCTAGTTTGCTGTTTGGAAAGGATTGACGAATGAGTAATTCGTTGAAGCAAACTATAGTTAGTGATTATAATTTAATATGTTTATTCATATTACTAATTTTTTATTGGAATTCGCTTTCAAGTACTTTCATGAAAAGCTATATCTAAATAATTTATCGCACGTAATTGGAATCGCAACGCCGGATGATACGTCTTTTAATTGAACTATAAGAGTTTTGCAACAAAGCTGAAGTGCAACAAAAAAAAAGTAAATTTAATAGTCAAAAATGATGGACGAGATAGTCCTTTAATATTGTAATCTTCGCTGCTTCGCTTTCATTGATTTCGTTTCATGGGGGAAGATGATTAAAAATTCAAATTAATCCATATAAAGATTGATGAGTCTGATTTGGTTTTCTTTTGTCGTTACTTAAAGGTTCCCCAGTTTATGTGCTTCACTGCGAACTTAATTTTAAGGTAAAACCTGTAAAAAGCAACATTCATCGAGGCTCATTATCTCATTAAAGTAACATTTTAAAACAAAGAAATGATCAAATTAGTTTTCAATATATTTAATATTAAATTATACATAAAGATGCTCCTTGTGAAAGAGACAGTTTTTGTCTCAATTTGTAATAAAATGTTTGAGACGATAGAATCCGATAGAATCTAATTACGAAATTAAATATAAATTAAACACACAACGAGAGCACCGTTTGGCAGGCACGAGCGGTAAATACAAACGCCGAGACGAATGATACACGTCAATATTTTAATATAACGATGATTAGCAGCGGCTCTGACAGAGCCTTCAACTGAAACCGCACACAAACACACACAGCCACACAGCCACCGTGGCCGAGGCCATCAGCCTGCAGTGGAAATTAATTATGTACGTTACAATTATCAGCCAAGCATTCGATCAATCTCCCGTGCCCGGTACGCCCGGGTTTTTCTGGGCACGTTACCGAGGCACGCGGAGTGTAAAATACAAAGATACATCCACCAGGCTCGGCTACCCTGTCAGCCCAAACTGGGGTTGGGTGGGTGGGTTTGATAGAATTAATTAATTAAACTCACTCTACCCCAACCGTGCCGTGCTGTACACGACACGACTTCCACCTCCGTCGCTCGGTGCGCTGTGTGTGTGTGTGTGTGTGAGTTGAAAGGAAAGTCTGCTCACTCAGCTACAGCTCACCTCCAGCCGCCTCCCGCACCATCCCCGGGAAGGGTTGAAAGGAGCCGTTACGATTTTGTGGTTGAAAAGTGCGTGCATGTGCGTGCGGGTGGCGCACGCGGGCGCTAATGCGAGAACGGAAGCGATCGTGGAAAAACATGCAACGTTCGAGCGGCCGGTCGGTGCGATTCTCTCGAAACCGTACGCGATTTATGCGTTTTTTGAGCCATCCCGAGCCGCGGATGCGCAATTGCAAAATGCAAACCGACTGGAAACGGATAAAATGGTTCGCTGTTGTTTTGTTTATGTGGGTTGGTGGGCTGGTGGGTGGGTGATGGTGGCGCTAGTTTGAGCAGTCAATCAGACGGCGAGCTAATTGGCTTGGTTGCGTTTTAGGTGTGCGGGAGTTTTGCACGCTTATTACACGTCCTTTCAAATGAATCGATTTGATCGGGGTAGTTCTGCTCGTGCATCGTGCATGCTGAGTTTGCATCATTAAAAGCGATACCTGTACCTGGAATGTTGCGATGTTCATTGAACACTTCGGCATCGGTTTGTAAAGGTCTTTTTTGAAAACAATAATGGACTCAAAAACGATATTTTATGTATTCATGCAATGGATTTTAGAACTTTTTCCTCGAACTAACAGGCAGCTTTATTAACTAGGCCTTTTCGTGTATTTTCTTATTTCAGTATTTCCAGCAAGAAATCATTGCTATGGAAGTGATCATTTTGCTAGATATTTTGTTATACCAAACCCTTTTTTTAAGTGTTTTTATTAAAATTCTTACAGTTCTAAAAATTACGATATTATCAACTAGTCTGACAATCTATCAACTATTAAAAAGCATGTTTTCCGTTTGTTTTATTCTTATCCTGCAGGAATCTTCGGTTTCCATGGTTCAAAATTACACCATGCAAATCTTGCCTACATTTAGGCGCTTTTGTCACTAACAGGATAAATTCGTCAACGCTTAAAGTTTCGGTTTTAGATTATAGTTTTGGACTACCTCATACTTCATTCGTCTGTTTTTGCTCAAATCTGTTTTTGCTAAACCCTAAACTATATCATCAACTTCGTGAAAGTCTTAAACAAAAATATAATTTTGAATAAATTTAAATGATCTGTAAATAACAATAAATAAGCTTGAGAGAATGTTTTTACAAAGCGCGTTCTAGTCGAGCGATTTCAAACGGTAGGTGCTTATAGTGTTCAGCTACAGCGAACAAAACAAAACACACTTTACACACGAATCGCTTATCACAGTTTAACATAACACTGCTACGCATGATTTCATCCCACCATCGATGAAAACATATTTTTTAACATCTAAACTCTCGCTAGCATAACTTTCCGCCTTCAAACCCAAGCGATTGTATTCCGCTTTTGATCGCAGATTGATGCCTCCAGCAATCTGTGCGTGAAGGAAACGAAACGTAACGCACAATAAAAAAAAACCGAGCTCACTGCAATTTAAACACCCAGCTGAAACAAACAAACTTCGTTCGCCTCTGGATATGGACGCATATCGGTTTTCCTCATGCGCTTCCTCAAGTGTTTGCCTGAGCGCACCGGAACGCTGAAACCGGGCGGTCGTCATCTGCAGACGACTTTACCCCGCTGACTTTCCCGCGCTCGGCAGGAATCGCAACACACGTTCGGCTGTTTCGGATGTTTATTGAGTCGTAATTAATGCGTTGCGATCCGTTTGGTTGGAAAATTAGTGGAAGTTTTGTTGGCTGAAATTAATCATACTTTTCACAATCGGGAGAAAGCGAAAAAAACACCCGTCCGCGGGCACACCGTACCACATTCGGGTCATTATCGGGGCGGAGGAAAGGCAGTTTATTATCACGTGAGGTAAGGCCGGGAAAGAAAACGTCCCGGATCATTTAATCCTGTTTGAATTTTGAGCTTAAAACACGGCCAAGCGATTGGAACGGGTAAACCGATTTGACGGGATGATTTGTTTTTTTTTTTTTTTTGATGTGTAGCATTATCCACTGTTGTGTTTGCGCTGGTTGTGTTTTGTTTTTTGATCGGTATTATGAAGCTTTTTTTTTGCTCCCCGATAGCCACCATAGCCACCGATGGCGTGTTTGTGTTAGCACGTGCTCGCTGCTGCTACACGCACTCAAAGAACGATTTTTGACAGCTTGCGAGAGGATGCGTTTCAGATCTTTTTTTTCGCCTTCGGTTAGTGCGAAGTCTGGGGGAAAAAAATCGTGGAAAGTTTATGAGCCCATCATTGGAGCCACAAATGGAAGAGAGAAGCCACAAATGGAAGAGAGAGAGCGAAAAAAGGAAACAACGTGATGCGGGTGGGATTCCATTTGGAAAACTGATTTACCGCCGTCTGCCGGTGATGTTTATTTATGCAAGCCCGAGCTTGGGGCCCGTTCAAGCGAATTAAATTTCCACCAATTTGATGGTGGGCTGCCCGGTCTAAAGGCTCGCTCTGCGGGAGAAACAGTGCTTCTACACACCGTTCGCTAGTGTTTCCAGAAGTGCACGTGTTTTAGTACGACAGTCGCCGACAAAAAAAAGGCCGACTCCAATGGCTGGAAGATTGCCAAACATTCACGCTTTCATGCCAAAGGTCCGCTCGGTTTGAACCGCCAAGATATGACAGACCTTTGCCGGCGATGATGCCAACTCGCGGTGTTGAAATGTGGACAGTTTTAGCACTTTCAATTATGCATAATTCGACGGTGATGCCGTCCGGTGCTTTCGGGATTTATTGCTTGACCCGGAAGAGTATCGCGCGGTCTGGAATCCAATCGAACATTATCTTAATCAAATTCGATGCTACACTCCTTGAATCTTTTCAAAAAGCCTGGAAGATTTACACCAAAAAATGCTTACGGTAAGCTTAGCTTATTGACTTTTTTAGTTAAAATTTGTCACAAAATATGTGGTTCTGTTGTTTAGACATCTGTTAATAATGCATTCATGTAGATTTTCATCTACCCAATATTGTTTCTTTCGTCACTGAATAATTGTGAGTATAACTGAGCTTGTTTGAAAACAGAAAATGATTTTTGTTGTTGTGTTGTTTTTGTTTTTTTTTTATCTTCAAGCTTTACTTGTACGGCTATAAAAAGAAACATAAACACAAATGTAAAAGGGATACCTAAAGGATTTCCGAAGAGTGATCCAGTGAAATTAGATTGTATATTCATTTTTTGTTTGTTACTTGTCTAACACACTTGTCTTCAAAACTAGTTAATTTGAGTTGCAAATAAATTAATAGCTACACATTTCTTCTTTGTGACAAAACTTTTAAAAAGGTCAAATGATTCACTTGCTTTGCGAACTACTGCAGAGCCAAAATTTGACTCTGTCAGAGAGGTTTGTAAAATTCATTTCCAGGAAGGAAGGGCTGGAGTAGGTTGAAAGTAAATACTTAATTTTGTAGTTAATGTAAATTAAGCTTCTGTTTGCTGTCTTGATATTTTCAAATGAATAGATTATCGCATTAGAGCTCATCATATTTGTATTTAATTTTCCCTCGGCGTGAGACCTTGCGGCGTTTTACGGAATGAAACATTCTCTAAATTCTTTGGAGGACTGCAGAATAAGTATTTTGATTTAATATTCCTTTTACAAATATTGCTTCCACTTGTATTGATGAATGTTGAGCCAATAATGCAGTCCAACATGAAACAGTAAATATCCCTTACACGTAGCTCGAATTGCATACATTCAGGCTCAAAAAATAAAACACAATCTGTAGCCAAGGCAAGTACATTACACTACCAACGTATTTATTATGTATGATTATTTCTTTCTTTCCTCTATTATGATGAAGGAAAAGTCAAAATGTCGCAATCTCCCTGTGCGTACGTTAAACTCCGTTCACTTCCGATGAGGCATACGACGACCCAAACGCGATGCAAAACCCCCGATTCAGACACCTTTTTCCCAAAGAATCCCAAAACTGACCTTCGAATTTTCTCGATCTTCCCATCCCACATTCATCTCGTCCATCTTCCTCCTCCCTTCGGTGTGGCGACTTCAAACGATCTTTCAACACCGTTGGGCGGGACGAGGTCCGGAGGAGAACGCTCCCGGGTGAACCTCCCGGTGGTCATTTTCGGTGTTGCGCCAATTAACTCACCGGCTGTTGGCCGCCACGAACAATGCTCCCCGGGCCGGATAGCGCAGCTTGGCTGGTCGGGCCGCTCCCTAATGAAGTTATGTCTTATTTATGTTTCACATTGTATTTAATTAGTAGCTCGTTCGTTTAATGACTTGAGCGGCGTTCGTGCCGTCCACAAAAACCCTTCCCGAACCGACGCTGGGGGATGGGTTTAATCCCGATGGGGCGTGGGGGTGAGGAGGGGGGTGTGTTATCCTGTAGCTGCGTTTTCCTCCCAGTGCAACCGGTTGGGCCGGTCACCCCGTACCGGCTAAACTTTAGCGTCGATTAAACAAAATGTATCCTTTCCATTTGGTTTGGAAAATCACACACACAAAAAGGGAGTGAGTATGAGTGCTCGTGTGATGTGTTGTGTGAGGTGTGGCTGTGTGTAACGAGTATGTGTTAAACGATTCCTTTGAAGCTGCTCACCGTCGTTGTTGTCGTCAGCCTCATCATATGGGGAGAACGGTTGGAAGGATTTCCGCTGGAGCGTCCCATTTGGGAGCGGGTGGATATTGCTCGTGTTCTTCTGCCTGCCGTATCGAGCCACCCATCCGTCCATGCGTATCCCCGTGTGTTTGAAGCGTTCGTATCAAAGGAGAAACATACATAGAAAACGTTTGTTCTCGTACACAGGTGGCACAAGAATTTCGATGGAGTTTTTTTTTATTTCCTCCCCGTCTCTCGAATATTCTTCCTAAGGCCAAGGCTTCCAAAGGCACCGGATTCCGACACATCGTTTGTAAGGGAGGAAACGTTTTCGGTCCCGGATTAACAGGTCACTTATCAATTCATCAGTAAATACAATTAAATGTGTTAATTATTGTTTGAATATAATTAAGCCGGATTTGGTGCCAGGGTTTTTTTTTCGGGCTCGGTCGGAGTTTTTATCCCTAACTGACCTCCTGGGCGCTCCTTCACTTCGCAATCGAGTTCCGGGTGTGTGAAAGAGGAAAAATATAGGAGATGAAAGCATCGCCCGGGAAGGTCGTGGTGCGTCGTCCTGTAGTGTAGGATCTATTTACCGTCGATGTTACCATGGCGACGGCCGATAGGGTTTCGCTGCTCCTTGCGTTTGCCTTGCGAGAAGCGATGGGGCCTGTTGGGGCTTTTGGAATTAAAATTAATTATCCTCACTTTGACGTCGCTTTGAAGAGAATAATGGAGAAGGCCCCGGGGCCCCAAGGGATGGGTAAACGATTAGCACATAAGGCGCCAGGGTGAAGGAAAGGTGTGAGGGGGTTCGTCGCTCCAACACCGTTGCCGACGAGGTGACGTATTTTTATCTCCATCACTCTCATCGCCCACGCCGCTTTAGCTCTGACTTTGGGTGATACAAAAACACACTAACACATACATACGACTCGTAACAACAGGAGCAAGGAATAGAAAAAAAACACAACATTGCAAAAGGCTATCAACAAGCGAGCAACAACAACAGGAGGAAAGAAAAAAACACACACACAAAATGCCCGCCTTAGCACGAAACAAAAAAAAAACTTTCGCTCCTCACGAAAGTGCGAGGCCGAGGCGGGAAAGCAAGATTAAGGAGCTTAGCACGTGTAAATTAATTTGCAGCAATTAATAGAGCCGCCTAGGCGAGGGAAATAAATGATGGGTTGAGGCTGAAAAATAGCACCATCACTTTCGAGCGGTTCACCGTTCGGGATGGAAACGTGTTCGTCAAACGCTACGCTGCTGGCCGCCAGGAGGAGATGGTGCTTAATTTGAACTAATGCTACACGTTTACCCTTGCCAGCGCGGGATGGGATGTTGCGTGGGGTCAATTAGGGCCGGCCGGTGGAGAGGGGTCTTTTTTCGGTTGGCTACTTTGATCGGAATTCGGGTGGGATCAAGCCGGGATGACAATGACGAACGAATCGGACGATTGGGGATGTCATTTAATGTAGTTTCTGTGCGATAAGCTCATTGAAATAGAGTATAAGGAAGCAAATAAATATACATTTAATTTACATGAAATAGTTGTGAAGATATTTTATGTTTGGGTTGCATATATTTAGGCGTTTAAGGTGTCATTATTAGGATTCAGTGTCGAACAGAACGGATGAAATGGTTAATGTTTATTTTGAAAAACACAAATTGTAATTGAACAAGAAATGAGCTCATTGAGTTCGAAATCAATAAAATTTGAAATAATCTTAATTTTAAGCATTACATAAGTAAACTAAACAAATAATGCAAAATTAATAATTTATAAAATGGTAATATGAAAATTGCATACTTTTAGGCGCTACAAATATTGAAATATCGGTCAAACATTTAATACACATAGAGTAATGAAATATTTTATAATTAAACAGTAGCAATAAGTGACAAATACGTATCCAATTGTAAGCTAATTACGTGAAAATCCCAGTAGAAATCTTTTGAATGAACCAAATGAAATGAACTTTATAATATTTTTCCCGTGAATCTGGAAGAGCGTACTATCAACTATCATTTTAGTAAAATATTGGTCCAGTGTCATAAAAGCATTACATTTAGTTTTGTTTTAAAATATTTTGAATAATGTTTTGAATGAAATCAGCGTTCAAGTCTCCAAGGGATGTTGTGTTGGCTTCAGGAAGGTTTAAATTTGAAAGAACACAATTAGGTTTAGTAAACAGGATATGGATGTTAATCAATAAATTCGCGATTTCTTTACGATATCGAGATATTGACCATGAAAATAACATTTTAAAAAATACTAAAGCCCCAAACTCTTGCGCGAAAATTTCTAATATACAAACTGACAGCATCGCTAATGGTTGCAGGACGTGCGTGCATTCCTTCCACCATCGTCCCACACACACACACACACACACTCACACACAGATACACTACCACCATTTCGCGACAAAATGCACACGAACACGGCACGCTGGGGGTTGTCGTAGCGACGAAAAAGCGGAAGAAGCGAAGCGCTGCCGGTCTGTTGAAGATACAGCGTCACACTACCGGCAGCAGCAGTCGCAGCAGGCTGAGCGAAAGAAAGACACATCATCCCATAATCGTGCCTCGTTAACGACGGATTAGGAGACGACGTGTCCTGAATCGGGAAACATTTATTTTTCTCCACCCTTATCGTTCCAAACCGTCTTCCCTCGCAGGACTTGCTTTCGAGTGGTTTGAGGCTCTTTGAGGCCGTAGTCTCTTACTCGTTCCCTTTGCTTCGCTTCCCATCGCACTCGTTCAAGACTCGAGTTTGTTTGAGCGCTTCTTGAGCGCTTTTCCATCATTTTCTTCCCGGTGAGCCGATCTTACGGTCGTGGTGGTGGTGGTGGCAAAACTGTAGCCTCTTTTAACAGGATAAACGAATCAAGAGAGTGATAGACCACCGAACAGTGCGCCCGAACAGTGACGTCTTCCGGCGTGGCAAACCGGTGGAAAACCGCAGCCACATTCGCGGAAAACCGTCCGCCACCGGCGGAGCGATGGTGGGACGGCAAAAATCAACTGCCACTGTGCATGCAAACTCAATAAAGCCGAAGCTAATACATTACATTTCGGAGTCTTTGAAATTTATTTAACGACGCTTTTCACGGGGCAGGACGACGTTTCGTTTGGGGTCGTTTGGAGCAGACCGCTTTGGCGGCCCCGGCAAAAGGTGGCATTTTTCAATTCGATTCACATTTTTCTCACCCCGGGGAGGCAGAGATTTGCCGTGATGACATTGATTTACCCAATTTATTACTGAACATCGCTCCCTTCCCTTCCGGCGTTGGAGCGACTGATAAAATCGTTAGTTGCGCTTCAGTGATTGCGCTTCCACACACACACACACACCCTCAAACGCACACATCCAACTTGGGTGAATGTTTGATTTTTGCGGTTTTTTTCCACCTCCCCCCTCCCAGTGCACATCCCTCGCAGCTCATTTGAATGCACATAATCAATGGCGTGTTTGTGTTGCCCGTTGATTACGGTGTGTTGACACGGGCACCAAATCAGCAGCCGGCGAAATTAGTTTGCCGAATGTGCGCGAAAATGTGACCGCACTTTACAGCGGGCACGTGCTCGCGTCGGGTGAAGATTTTTGTGCCGGGCGTCTCTGCGAAATTATGACCCCTTGAGCAACCTTGTAGTTCGGTTGGTTTGCAAGGGTGGTAAGGGTAGCGGTGGAACGGGTGCGGTTTCGGCTAATCAGCAGCTACTGTCCCAAGAGCGAGGGACCGACGGTGGGCAACATTATTTCAATCAGATGTGGTATTCTTCGGCAACCGGATAAAAGGGAGCCAAGGAGAGAATGAGTGTAAATGTGCACTTTTTCGCACATTTTACTGTACCGTATGTAACTGCGTTGCCACAGAGTTGCAAAAGGAAAGATGTGCCATATTTGTCTGAAGATTCTGAAGCAGTGAAGAGAAGAATTTTAAGTTCGGTATGAAAACTACTTTTAAGGGGAATATTTTTATGCTATAGTTTTAAAGAGCATTAGTTATACATTGGCGAGAGAATTTCGCTAAGACTGATGAAAAATGACTGATTAATTTTAAACAACACAATTATAACTTAAGAAAAGCTTTTTTTATTTCCATATTGCTTCCTAATCATCGATCTACGTTTTCCTGTAATTGTTGTTAAAGCTTTGAGTTGCGTCTAGTACAGCGAGTACTGCATTTGAAGCAATTCAATTTAGTTTTGTATATTTTATTATTTTTGCCTGTGGTGCTTTAGTCTGAATTCGTTACGTGTTAGTTAAATTCCGAATATTGATTTACAGATTTTTATGCAATTTTTGCATGTTTCTTCTTTTACTTTAAGATGCATGCCTTTTGAATTTATGTTTCAATTCTCCAAACCTTATTTTAAAATTAGACGCAAACAGTTTTATGTGGGTTTTATGATCGTGTAACTAATTTTATTCATATTATTTAATATATCTATTTTGACATTAAGTCTTTAATTTTATTTGACGACCTGTTTCACCAGCTATGATTTAAATTTGTTTTTTTACTTCACATTAAGTTAATTACATATTTTTCTTTTACTCTACTGGAACAGTGATGGCTTGTAACATTTAATTAAACGTATTTAACTCTTGTAGTAGCCGATGCAATAATAATAATAAAAAGTAGTTAGAAAGAAATACATGTAGTGTAAGATATTATTTTGTAAAATATTTACTTATATTAAAACTATAAGAAGAAAAATGATTATATATTTCAGGAGAAGCACGATGTTCGAAATAAAACGGCTAACTAAATAAAGATTGATATTACAATGGCTCAAGGCTGATTAAATGCTTTAAAAGTAGTTTTTAAAAAGAGAGTTCATTACCATTTTCGTTGACTCATGGGAGCAGTGCAAAGAATGTTTAAGCTCATGCCTGACTATATTTTCATGTCACCTTAAAGCAAATCATCTACATTGTTGCAGAAAACCCACCAAATGAAGCGCACCGACAGCTTCAAATTCTAAGAAAACTGTCAAGACATATCGCGGGGACTCATTAAAATGCTTTCCGGCACCGGCACCCTTAAAAAAGCACCGCGCTCACTTTCAAACCCGATCCCATACACCAGCGGAGAGGAGAATCTCAAACCGTGGCATCCCGTAAGCGGGATCCCCAAAAATGACCCATTCCAGTAACGAACGAGTTAGTTAAAATACCACCACGCCACGCCATTTCGGCTCGCTCGTCTGGAGTTTGAGCCGCCTGTGCCCGGGCACTGACGTCCTTGGCGGGCACATTTCGGGTGACGGATGAAGAAGAAACGGTACGGACCGCCACATCATTAGCCGGGGTTCGGGTTAATGCGATTCATCAAACCGTCCGCGGGTCCAGGACCGGATTTTGGGTGTGTGTTTTTTTCCTCTCCTCTCTGTTTCCTCAAAGCGTTTTCGTAGGCCCAATTATTTTTGCGCTCGATCACTCCATGCCTGTCCATGGCACGCTGGCTCGAAACCGTCTGCGAGTGCGAGAATTTGATAATATTACCACATCGGGATCGAGCTAACGAGCGCTGGCAGGAGAGTGCTTCCGTGCAGAATGCCACGATCGAAATCAGGAACAGGATCGATGAGGAGGATAGAAAAAGCAAAAAAAAAAACAAACCAAACAAACCCGTGCGGCATGATCAACAAAGATCAAGTTTGCTATCATACCAAAATAAAAAACAGGCACATCCCGACTGGCCCATAAACGACAAAATGAAGCGGCATCGCGACGGCGCACCGTGGAAGATGTGGCATAAGATAGGAAAATTAATTTTAATTGAATCGGTTTATCGATCGCTGCAATTTACAAGCAGCAATCAGCGATGGAGCGGGTAACGAGAGGGGACTAAGGGGGGTTTATGTTTTAATCAGATGTTAAATTAATTAACTGATTATTTGGAGCACTGATTTGGGTTCGATTTTTCAGGAGGTTTTTCTTTTCATCTTAACCGGAATAAATATCCCTTTCACGTTCGCTAAACGGATGGTTCAGCCGGTTGGCCCGGTTGGAAACCTGTTGGAACGCTCGTTAGAATTCACGAAAAGGAACCGTGGTGGGTTGCGGGGTTCCCGTGTGCCGGTCTGGTGCACATTACGGAATGCAGCAGTGCGTGTGTTGTGGACGGTAGAAAAGAGGAAAAAAAAACTCGGGACAAAGCCAAAGTCCTGCGGCGATTCTGCCTTGTTGAGTGATGATGAATAATTCCGATCGCAAATGCAGTACGCTCCGTCAGACGGTGGAGCTAGTTAAGTTTTGTGTATGAAATTGCCGCTCTGAGTTGATTTGAGAATTTCGGGGAGTAAGCATTTGTTTCAATTTTAAAATTGTTCTAGAAAAATCGAAAAATTATCAAAGGATAAATCAAAAGTCAAAGGGAGAATCAATTTGTTATTATAGATAGATAAATATTTTTTTAATTTTGAAATGTTTGATTTTAACATCTGATGGTTGAAATTTCCGATAGTTACTAATCGTTTACCTCCTATTCATATTTTAAATGATTATATCCTACTTAACACATGCACCTTTTTATGTTCTCTTCTCTTCAAGGAAATCGTTAGTATTTTTGGCTGTTATTTATCAAGAAAACTATTTGTTCATGGCATTATTGTATACAAAAATATAGCTTCATACTTTTTGTATTTTGGTGTATTATTCGATCAACTAACATGTTTTGTTTGTAGTTTGTGTTGGTGTTTGTTTGTAATGTATGATATTTCGTACATTATTTTTTTGTAACGATACACTATTTCTAGATATTCAAATTTCATATTGAATTTTTTTTTACCAAATCATGTTATTAAATTTTTTTCATTTAATTTTTTTTAAATAAATTGTTGATATCATTATTATCTTTTTTTGAGGATATTTATTATGTTAAATTCCACCTTTAATTTTCCATTTTATTATTTTGAAAGCTTTGTTTTGAATTTTTTTTGATTATAAATTATCTTCACATGATTTGGATCAATCCATATAATTGTCAATAAAATTTAGACCTAGCTAAACAACAACTCTGCAATTTCTTCGCGTCATAGCAAACGCACAAACGGCGAATGTGCGAATGCATCGCACAGTCAATACGCAGGATGCAGTTGCACAATAGCACAAATGCTCTTCCGTTTGCTAAACAATAAAAAAAATAAAAATCCCTCCACCCACCAGCCTTATCGATTGCCACGATGCCTAATTTATTTGTAAAAGTACACACCGACCACCGACGCCTGCGACAGCAAATAAAACAAACCACTAAAGTAAATAAAGTTTATTGCCGGTGGGTCACCACGAAACCAACCGAACGAAAACCAACCGCCGACCAAGTTGCAGTTGCAGTCCGTCCGTTTGCCGAGGGCGAGACGAAAGCTTCAACTACGGCGCGGTGCAACAGAGGGTGGTATAAAAGCAAAAAAAAAAAACGACACCAAAACTCGTGCATGGTGCAAAATTTTGGATGCAGAAATGCAATCGACACACACACACACACCAAGACGACGAATGCATCGAACGAATGGTGGATCTAAAACTCCCTTCCCAAGCCTAACCCCGGCGGCTACGGCGGGAACGTGAAACGCAGCGAAACGAAACGAAAGGCAAACGCAGCAGAAAAGCCGCGACCCGAAACGCGACGTTCGCTTCACGGACACGGTGGACTCGTAGTCCACCAGAACGAACGAAGGAAATGAATAAAAAAAAAAAACGGTGTGAGGAAAAAATATGGCTCCAATTAAACTCGACTCGTTGGTAGCCAATTACTTTGATTCGGACATAATGGTGGACGGCGAGTTTCGCTTGGGATTTCGTCCGTCGATCCGGTTTTAATCACTCCCGGGTGCGAGCGGTCCGGTGCGATGGTGCGATGTCCGGATGCAAACCCTGGGCCGGAGGATCTTCGCTGGTGCAGCACACGCCGAGATTCGCGACTGATGATGCTGCTGCTGCTGCTCCCGCTGCTGCTGACGCTGATCTTTGAGCGTCGATCGGGCGTTTACGTTTGAAATCGATGCCCGTTTGACGGTTTGACTCTCTCGGTGGTTCTCGGTGCCGTTGGACGGAGCTTAAAGGCGGTTCCTTTGCTACTACCGAAGCGACTATACGACCAGCTTTCCCGCCTTTATATATTTATTTTTTTCTGCTCCCCAGTGTGACGGACGACGGAAATCGTTATTTTAACGAGACGAGTCTGCCTTCTGTTTAAAGGGCACGGGGTGGGGCGGGCTCGTGGGTGTTTGGCGGGACTCGTCTGCAAATTGGAGCATATTTTACTGCATCGAAAAGGATCCGCTTTTTTTTTTGCACGCCCGCGGGCGCTCTTGTAATGATTGTACATTATCTTTATTCCACACGCCATTAAGGAAATCATTTCACGAAACGGTTGCTGTTTGTTTAGTGAACCGGGAGGGTGTGTAGTATGTGTAAATTGCAAAAAAAGAGATTTCAGGAATCAGGTTATATCGAGAAAAGATGTGTTGCCTCTTCCCAATGGCTTTCAATTGTGGTAGAAAGCTCTGTAGTGATACGAAAGTCTACAACGATATTTTAAATGTATAATTTATCGCATATTATATTTACATAATAGTTTTATTTTACACTATAAGAATACGTTAGTGAAAAATTTGCCTTATGATTTTTTATTCTTTGGATTGAAGACGTTTTACTTATGTCTTGTCAATGGACAGCAATTTGTATATTTTAAAAATATTTTATTCAAACCTTACTTGTGGGTTTGGTGGGTTTAACGTTAAGAAAACAGCTGGAATTCAACCTATGCTGTAAATTTCTTAAATATTTAGTAAAGTGTCAAAAGAGAAAAATGTATACATATTTTTTGTTTAAGAAACATTACATCACGAGATAAATTAAGAGAAAGAAAGAGGGAGATAGAAACGTACTTTTCGAATTAGGCATACGATGAACGTGAAAAATAAATTAAATAAAAGTTTGTAATATGTTTTAATAAGTTTTTTAGCGTGAATTCAGAAATATTTCCCATGTATTTACAATTTTTGAATCGATATTTAAAATATGCATCGACCTGGTATGCATTTTCATTAGTGTGAAACGTTTTAAAAAGAACTTTTTAATCTTCTTTAACTCGCTCAGGCCCATCACCTCATCTCACGCTGTCACTTCATCGATTCCATCAAATTAATCGCACGAGCCGTCCATAAAAAACCGTCACATTTGAGCGTGTTGCAGCGCGCTAAAGCTCCTATCCAATCACGCTGGACTTTGCGCGATCGTGCACTCGTTATGCCTCAAGATCGTTTAGCTTCGGAGGAGCGATGAGCGATAGTTTGATTACAAAAGTACGCATCGTTCGCTTTACAGGCGCGGTGTAGGCATGCTACGAAAGAAAACCCTTTAGGTGGCTGTCAAAACGACGATGATGGTGTTTCACCTTTGATGAAATCAATTGAGGAGAGGAGTGGAAAAAGTACCACGACAACAATGTTGCAACAGTTAGCTTAAACGTGGAACGGTTTTCGGGCCGTTGTTCGCGGGTTTGGCGGATGGTCAATTTCCGGATGGAATCAAAAAAGCATCCTGGCGAAAAGCACAAAAAAAAAAACACACACACACACTCACACCGGATGACAAAGTTTCACCGCACCGTGTTGAAACAATTCCCAGCACGATTGCCAACGACCCGAAGGTACGAAAGGTAGTTTCAGTCGAAAGTTAGAAAAAACTGGAAGCTAGACTAGACTGTTCCATGCACATTTAACGCCGGAACTTTGGCGCCCAACGTCTCGGGGTGCCGGGACGGGCGGGCGGACTGGACGGACAAAAATTCGTTCCGATGGACAAGTGCGTTAAAACCGTACCCGGCCAGAGTTTCGGCATGTGCCGGGGTTCACCACCGGGACACCGGAAGCACCAGCCGGGGGTGGAAAATCGAAACGTTGCATCACTTTAAATCCACCAGCGACAGCAGCCGCTGTCGGAGTGTTGTCGGACGCATCCCGGAATCGACGGTGTTGCACCGGAATCGAGCCATAATTGAACCACAGAAATTATTCATAAGGATAAATAAGACCGGAAATACAGTGCGGCCCCTGTGCGGCTCTTCGAGTCCGACACACTGGCCCGGCTATTCAATTTTGTCGCCTCGGACGCACGCGCCCGATATATCTCCGGCCCCGTGCCGGATGTGTCACGTGCGTCACGGCCGCTTTTTTCGACTGTGCTGTCAATCCGACCGGTTTGCGGGAGCAGTTTTCGGACGTTGGCTCTGCCGCTGCTAACACTCTCAACAGAATTAGCTTTTTTCATGTAGGTCGGACGGTAGGAGAGGTGTTTTTGTAGGGCGAGAACGTTCCCAGACTGAACGGAAGCTTTTCGTCGCGCTATCCCCAAGCGAATTATTCGTGAACGTGTGTCCGCCGTTGGTACGACGGTGGGAAGGGATTTATGAATAGTTTCGATCCATCGTTCCAAGAAACTACTAAGCTGGGAAAGGTACACTAACCGCTTTTTATAGCAATAATGCGTTGTTGTAGCTAGGAGCTGCATACTTTTAGGCGACAGTTTGCATTAAAAAGATCTTGTTTTATTCGAATGATTTGTTTTATTTCTTTACGGGACTTTTTTATTTGGGGAGCTAATCCCGATTTAAATGAAAAGAAAATATATTCAGAATATTCAGAATTTAAAGTGGCTGCTCCTATCTAATGACGGTCAAATAAATGTTTAAAAATGAGGTAATATGAAAATATTACCCAATTTGTGTGCCATTTTACCCAATCACACAAAACAAAAACGTTTTCGGTTAATCATTTTGTTATGGTTTATCTTCCATTTTTAAAAATCTATTTTTCGTTCTTTTTTCTCCTCCGATTTTGCTCTTTGCCTAATCCACTATTATTGTTGTATAATATTATGCTTTGTGTAGTAGAAAACCGATTGCATTCACGCATGGTTTTGTGAACGGAAGGACCGCGGAAGACAGAAGAACGATCGTTCGTACAGGAGCTCGTTTGAAATTGATTTGAAAATTTAATTTAGAACTGATCAAAACGGTTTAGATCTTGCCGTTCTAAAATTTCATTTATCTGTCATATTTTGTTGCATCAATCACCTACATGGTGAGGCACCAGTGCAAGAGCGAGTGTTTATCCCACCCGAACCTACTGAACCTTAAAAATGTAGAACAAAATTTCCTTCACTCTCAATCTGTGACCATCTACTCTGGCTACACTCGCGTCGTTCCCGTGCCAAATGAAATGCGCAACCAATCTCTGACACAACAACGCTCGAACGCTGCCAGCTGATGATGATGATCATGTTCGGAAACGAAAAGGGGCAGATAAAACTGTGCCCATTCGCTTCCGAGTATAACACGCGCCCGAAAGAACACCGACTCCGGTGAATGTAAATTTCGACATCCGCGATGTACACGTTCTTGTAACCCACGAACGCAGCTCCGTTGTGCCGTGAGTGTGGTAACGAAGCTCCGGAGAACATCCCCAAACCTGCGGCGACTCGCGAAAACGGCAGCAGTGAGGGTAATTCGTTTTATTAAATTATTGCTCACTGCAGCTTTGACTGACAAATGGTTGTCAAATGTCCGGAAATGCATCTGCCCGTGGTGAACGTGCGGCAGTCCGAAGAGCGCAAGTTCGGGTTCGGGGGGGTTTTCACATCCCAACCCGCTCACGCTCCACCCCGGAACGGCTCACGGACAGCTTTTCCCGATAAGGTTGCGGGAAATATTTGAGCGTATTGTTATTTATGATGCAAATTTTGGGAACTCGGTTGGCAGACTGAAATGGTGTCAAATTGCGAGTGGAAGTGGTTATGGCTCGGTCTTGGCAATGGAGTGGATTTTATTGGTCTGTTCTGCTGCTTTCCAGTTTGCCATGGTAGATTTGATGCGATTCAAGTGCTTGTTATTATTCAATTCGATTCGAGCTAAAGGCGTTGTGTAAATAGGATAAAATTATACCCTACCTCAAAGAAAATTTTAACGATCATTATGGTTAGACTGTCTTACAATGATGAGGTTAATGAATATCATGTGGTGTTAACCATCGTAATAAAGCAAATGATTATACATTTTGCTGAAATTGGCTCAAATGAATAGCTAATTTGAAATGAGTACATTGATAAACCCAATATTAAGCTTTTTTCCGTGAAACCGAGAAGTTGAGATAAACAGATTTTCGAAATTTTATCTATGCTTCTCCAATTCCTCATCTTAACTCAAATATATCTTCCGATTCGCTTACTTTCAGGCTAACCAATTAATGTTTCCGATACTGAAAACACAAAAATACACTTGGTTCTATATCTATGAAGAATGTGAGATGAGCTTTTTTTCTCTTCCTAAGCTTCCCGCTTTTGGATGATTTAGTAAATATTATGGCCACACCATTTTTAATTTAAAAAACCTCTGCATGGGTTCAATGGTATTTAAAACGAGATAAAAATAATATTTTTATTATTTTTATGTTTTTAAAATATTTTTAGCTTAAATTCTTCTAGCATAGTTTTGATATTTTAAGACAAGCGAATAATTTGTTTTATGAATTCACTGAATTCATTGTTTTATGAACTTTTAAAAACATGTTTAATTTAATTTTTTATAACGCTTTGAAACCTTTCTCTTAGAAAATCAGAAAGAGCATGTTTTTTTTAAATAAAACAACATGATTCCATGATAATTTTAGGAAAAATTAACACATTTTTAAAGAGCATATTAAAAAATACTACTTTTGGAAAAGAAAATTTTTGTGAAAAATTAAGCCAAACTTATCTCGGACAATTACATTAACCACTGCATACATTAAGGCGTTTTACCTTCCAATTGCAGTAGTGATATAATGTGAACCTTTTGAACCATTTTAAAACTCCTTTCAAAGCTTTGTTTTCTTTGAGCTAGCCTGTTGTTTTTTTTTTTTGGTTTGGTTTTCTAAACACATGAGCCGCTCCAACCTGGAAATGTCAACCGTTGCAGAATCGATCCTGGCGCGCGTAGAACGTTAGCGGTTTAGACAACCACGACCAACCGCGGACTGCACACGCGTTAACACACTTCCCCCGGTGTTTACCCGGTTGCTCAACCAAATAACTAATTGCACAGTTTACTTTCGATCGGCTGAAAAATACGACACCGTCACGGGTTGCGTCCGTTTTGCTGACTTTTTCCCTGGAGAAGCACTGAGCGATAGAGACAGAGAGGGAGAGAGGGACCAGTTTTTACAGCCAGGGCCGTAGACGAGGGCCCAGCTAGTGAAGAAGAAAAACCTCGACGGTTGTGTTTTCGCTGCCGGTCGGGTCGGTTTGCTCTGTTTCCTGTCCAAACAGCGGCTGGCAACCTGTCCGCGCGGCATCGTGGGCGCACAAGAAAAAACGAAACGGTGAAGCACACCGAAACGCATTCGTTGCATTTCGGGAAGGGGAGTGGGGGGGGGGTGAGGGGAGTGGGGTACGGTGCTTCTTGCCCGGTGCATCGTCGGCTCTTGAGGCCACGAAAATTCGACCGTCGAACCCTGTGCAGGGCCGTGATTTCGCAAGCAATCCGGCAGCCTTTGTTAGCATCGGGTGCAGTCGAGTGCAAAACTTCCACACGGTGCACCGGCGCTGCACGTTGCTGCACTGTGCAAATTGTAGCCTGGCCGGGTTGTTCCATTCCGGGCAACCGTGGGGAACGTCCAACGGCCGTGGTCGTCGTTTCTTGCCAACTGCGAAACGCTGCAGTCAATTGGACAAAGTGCATTCATCGTTCGGCCGGCCGGGTGAGTGAGTTCGACTTTTCCGACGCACGACGAAAAGTCCCCCCCCCCCCACGCCCCGTCGGCCCGAGCTTGTGTGTATAATATCGGTGCGCGAAAATGTGAATTTGATTAGTCGCGAATTGAAATTCTAAACTCAATTTAACTTCGAACGATAAATAAATAATGTTTTGCCACCATTCTGCTGCTGCCCCTTCGGTTGGAATGCCGCTAGGGATGCGTACGACATCTCAGACCACAGGTCCCGTGCCAGTGACGGGGTTTTCCATCGGCAGCAACGGCAGCCGCTCGGCACAGGAAGCCCGATAAACCAATATGTACGATTACCGGACCGGAGCCCGCACGGAGTTTTCGATTTTGGGTGGAAGTTTATTTTGCGTCTGTTGCACGCGAACGCGAACGCACGTACGTGGCTGGATGCTTACGTCAACCGTTTTGAACCACCGTTGAAAGGATTTGTTTAGTGAGCTGAAGGATCACTAGTTCCGAACAAAAAAAAAAAAAAAAAAAAAAACGAATGTACTCTTCTGGCTCAAACGAGCATTACGTGGAAGCTGAACAAATCGACTCTATTTCATCATCATCCTCATCGTCACCGAGCAGAAGGGCACGGGTGATGCTTTTTCTCGAGCACTGCATTCTTTCTCACATTCGCTCGGCGAACTATTAAATGCGCTTTTATTGATTGTTACATCCTTTTGGAAACCAATTCAATTCACATTCCGTTTCGTGTGCGTGTGTGTGTTTTGTGACGTTCAAATTCAAATAGCACTGCCATCATCTCTTTTTTGCTGGTTTGTTTGACACATCATTAAAGGAGGCTATGGAGCGTTTTGTTTTTTGTTTTGTGGAGGTGCATATGAATATTCATCTTCCGCTTGCCACCTGCCTGAACGAAGCGTTTGGCGTTGCGATTGTTTGTTTGTCGTCTTGACGGTTCGTTGCGATTTGATTTGATTTCTGGTTCGATCTTTCCGTTTGCTTTCTATCTTATTTCGCTCTTGAAGGAATTTTTGTTTTTGTGGAGGTTTTAAAATTGGGCCGAAAAAGTTGCTGCTTTGTTAAAATACCTTTGATTTTGATATTCTAAACCAGCTTCATACGTTTTTAACGCATCCTTCACGCAGGTATGGGAAGGAGGTAGACGAAGGAGAGAATAAATACATGCTCATTAGTCGTTTCCAATACATTTTGGGTCGTGATAAACCGTTCTCTATTTATTTAGTTTAAACAGTCATAACAAGTCCTTTAAGGAAAAACGTAGATCATGATTCCTTCGATATATTTGGCACAATGATAACATCATGTCTGTCATTACACTTGAACAAAAGAGGAATATTTGGCTGAAAATTATTCGATTTTTAATAACGATTTTTCTAGCTACAGAAGCATTTCGTAGCGACTAGAGCATTTCGGGAAACCATCGTAACTTAACTAGGCTTGATAATTGTCCATATATTCTCTAGATGATCACTATAGTACCAATACATTTAATAAAAAATATTAATTTGTTTTAATGCTTTAGTGTTTTTGATTAAATTTAAGCATAATTTTCAAGTAAAAATGTCAAGCATAACGTTTGAGAAGATCCCTGTTAATAAAAAAAATTGAAACAAATGGTTTTGCGAACTCATAGAATTTAACTTTAGACGCAAAATTACTAAAACGGTGTTCAATTTTGCGATTCATTATTTTATGATTCATTGTAAAACCAACAGTGTTTAAGAAGTGAGCACAAAAGAAAATTAAAATAAAAATATTTCAAAATATTTTCAAAACCTCAACATATTTATTACAACTACATATTTTATTTATTGAAAAATGGAAAGTGAAATTGTTATAGATTTATTACTAATTATCACATGCACTTATCAAACATATTTTTTACAATCATCGATTGATTTCATCGTAATATTGTAAAGAACATCTGATGATTATCATCAAACACATTTTTTCAATAAAATCAGAAGTTTTTGATATGCTTTTGATATCTTTTCACAGTTCAGGAGCCAATATTTTATATTCTATTGGCACTGCAACCCGAACGACCGAAAATTTCCTATTAAAAATGAAGAAATCAATTTAATTTACTGCATTGAGATACGTTCCTACCAAAAATCGCACATTTTTTCGCACCAAGTCAAATCACATTCAAACGCCACTCTTGCAGACATTTCATCTTGCGTAAGTACATTAGACGCTCGCTCAAGACACGTCCAATCGATACGCCACCGACAAATCTCCCGCTCAGGGAAACGAAATCCTTTTAAGGGTATGCTAAATGTGTTCAGGGATCTAACTTTTTTTTCGTTAGAAACGTGATTGCCATCCATCCTAGTCGTTCGGCGCGGAACGATCCTTCCGATCGCGAATCTTGCGCGTGGGCCGCTACAGTTGACGGATAAATTCGTTAATGTACCCAACGTCTGCCCCGATGGTGTCGCATCCATCCTTGACCGAAGCGCCTTTCCCGGGGCGTGCTTTTTTCATCCATCAATCTCATGCCGTCAGTTGGCACCGTTTCGCCAACGTTTCCACCATTTTCATCAAACAACGATCGTCCACCGTCGTCGAACGAGTGTCGTGCTGCGAAAATTAGTCGTCGAAACGGCGCTGACATTGAGACAAATTGGACGACTAAAGCGACGCATCTTCACTGCGGACCCAAACAATGCGCTAATGCCGATGTGTCCGCTGCAGTAGGTGGTGGTGGAATAAAAATGTTTGCATTCGATCTTTGCTCGGGTTTTGTTCGAGCAGGTTCCTAAAATAGGCATAGCAAGGGATTTTTTTTTTTGGTGCAACACACGCAAATAGTGTTTAGGTTTGCAGCTAATCTTCGCAACTGACACATGCTCCGGAGACGTCCGGCCATTTTCCTCCCTCCCAGCCCAATACGACGACAGAATGCAAAATCGTCTTTCACTGCCGCATGACGCGATGGATGGGTGACAAATTCGTCCGACCGACGCCGGTCCTTCCTTCGGGTGTTGTCTTTCATTTCACACGTGGAGAACCGTGAACGGGCCGCCCGGAGATAACGAAGTCTGTGCGGCTAGGTCGGATCGGTTGGGTGGCCGATATGAAGATGCCTGCAAGCAACCGGACATCCGAGCATCCGTTCCGTGCAAACCCGATTGAATCATGCCCAACAAACCGTGCCCGTGTTCGGGAAGGAATTTATGCCGCACCGGGCCCGGCTGCCAGCTAGCTAGAGCTGCTTCCATTTGCATCAGACTTTTGTTTTCGTCTAGGTGTGTGCGCGGCGTGTTTTTGTTTCCTTGCTCCGTGTCGTCAGTGCGGCTTGGCACACATAAACGTCCACATACGGACACGTGTGCCGCGGAGGAACCGTTCTTAGGTGGAAGTTTTCGGATGCTTTTAATTAATTTCGCACCGAGCGCACCGGGCAAACCCGTGGCCGATTTGATTTCGACGGAAAAATACGACTAGACATGGTGACGTGGCATCAAAGAAATCAAAGGATTTACCGCCCCGGGCGGTGGTCCTGAGCGGTCCGTCGCTCAGGACGTGCCTTGGGGTGCATTTTGTCGCCTTGTTTGTGCTCCAGGGCTTTGTGGGCCGGACTTGCGGTGCGTTTTCTTGCAGAAGATTGAGTTTGTGCGCATTGCACATGATGCCGTGTTGCGAGGTTTGGCTTCGAAGCTTTTTTTTGGAAGAATGATATTGGACGGGCACCTTCATCTTCTCGTCAAGCTATATATGTTTCGTAAATATTGTTTTAGTACCTTAAAAACTAAAAATTGTAAAAATGAGATGAGAATAGCACAGTTGAAACGGAGACAATAATAGTTGAAGTTACATAATTCACTAATAAATCGCCTAAAGATATGCAAATAACGATAAAATTTCCATTTGTCTGTGCATTTTTTTTTGTGTAATACACAAACGCTACAAGTTCTCGAGAAAAGCGTTTTGTTTGACAAGTTTCATAAATCACCTAAAGGTTTCTTAGAACATGGAGGAAAGAATCGCCTAAAGGTATGCAATCAGATGAGAAATATTGATGAAAGCAGTTTCCGCAGCAGCTGCTCTATTGGGAACTTATTAAATTTTTTTTTTGTAATGTTAAAAAGAAAAATGTAAAGGGTTTTTTTGTTAGCCGTAATTTAGACTTTTTAAGTAATAAACCTGTTCTGATTGCCTGAAAGCAAATAGCTCAAGTGTTGAAAAAGCTGTCATGATTGAGCTACAATACAGTTTGCATAACTTTAGGTGGAAGGCAAGCGGCATCAGTCATAAAGTATGCAATTTGCATGAAAACAGATAGTGTTTAAGCTGGTTAAACTTATTACCTGTAGCTAGAAAGTTACTTTTGCTAGGATAAAAACAAAGCATCTATAATGACGGAAATAGTTTTGTTTTACATTTCTTACATTTCTCATCCAAAAGCAACCAAATTCACACACAATCAGAAATAAATTTAGTTATTTTTCTTTAAAAATATCCTAATTTACCTATCATCTCCACAACGAGCTAGAATGAAAATATGTTCCTTCGTTCGTCGGTAAACGTCGAACGAAACGAGTTACGTTCAACGAAAATGTTTGAAAACGACCCGTTGTGGAGCGTATCGCGTACTATCATTAAAAACTATCCACTCTTTGCACCGAACCGAACCTACAATTAGTGAAATCCGTCCCGGAAAACGATACGCCGATTGCAGCAAACCGAACGCTTCGTGCTTCGGTCGTTCCGCCTCACCGATAACCATCCCATCCTAATCATCCGATTCCTACCAATCCCTCTCCCTCCCGGAGCGACAAACATCTCCCGGTGGCGGCCACAAGCCGTAATGTAATGAGCGCCCGGACACGCTGCTCGCGCCGAGAAAAATAAGACCCCGTTTTGCGCGAGCCTTAGCGTGGACGAGCACAAGCAAGCGAGCGAACGAGCGAGCGCCGATTTTCATCTGCTAAAAGTGCTAATTAACTAATTCGAGCCCGTGAGCGGGGGGTGGCGGGAGGTGGGCGGCGGCTCGAAACACAAAACAAAACCCCCAAAACCGGGACGGTTCGTGTTTCCCGGTAGAGCGATCCAAACCGATCCGTGCCAGCCGTGGAGACGACACCGTGGACGCACTTCCCGCGATTGGCTGGCGCTATTTCGTTAATTAAACTTCCGGAATGATTAATCAAAGGCCGTGGGAGAGTAGCGCAAACCCCTTGCCACTTCGACCGGGTGGGGAACGGTTCGTTCTGCCCGGTGTGACGTACCGGTTTGCAGTTGCGTCGAAAGGTCCTTTCCGCGCGAGGGATACGATACGAGCACGGTCATCGTCGTCGCCATCGTCGTCGTCGTCGTTGTCGTCGTCATCGTTGATTGGCGGTCAGTCTTGGTCGTCCCTGGGCTTGTTACAGCTTGCTGATCAGATTAAATCCGATCCACGCGCAAAATTTGTTTACCGGACGATCAAACCGGACGCGTTGTTGGGCAAATCGAATAGGAATTTTAAAGCCGGCCCTTCCACTCTCGCTCACACCACGAAGCCAATATAACATCAACAGCTGTAATTCTTAATCAATTCCTAGAGCCCGGAATTGGCTTGGTGTCCTGGAGTCGCTCACCAAATGCTGGCTCGTTTCGAATCCATCGAACGAAACACTGGCGATGCGGACCGGAGTGAAATTAAATCGAAACAGAGCAAACCCGAGCGATACGGCACGGTGCTGGTGCTGGTACTGGTGACAGAATTAACCACCAAACTCGAGCCGAACCGAGTCGAGTCGAGACCGGAACGTTCGAGTCCGTCCCGTTACCGGCTGGCACAATCACGACCACGGCCCAGCACGATTCCCAGCCGTACGGAAGCTTCTTTCGGGGATGAGAAGGGTCTGCTCTAAAACGCACATTCAAACGCACAAATAAACTCCCGTAATTGCACGCATCCTGCAAGCACGGCCCGTCATCGCATCTTCGGACGACGACTTTCTGTGCAGACTGGGCTGTGTGTACCATTACAAAAGGTAGTTCGTTTGGCATCGTCAGATCCGATTCGGTGCATGTGGAGAAGGGTACGGAGCGAGTGTGAGAGGAACGGGAGGATCTGATTCGATGCGGTTTCCACACACGACTGCACACAGCCGCACCGGACTGCATTATCACTAATGATTTTGATGCCGTTGAAAGACCGGTTGTCGAAGGGCGTGTGTTGCGAAGGTGGTGTGTGCGTGGATTTTTTGTTTTTGGGTTGTCTAGGGCCGGGGTTTGATTATTTCAACATTTTCCTATGTAATTTTGGTGTTGTTTGCAGTTAGATTTGTGCGCGAAGGATGCTAAGTTTTGTATCAGCAACGCATTTACGTTATGCTTTGCTCGGCAGTTAATGTTTTCTACCGTACTAAGGTATTTTAAAAGTAATAGTTTATTTCATTTAATTAAAAAAATGATAATATTTCAATTCCACTGCACATTGTTTTCCCATTGTTTTAGGTTCGTTATTCGATTTAAGTAAAAATGTTGTATTTTTTGTTGAGAACATATTTTCACTGTGATGTTTACTGGATACAGAAATCTTCATTCTAAGCATGTTACAGATCAGCAAATTTTCAGTTTGGAGAGTTTGGAAATGAGAGATTGGAGACTTTGCTTACACCTGTTTCGACACAATTTGCTTATCATTTATATGTGACTTTATTGTAAAAATATGAAATATAAAAGTAAAAACTAATGCATGAGATTTGTTAATCCAAAAATTACAAATTATAAATTCCACCATATCAGATTTCATACTGAAAATAGAATTGTAAGCACCTTTCGAAATGATGAGGTTGGTGTCTTGGATAAGTTTGAGCCAATGCAAAGTGTAACATTTGCTGTGAATGCTGAAATTCATTCTGGCAGTATACTGAGCACTCTGAATTTCGGTAATGCAAACAAAATTTTGAAAACATAATACCACTGAAGGCATTACAGAAATGTATGTCTCTTCCGATGCGATCAGGTTTGTGTCTTCGATAAGCTTGCGCTCAGAGATATTCAATTTGCCGTTTCTTATCAGATTATGATGTTTGCAAACTTTACGTTAATGTACATAACAGCAAGTTTTTATTTAAAACCTTATTTTTTCCAATAAGTTGAGCTTATTCATGTTGAGAATGGAATGCTAATTTTGATTATAATTCGCGTACAAAAATCTTCCACATCATGCAAATTGGCTGAACTATTTTTCCACCATAAAATCCTCCAAAGACAACAAAAAACACAAATTTAATTCCTCGTATTGATGTCACCCAAGTGAAGCGGCTAGATTTGACGAATCGCATCGAAACAAATTTTGAAGCATTTTATGAGCCTCAAAACGAATGAAATGGGAAACAAAACCAAACACAGCCAAGGCTCGCTTCCTCGCTTCCGGCCACTTCCGATGCGTGACGTAACTCATTTACGTTTCGAATTTGTAGCCCATTTTGCGGACGGATTTTGTTTTGTTCGAAGCTAAATTTTTACGATAATCGAAAAAGCGAGGCTGTTTTTTTTTGGTGATTCGCCACAGTGGGATTTTGTTGTTGCTTGTTGTGTTTGGTTTTGTTTTTTCCCGCGCTTTTCCTTCGGTGAAAACATGCTTTATTGTACGTACGGAAATCGGGTCACAGTCGGGATGTCATTACATCGAATTAACGAGCCTTTCACAAGTTAAAACTGCCTACATAAACACATCAAACCGCCGAAAAGGCGCCGTGAAGCCACGCGTCGTGTTTTATGCGAACAATTGGGACCGAATAACAGCAAACCTCAGCTGAGCTGAGCGAACGAAATGAAGCGTGACGAAGGATGGTGGAAATGGGACGAAAATTTGCATTCCATTTCGGGCGGGTGTTCGTGTGCGTGTGCGTGTTTCCCTCGTGCGAAAGGATTCCGATTTCCGGTCTCCCTGCACCTAAGGGATCGCTGCCGAATGTCACCGTTTTATGATGTTTTTCATCATCAACACCGTTAATGACCCGTGCCGGCGTCCGGGACGACCGCGACAGGGCTACTCATTTTATTTTTCCCACCGGCAGACAAAATTTCCCCCCGGATGGAAACGGATGGCAAATGGTGGGAGACGCGACGCAAAAATCCAAACCAACCCAAGTGTGACACGAAAGCCGATAATAAATTAAATGCATGTTTCCTGTTCGGTTCGGGGAGTTCCCTGGGCCGGTTGTTCGACATTTCGGAGCCCATTTGGAACTCCTGCCGGAGCATCCTGCGTCATGTATTTAATTCTTTTTTATTGTAGTTATTTTCTTCCGCTGAAAAATTCCACCCATTTGGCAGCATTTTTGGTCGCTTTTTTAGTTTTATTAATTCTCGATTTGACTTGTTCCAGGCATGTGGGTGTTTTTGCATGGAGACAATTTTTTTTCGTCTCTCGTTTGTTCAAGCCATACATGATAAACGCATTGAGTGACAGCGCTTGACATTTTTGACTGCAAATTCCACCGACCCACTCCGAGCTGTTTCCACTCGCGCGTGGAGCGAGAAATAAATTCAATTTTAGCATATTGATCGTGGCTGGTGGAGTCAAATAGAGCGCATAGCAAATTCACCTGTCATCTCCGGAACGCTCCCGGACGGTGCATTAGTGACGTTTGGAGAAATGTTTCATTGCATTTACGTAGATATAACACATTTTTGTACCAAGTTTTTAGCTTCAAATGTCCATTTTGATGTGCAGATATGTGTTGCAAATATATACGAGCCTTAGAAGCAAATCAAAGCATAATCTACACCAAAAACCACTTTGAGTTGTATACATTTTAATCCATCCAATAAATCGTTCTATATTTTTTAAATTTCATTTAATTGATTATTTACTGCTTAACTTCATGTCGCTTAATCATCCAAAAAGGATGCAACGTATTTGTTTGGTTATGCGTTTTTATCCATATTTATGGATGTTCATCACACTGAAATATAAATAACTCTTTAAAAATCTAAACGATTTCCAGCAGTCACTTTCTATGTAAAACAACAAATTCATATTTTTATAAAGAATAAATCAAATTATCAAAAATAATAGCCTAAAGTGATACGTAAAAGCATGTTTCTGTAAAATATTACTTTCTTTGACTTATGAAAAATGTATCACTTTGAAAAACAAATGTTTGATTGAAAGTTTCGTATCAAACGCAAGAAAAAATATGATGCATTTTATTAACACGACTTCATAGGCTTCATATCGCTATCGAATATTGTTATCAGTTTCATTAAAATAGAATAATTTATGTTACTTTCCATCAATTTTGCTAAATTAATTTAGAATAAAAGAAAAACTAAACCATTTCGCATATAAATGTGGTCATTAAATTCTTGCACCCCTTACAATAATCAAAGGCTTTAGTGCTGCATCAGTAATTGCAATCAAATTGAAACGATTATACTAAATTTTCTCAAACAAGCACCAGAACCTTTCAAAAATCCCTTTCGCCGATAATGCACCGTTTAAATCTGGTACCGATTTCGGTACCGAAGGATATCACACCTCACCTGAAACCCGAAAGTCTATGGCTCGAAGCTACCCGTCCGAATTCGATCGGTCCCACAATGTGAATATGTTATACCTCCTATCACCCACACACACAAGGTAGCCAGTGCTGTGCGATCTGTTTACAGGCGAGCTGTTCCTTTGTACAAACAGAGGCCAGCCGCCGATCGAAGCAAAACTCTTCCCCATCGAACCGCCGAATATAACGAAACCAATTATTCCACTTTAAATAGTCGGATAGTTAAAATTTAATTAAGCGAACACTACATTGAATTTCAAATCCCTACCACACACCCTACAAGAGGCACGATGGCCCAAACCTGTGGCTGGGGTGGATTTTATGCACGGTCCACACTCCAGTTTGGGGCAGGGAAATTCAATTGCTTTGTTAGAAAAACCGATTACAGTGCCGGTGCGGAGCGTGTTCAAGCCGGGCGATGAGAAAAGCTGCAACAAAATTCGTCCCGGCCAAGGGAAGCGAGGATAATGCCATTGAAAATACGACATACGCCGTCCAAAGCATGTCCGGAAGCATTAGTCTGGAGCGTGTTTTTAGGGGTGGTAAGTTTTCCTCTCCCGAAAAAAAAGTTCGATTCTATTATTTCGGACATAACACCGACGCTGGGTTGTATCTTCCTGCGGTTCCTCTGTGACGGGGTTTTGGCTCTCCTTTTTCCAACGAGCCAAACAAGCCATAATCGCCACCGGAAAGCTAACCTTCCCGCAGCTGAAGTGCAAATGGGCTGGAAAGGGGCACGTATGAGCTTTCTTCCGCACGGCGGTGGAGTCGTATTAAAGTTATGCTTCGACCACCCATCCACACCCAGGACGCTTGGCAATCCGATACAGTGGCGCAAAACCGGACCAAAAACTCAATCGACCGGCGCGTGGGCTTGGGTTTGGTGGTTTTGGCAAAGGTTGCTGCCGCTGTTCCGCTGCTCAAGCACCGGAAAATGTCGAGCTTCATTCAAATTGTATGCGATCACGTCGGTTGGCATCGAGTGGCGACTGCAAAGCCACAGACAGAAATTGTTTTGCGCCCAGGTCTGCGATGGGAAACAAAAAAGAACGACAAAAAAACAACCACAAATGTAAAAGAGCAATCGGGCCGAAAAATGGTTCCTAATAGTCGATGTGGGAAATTGGCGCGCACTGGCAATTGGAGCTGGATTTCTCAGCTTCCGCGCGCTGAACCATTAATTGAGCCTTGCGAACGCTTTCACCAAGTGAAAATGCATCGAAAACCGACACCGAACGAACCCTGCAAGGTGTCGTTTTATGCGGCACAGGTGATTGGAAGGTGAGCGGGGTGCTTTTATTAACAGCTTCTCCTCCCCGCCACCACCACTATCCTTGTTTGTGGGCTCCCTGGGCACGGCTAAGGAAACAAAGCCGAAGCCTCACACGTGGGCTGAACATTTAATTAGCAAATAGCTTGTTGATGCAGCCGAAGCGACCGAAGAGCGTCGACGACGGATGCGTTGATGGGTTCCGTTTCGTTGCTGCCTTGGGCGGTTAGACCCCAAGAGGGTGGGATGGATTTTCTTTTTAGCCCCCTTTCGGTAGGGCTGTGCGATGACACCCACTCGCAGTAAGGTAATCACGATGATCGAGATGATGTGCACGCAGGGTTTTCCCGGTGCTTTTGGAAGGACTTTTTAATGATAATAACAACGAGATAGGAAAAGTTCTTGCATACAAATTTTGTTTTTGAAGTGGAATCATGAGACTGGTATAGTGGAATCACGAAACTGTTTATTTGAATGATTTTATAAACAAAATACTCATCTTTAAATAACATGATGAAATAAAATAAAAAAAAAACTGAGAAGGTTTAAGGAACAAGCTAACAAGCATTATGAATCAAGGATAAGAACATTTTAACAAATTATAAGTAAACACAAGAAAAAGAAAGGAAAGATGAAAATATATGTAAAACCATTTAATGCAAAATTTATTTAACTATTAAAACGAATAAAAAATAAAAGCAGAAAAGAATATGTTAAAATATATTCTAAAATGGGATATGTAGACAGTAAATAGAAAAACGCAGAAGGATACGCAGAAATACTCTACACTAAAGTAGAAAAGAAAACCGCGCAATAAAAAAGCAACTTGAACATTTTCTATAAATAGGATTAGGAAAATCAGAACAGATTTTTTCAAGGAATAGTATTGAAATTTAAAGAAAATAGAACCAATTTTATACATGATTAACTGAAAGCAAACCCTGTAACAATCGCTTGACGAAAAAAAATCCAAGAGAGAGAAAGAAGGAGAGAATGAACACAAAAAAATTCCTTCTTTCTCTTTACCCCTTCAAGCGCTGGTGACGCTGCAGCCGACGGCAAATTATCACTCCCCATAATCATCTTCCGCAATCGTTCGGCAGTCGCATTCGGGCGATGAAATTGCCACCGAGTCGCTTCCCCTCGTGGCGCTCGTGGTTACTAACTACCACCACCACCACCGCCAGCATGGATGGAGACTCCGGTGGAACCAAGAACCAAGCCTCCAGGGCTGGGCAGGGCTGGGCAGGGCTGGGCAGTGGCAACGGCAACGACAGAGGCACTATAATTAATACCACTTTTGCTAATAGGGCAAAAATTTTCATTTCCACTAATGTCCAATTATACTAATGTACGCCATGTTCTACATTAATAGACGTACGGGTCGGGTGATGGAGGAGCTGACGGCGAACAGGAGGGGACGTATGCGCCTGCATACATGGATGATGTACATCATTAGGCCGGAGCTGGAGCTGGAGAAGAAGGAAGGAAAGCGCCAAGGGAAGAGGAAGAGGCAGAACGGAGTTCGTACGGGTTTCGTTGAAGGACATTCGCCATGAAGCTTTTCCCATCTGAAACCGCACCACCCGTTCCCGGGGCGGTACCACCCCCTTCGCCCACACAGACTGACTGACGATTGACGCAGAGTTGTTTCTCGTGCGAAATGTGAAAGAAAACGGACGACACATCCTGCAGCCAGCTGCTCTCTCTCTCTCTCTCTCTCTTTCTCTCGCACACACACTTGTCATCTTGAGGCTGACGAGCGCGCGCTTCAGACGACTAAGACACTCTCACAAACAATATCGGGCGGACTGCTTCAAGGGTAGGAAGGCAGAGGGATGAACCTGGGTAGGATGAGATCATTAGCAGCGTTCATGCCTTATTACGTGCAATCATCCCGTGGCTGTGGTGGGCACTCAACCAGACACCAGGCCCCGGTCTGTGGTTTGCCGGCTGTCAGACGAGCGCCTCACGGAAGGGAGTTTCGGGACGCCGTGGACCGATTGTTTCAAGTCAATTTATGCTAATGCTGTTTGCGCGCGCGAAGCCCCAGACTGGCCGCGACGGTGGACTTGGGCGGGGGGTAGGGCGGTCGCTTCATCCACACTTCATCATCCAGCGCACACTGACCGGTTGCGATCCCGTTCCGATAGACGAAACGTGAGACGAATCGCGATCGACGAATCGTTTCCGGGTTCTTTTGCTCCTCTTTCTCTATTTAACACCAACATGGAGACGCCCAGTCACTCACGAAATGAGGCACGTAGAGGAACACAAAAACGTACAAAAAACCAAGCGCCGACTAGACGTCAAAATTGAATTCAAATAAAGTACACCGGTTACATCGATTCGATTACTTTTTCGGACCGGTGCGGTGTAAATTCGACAAGGAATGAAATAAATTAAGCACGTATTTTTTCCGGAATGTATCGGTCCTTGCTCTAACATCAAGGTTGTGTCCGTGTCCGTGTCTGAGTGTGTGTCAAAAACACGACCATGAGTTTCCGGCAGTGTCCTAATCACACAACAGCAACCGAACCAGCTGCACCCAACCCAGCTCGTCGCATGTTTCCCACCAACGGTGCAACAGAATTCAGCAACTCTGTGTCTTGGAGCCATCAAATATTTAGTTCGGTCTGTTGGGTTTTGTCGGATCTGTGTGTGTATGGTTTTTTTTCTCTCGATGTTTCTGAAGAAAATGATTTGAATGCTCCAACCACAAGACGTTTGGGTTGAGACACTGAAATGGACACTGCATGGAGCCTGCATGGAGTGCAACAAGGAAAAGGGAGTGAAGGGTTTTAATGCCTCTTGCCACTTTGGTAAATAATTGTTGAATAATATTTTTTACAGATTTTTTTGTAGCATGTTTTATTTTATTACGTCGGAGCTGTCTGGAGTTTGTCAAAAAATAAAAGCTAAATTTACATAAAAAAGAGCCCTATTATGACTAACAGTTTATATAAAATTAAAGATCTATGCCTATTCCAAATTATTGTAAATAAATAATAAAATATCATGAGTTACTGCTTATTAGTTGGAAGAGTTGGTTATTTAGTTGATCTGTGTTTTAAAAACGAAAATGTATTTTTTTTTAGTTTTGTCACACAATTACAAAATTACATTTCTAATGTTAGGGCTTTAGCATGTAGATCGTCAATATTTATTATTACTAATGAGACTAGAAACGATACAATTTCTTTTGTTTAGTGTTTTTATACCTATTAAATTTGTTCATTTCGAGATATCACGACGAGTTTTCAGGTATTTGTACAATTGGCTTTTATTATTAATTTATTTTCCTCACATCTCAAAACTCTTCCAGTGTATATCCCGGCAAAATGAACCTTTTGACTCCATCTTCCCCTACACTCGGGCAAGTTTAGCTGCATTGTAATTGATGCAGCAGCAACAAATGCAGCCGAGCAACAAAACCCACTTGTACCGGAATTGGGAAGCGGCTGCATGTGTTCCGATGTTACAAATGCTACTGCTCAAATATGCAAACGTGATCCCTGGCCGACAATCGATGAAGTGGAAAAATACAATATTCACCAACGAAAAAACAAAAAAACGGAACACCTGCAGGCTCCGAAGTAAATGCAGGTTGTCCGTTTTACGATGGCGAATTGATTATAATTTACATCGAAACCTCTTTCCCCCTTCCCGGTGAGGACATTTGCACCCGACGTATATGTTGGTCCGAGTTCCTTACACGGCACGGTCCGCTCGCTTCGTAATGAATTAACAATTGTCTCCGGCATTGGAAGACAACGCTCGACGACCCACTCGAGCGCTTTGAATTGGACTTAATTTATCGCATCCTTTCCACCGGCGGGACCAGGTGACATGCGTACATGGTATGCGTCATGAATAAACTCTCAATAGCCTGTCAATACCCCTCCCCCTCCCCCCGAGCAAGGATGATGATTGGCCCGAATGGCTGGTTCGAGTGAGTTTCACTTAATCAAATCAAAACCACTTGCGATTATATCAACCCATCAGCCACGTCGTGCCCTGCTCGCTTCTCTTCTGCTCCATTTCACTTCACTTCCCGAGGGCCAATAAAAGCCAAACGCAGACGCCACCCACAGAGAGGAGGGAGTGGGGAGAGATCGCGCATTGTTCGATTATAAGGACACAACCGCGCTCGTTCGAGAAAGTGCGTTCGATTACTTTACAAACGACGAAACGAGCCGCTCCGAACGATGCGCTCCGGGTCATCATCACGTCAAAAAGCTTTGTGCTATCTCTAGTTTTTTTGTTTTGTTCAGATGAATGGATGGACTTCCCGTGGAAAGCTGGCCGTCGGTTTCGACCAGCGACGGGGACGGATTCGTCGTCCGTCGCAGGCGATTCTGTAATGCGCTTTAGCGAGCCGGGGCTTCGCGCATGGTTTCATTATGTTCGCTCCGGGCCGAGGACGGAGAAACATGTTGAGCAGCGGCCGAAAGAGATGCGTTCGGTTGTTTTGTTTGGCAGGAGTTGGTGATTTTTCCGTCAGGCAGGGATGGCAATTTGCATTGACAGATGATGCGACGGATGGGAAGTAAAGCAGTACAGTGTTGGCGATGACGGCAAGGGCAATGGATTGGTTTATATCAAACTATATATTACGTTTTACTTTTGCTTTCCCAGCGAGCTACCAAACAGTCAAACAGTTGTCAAAATAATATATTTCCTTTTGCTCATCATAGTTGAAAAATGGATTAAAAATCGAAGAAACTTTGAGTTCTTGCTTTACACGTAATAATATTTAATACTTTAATAATATTTTACAGAATCAGACACAACATAAATATGATTTTCTCTCTGCTCTCAGGCTGACAAGTTACACACAGTGTTAAGGATGAAGTCGGGAAGGATGAACCATCTAGAAATTGTTTCTAATGTTTCTGTTTCTATTTATTTTATTGTTTTTTTTTTCAATTGTTTGGTTACTAGTATTTTATGTTTTTTTCGCCTCATTCGCCTACTAGCAGTAGGCTCCTCATTTTTCCTTACGCTAATTTTATCTAAATGATGTTTCTTATGTAAATGCTTACATATAACATATAAGATATTCTATCCAGTTTTAAAATCAAAATAAAGTTATATTATTCCTTCCAACGCTTCAGCGAATATGCAGCAAAATCGGACAATCTGCATTACATACAAATGCTTTATAATATTATTTTTTGGCAGCTTGATTCACATTTCACTAGGAAACTAGGATTTTACAAAATATTTCATTTATTTTACCAGAATGTACTAAAGCTGAGCATAATTAATGAGAATCTAAGCAAAACTACCGAGTTTTCTGTAAAAATATTGATTAAAATGTTTTAAAATTATATTTTTAACAGAAATTGTTTGATGCCGTACTATTTGAAACAAATTTTATTGAAATATTGCATTTAAAAAGCTAAATTTTATTATTCAACTTCGAGGAATTCCGTTTACTCTGATATTGTATAAGACCAGAATAACTTATGAAATTATTGGATATATTAAGCAAAGCGTTTAATAATTGATATAACTAATAAAAGGTAAAAATCAGTCCAAATTCTCACCAAATATTATTACTTTAAAATTAGTCCCACACCTGTACCTCTTCTACGGCATTAGCGTAAGCAACGATCAAGCCCGAACGATCGCCGTATGCCGCTCGAATGCATCCACGGAATCCTTACAGGATACAAACCCTACCCCGCTCATGCTCTACCCCTCGCCTCCTCCCACCCGGCCGACCGACACTACAACAAGCGAAATGCACCGTGCCCGTCAGTCCATTAGGGGCCAGGTTCCCGTCATTACGTGTGCGCATCGAAACGATAATAACACTTCAATCTAAATAAATGCGTTTCCTGCCGTTGCGGCGACGCGAGAATCACGGCTGGCTCGACGTAGTTGTCATCGTCCTCGTCGTCGTCGACGCCAAACGTTGCTGTCAACGTCATTGTTTTTCGAGTAGCCGATGCAAAGAACACCGGTCTGTTCGGGTTCCGATAGTCCGGCTGGCGTCATACGAGCGAGATGATGTCCTCCGAGGGGACTGCAGAACCTTTGGGGGACGAGCAAAAGCTTCCGGTAATGAGATGAGCAAGATGCGTGTGTACGATTTCCCCAATTTCCCCAAAAACCGAATCGGAAGAACGAGGAGGCAAATTTCTGCGGGCGTATGCAGAAATCCGTCCCAAAACGTACGAGGGCCAAGTTGCATCCAACACTGCGTATCGCTTCTTTTGTCCTCACTCTCACCTTCCTTTCTCACTACCACTCTCTCACAATCTTCACCCCGCCCACCTCCCCCCTACCCCCAAAACCACGGTGAGGAAGAAATTTTAATTAAGTAAATGGTTTAATTATCAAAATGGCATTAATTCGATGTCATCTCGTTGATGACTGCTATTGAATGCGCTGGGCTGCGTTGCGCCGCCTGATCGTAGATGGACGAGTGTGATTCGGCTTCTCCATGTGCCGGTCTATCGGTGTGCGTTTGATGGAAAAGGATTACAGTCGAAAAGGACTATCCGGGGTCGGTGCGGAACGGCCACGGGGACGGGGAAGTATTTAAGGTAATTGGCTGTTTCCTGAAATGCCTGCCCGTGCGTTTTCGGCTTTCGGCTGCACCATGTAAGCGAACCGTTCCTGGAAGCTGAAGCCTCTCTTCCTCGAGGTTTGAAAGCGGAAAAGGGGAGGAGTATGGTATTTGGAACATTTTTCCCACATCTGCAGCGGTTTGTTGCGGGTAATGTATGGGCACGGGAACGAAGATGAGCTACTAACAGTTCGGCTTGCCAGAGCTGATCGAGTTGTAAATGATTTTTGTTCTACAAGCTTCTTTTTTCTCAACAAATTCCCAACAACAAACCCAACCAAGCGTTCACATTTTGAACAAATTTGTTTTCTAGCCGAATTATGAACGGTTGAATTCAAAATGATATTACATTTTTAATGTATAAACTGAACATGCAGATACTTTTAAAAATATATATATTGATAGTTATGTAAAAAAGTGCTAAGTTTTCACCTTCCCAGGACCGAAACATCAATATAAGGCGTACAGATTG
Organism: Anopheles farauti; assembly: GCA_000473445.2. NCBI lineage: Eukaryota > Metazoa > Arthropoda > Insecta > Diptera > Culicidae > Anopheles > Anopheles farauti. The sequence goes on along the minus strand of KI915042.1, from coordinate 681,359 downwards.
TATGGAGAATTCATTATTTTTCGCTTAAATACTTTAGCCATTTTAACGTATAAAGAATTATTTTAAAAAATATTGCATTTCATTAGTTTGTTTCCCGATAAACCAGGCAAGTCATTTGGAAACAGTCTCGTCGTAATATTCTGACAATTTATTTTAAAAGGTTTCTATCAAATTCGCCTATTAAATGAAATTTTTTATATGATAAAACAGTAAATTAATTTAAAAATACTACCCATAAAAATTTCCTACTTTGAGCTACAACATGGAGTGATTTGTTGTTTTGTTCCATTGTTTCAATCTATTGTTTTATCGTTTAGTTGTAAACTAAACATTATTATTCCGATTTCGTCATAAAACTTTCAATCGACAAAATTTTGATCAAATGACACATTTTACAACCGAAAAGAGATTTTATTTTATTTTACGAACGATTGATTCATCGTTGGCAACAACGATGCTGTGATCGATATAGATATCCTTAAATGTTCATTGTAACCCCTGTGCTTTCATTTACCCACTCTTACATGTACTTATATTGTTGACTAGTTTTAAGATGTTTATAAATAAACATTGATTTTATAAAAAAAAAATTGATTTGTTGACTAATCAGCTGGTTAAAATCAGCTAGTATGAATTGCTTCCAAACAAGAAGTTCTCTGTAAAATTCAAATAAAACTTAAAGTTGCCAACAGTTTTCAACCTTCCATGCTGCAACCAGCTGAAGATCCTGCCTGCCATCAAACCGGCACTCCAATATTCGTCGTTTTATGTCTTCGAGAACGATTTGCTCCCGGCACCATCTTCGATTCGCTTCTCGAGACACAGAGAGCGCTCCCGAAATGGGATCATTTGACGAAACCAGGAAAAGGCGTGCCACAGTCATTCCATCGCGAAAGCGACTTTCTTTTTACCGCTGTTTCGCCAACGACCAGCGCAACCCTAGGCGACTCCGTTCCAACCGAACCGATTCGTTCTCCGCGGTAAGATCGAACCGAAGCCACGATCGTGGTGAGTGAATGTGGAGGAATGTAATTTATTCTTCTCCTTCGGTGGAAGGTGCAACCCACCGGATGCAGATTGCGAAATGCGAATGGTTTTCAATTTTGCCAAATCCACTAAAGGACACCCCTTTCTCTTTCACGCAGGAAGCAACGGGCTACGCAGTATGCAGCGATAGATTTATTAGGACAGTAAGTTTACTTGACCCATGCCGAGTGCGATAAAATTCTGCTTACGCAGTTGGCCTCCGAATGCGAAACGCAACCGTTAGTAAAGTGGGCGGTGGTGATTTTTTTTTATTTTGAATCAACTCCTCCCTCAAAGGTCTAAGTGAGTTTTTATTTTGGAAAATATATCACCAACCGCTTTCGTACGTCTTATGGCAGTGGAATAGTATTAACATAAAGTGAAGAAACGAGGGATACGTTTATGCAATCAACTCAAAAAACGTTAAAATACTTATAAAACAGTTGAGCAAAGGTTGCAGAGAGATAAATCTGCTAATTTGTTGATTAAACTGTACTATTGTAAATTGAAATATTGCAGTTGATAAATTTTATGACGTTTTTTTTATTTAAATACAGGAAATGGTAGATTTTCAGAAAGTAATGTAACAATATAACATCCATTTTAGCTAAGAACTAAACAAAATAAAATAAACAAAACTATAATTTATGCTTCTTAAAGCAACTATAGATGAACATAGATGCAAATTTATTTATTACATAAAATTAGAAAACATAAGTCATAGGCAAATGCAAAATTGTTTATAAAAACTACTGTCAACGTATTTTCTATCCATTATTATCAATTTGAAAAAAAAACATGGAACGAAACCAATTCGTAAAGCTATGAATATGCAAAACGATTAAAAATAGATAATTTAATAGAATGACATCTGCTGTTGTTTCTCAAGTTTTATGCTATCCTTTTCTTTTATATTTATTACAGAATCATATCAAATGGGGTTTTATCATTTTATTTTTAAGAGATTATTTTTATCATGCTATTTTAAAGATTGTTCTCGCATAAAAAATGTAAAAGAAAAATCATAGTTGTCGGTGTAGAACGAGTAGTTACACATTTTTCTTTAAAACACATTTATCCACAAATTACACACTTTTCTTTAAAACACATTTGTCAAGTGACAACAATGTCAGATATTAATAGTTAAAAATTATTCTTTAGAAAATAAATTTGTTCTTTCTTGGAAGAACTGTTACTGAGTATAAAACTATATTCGGAGAAAAGCAAATAAAATTTTCTAGCTAACATGCGTTCATTATTTCATGTTTTTAAACCATTTTTTATATTTTGAATACATATTTGATGACAACATTAAAATAATGAAGAATAATCCATTAGCAACAAAAGTTCCAATCCCGTACATGCAACTCATCTAGTGAGAATCGCGAATGCCAAAATCAAACATCCGCACAAACCGGCGTCATAAAACCCCAGCTCGCGTCATGCAAACGCGGCTTGTACGTTTCCTTGCACTCGGGCGACGGGAGAATGGGGATGAGCCAGCTTTAAACCGAAGCTAATTAGTGGCGCATTGCCCGAATCATCCTGCTGGAGAACCTGTTGTCCCACCTCTCTCTCTCTCCCTCTCTCTCCTACCACGAAACGAGCCCATGGTTTTCCGAGCAAGCTCAGACAAACGAGTTTCGACCTGGGGTACAACGAGCTGTTGCAGTAGCTCGCAAACTAGCTCGTAACAAAATATAAAAAAGGACGATGGTGACGACGACGACGTCGACGGCCTGAGAGCTACCTGAGAACGTACCACCACCGGGGTCGGAGTTGGAGCAGCAGCCAGCCGAAAGCAGCCTGCGGACAAAAAATCTTGAAACATTTACAAGCGGCGTTAATTAACTTTATTAAAGGTTTTTGTGTTTCTATAATTCTATTTTCACAATAAGCTTACACAACACAATAGCCCCTGCGTGGTGGTCGGGCGAGAGGGCGCCCCTCCCTCCCTCTCCCTCCTCTCCCCATGGCTGACGTGTTTCAGCTCCCTGTGTTGCTTTAGTTTTCGTTGTTACCTATTTCTGCAACGATACTGAGAACTGCGGGCGAAACTGCGCAACAGAAGCAAAACCGGCGGCTCGGGCGGCGGCTCCAACAAACAACCAATTAAAATAGAGGAAAAACTTTTCCCTTCATGCACGAAAAGCGGCTCCGGTTCGCGCGGCAGGAACGTTCGCTCGTTTGCTTGCTACCTAGCTCTCTTTCTCTCTGTCTTTCCTTCGCACTTAAACACACACCGAGTAAGTGAGGAATAAAAACCGGAAGCGGTACATGACTTCATTAAAATTACGAATGGAAAAACGATTCGATGGGTGGAAAAGGATCGTCTCCCGTTGACCGTGGGACTTGGGTTGCGGAGGTAAGGTGTGGGTCGCAGGGGTCAAACGAGGCGGTATAATGAATCTGCCGAATCCCGATCCGTCCATCGATGGACATCGGTGTTGATCGTGACCCGACTCACCTTTTGCCCGTGTTGGGAGGAGATTAAGCAATTTTATTTAATCCATAGACGAACTAAGTCGTTAGTTCTTCATTTGCAAGTGTCAAACATGAAAAATTAAGTGTTGGAATAGGAATTAGTTGTTAGTGTTTATGATGAATACAGTGTAAATAAACAATACAGTGCTTTCAACACCTATAGGAGTCCATTGCATGACAAACTTATTTGAACTGTTTCCCATTTGCCACATTACGTGGGTATAATATTATAATCTATTATCTTTTCTTGTAAATAACTTAGGTTGTTATTTTACTCTATTTTTCATTATTTATAATTTAGCTGCTTTTGCTACTTTTGTGTGTATGTTTTGTGCTGCGTGTATATCCAATCAAACAGTACTATTTCAGCTGTAAATTTTCTATTTTTCACCATGACACTATTACAGTCCAACATATTTAGAAAAGTAAAATAAAATAATAGATATAAAATAAAAATAACATAAGAGTAAAAAAGGAAAAAAGCTAATAATTATTGATTGCTCCACGATCAAGGCAAAAATGAGATCCACTATTCGAAATTTACCTCTATTTCTTTGATTGTAGTGGTAGACATGTTAGCTATCCGGAGAGGGGAAAGTGATCAGAGCGATTAGATATGGCGAAACTGAGATCTACTAAGATGGCGCGCGATCGGTTAAGGGGAAATTGTGATCGACAAAAATGACAAAGATTTTGAAACGTGCTGAAAAACAAAACTTTGGGAAAACTTCAAAATTGTCGGAGGATCTCCCAGGATAAAATTAGTTTTTTTATTTATTGTAAAAATGTATTGTTTTATTGTTTAATATATTACCAAAATTGTCAAAAGCTTTCGTGGTTCCTAACAAAAATCATAACTTTAAACAGCCTTACATACAGTGGTTTTGAACAAGAAGAACCAACGCTTCCAACGGAAGAACCACAATTTCAAGCCCACCCACCGTCGCCCTATTCCAGCCACCCTCTTTTCAACATCCCCTCCCATGGCCACCCATTTCGCAACCCACAATTAGACGCTAAACCGACCGAACCGACCCATTTCTCGGGCACGGGCGCGTACCTGACCACCACCTGTTCGGTTCGGTTCGTTTCGGTTGCACGAACCGCTCCCCCCTCCCCCTCCCCACACCCCTCCACGCTTCATCCGTGCCACTCGCCGGTGGTTTCTATGTTTCTATTCATTTTCATTTAATTTAATTTAACTTAATTTCGTTCCAATTTGTGTGTTAGTGTTTTTGTTTGCAGGCGAACGTTGGCGTCCTCGTCGTCGACGTCGTCGGTGTTTCCTTCCCCCCCCCCCCCCAGTGCCAACGCTCCATTTTTGCTCCATTGCGGTGAATTCAACCGTTTTTCGGAAGTCACCACCCGTTTCTGCTAGCTTTTGTTGTTGAACGGAGACTGAGCGGGAAGGAGAGACAGAAGGACAACGTCGTCGTCCTCATCGTCCGGGCCGACAAGACAAGAACAAATTAATATTTAATTATACAGCAATTTAGCCAACTTGCTCGATGGCATCGTTCCGCGCCAGTCTAGTGTTTCCCTTGGCAACGCACCATTAGAAGAGAGAGAGAGGGAGAGAGAGAGAGAGTGTGAAAGAGAGAAGCATCAAGAAGCATCCTCCACCTCGAAAAAGTGTCGTTTCTCATTTGAATGGGTTTCAGGATGCGTTTGACGACGACGACAACAACAACGATGATGACGGTGGTGGTGGTGAGGAGGATGAAGGTGGAGGTGACGGTGTGGGAAGCTAATTTTCACAAACAATGGGCACGCGACGTCGCACTGCTGCTGCTACTGTTGTGTAATGTTTTGCATGGTAGTTTCGGTTTCGCAAAGTGTTGCAGTTTTTATTTGCGAGAAAAAATTGCATTGGCAAAAAGTTTCCGCCCGCTACTGGGCGATCGGTCCGACTGTTGGTGTAATTAGTTGGTTGTCTAATTTTTGGGTACATTTTACTTTCAGCGTTTCAGTTTTTGGCATGCGACGAGAAGATGGCCTGCAACTGAAATGCTGCTGAATTTACTTGCAACTATTGGGTCGGTTCAACGGGAGGCTTTAGTGGAATGTAATAGAAATTTAATTTTAAATGCTGTCCAACGAGTTTGAAACATTAAAACGTTTTAATTTTTCTGCAACGTTGTGGAAAACATACGGGTGGAAGGCATACGAACAATACTGACATTATCTTGCTCTAAGTGGTGTATTTAGGAAATTGAAGATGAAATTTGTGAGTTTCCATGATTGTTTGAGAATCCTCAACTTTTTAAAAAAAACATTTTTTTAGTTAAGCAATCCAATGTTTAAGTCAACAATTACAACATCTTTGGAAATTTGGCATGGCTAGGTGGTACTAAAACTAAAGAGATTTTCTTTTCTTAGTATTTTTATATTGTAAAAAATGTCTCACAATGAAGTCCAAAACAACCAGATTTTGCAAAACATACGAAACTCTGGGATAAAAATAGATACAAAATCGATCATAAAAAGTTAAAAAATGAAAAAGTGCGTTTAAAATAATGACATCTTTATCCAAATATCTACCTACAGGTAGAACATGTTTCAGAGATGGAGGAAAATAGAAATACACCAAAACAACCACCATAGATTTTCTCATAGCATAAAATTGATAATAAAAATAAACATAAATAAAACACTATGAGGTTTAAAGCATTTATGGGTGCTAAAATGAGATAAAATGAGGTCTCAAATGAGATTTATCTCATTAGTGAATGCAGTGGAAAACAGAATTTTAAGTATTCAAGCCAGAATAAATTTATATTTGAATTTGATTGTTGGATATGCTGAATAAAAAAATGCATATTTTCTGCCTTAGTGTTAGAGAATAATTAAAATTAAATGATACAAATTAAGCAAAAAAAAACAAATGTTCGAATGTTTGGGATGAAAGAGGGATGGAAATTTCTCACTACAAAACACCCGTGAAAAATTACCAATACAAAGTATTTAGTGCAAAAACAGTTCGCTACTTGGTCTCGAAGGAGCAAAAACGAAATGATTAATCGTGATTGATTTGCCGCCCTTACGACCACAAATTCATCTAAACATTCCACAAAACGGCAGTGAAAATAAATGATGTGCACCGATTAGCAATGCACCACACAACGCGAGCCTTCCGGGAAAACGGGTTCGCACTTCCATTTGCCATGTGTTGCATCGGAAAACGCTCGAGGTGTGAAAAATTGGTTGGTTTACCGACTCCTGGCGCGGTGTCAACCGATTACCGTCACCAGTCGGGCGGTCGGGCAACAAATTCCGCGCCTCGAGTGGCGGCAAATTTTGCTCTAATTTCCCCACAGACAACACTCACTCACGCAGCCGCGCGACCGATTCCATTCGGGCGAGTAATAAACGATAATGGGCTCCAAACCATGGAGCGAGCGGTGGCGGTTCCGCGTTAATGAGAGTGACTTTTCATTTCCGCGACCTTCTCCCGGGGCCCAATTGGGAACACCAACCGCCAGAATCATCACACCACCGACCGTCCGATCAATTCCCAAAAGCCTTTCTCGAAGAAAAAATACAGGCTGGGAGAAAAGATGGAGCATTAGATTTGCGCGGGGTAAGAAAAAAAAAAAGTCATGCCTCAATGATGAACCATGGGCGAGAGTGATACGAGCGGGTAGAGCCCATTTAGTTGATTGCTAATTTTCAAAGCTCACGGAAATTAATCACGAATATGGCGCCGTCTTTCGGGGGTTTCGCTTCTTTCCATCCGCTCGGCTTGAATGCAGCCGTGAATGCTCGGCTTCGTATGTGGCACGACCTTCGCTTGCTGCCTCTGTTTGGCGCATTATCTGTCCCTCTCACCCTCTCTCTCCTTCCACACACACACACACACACCACCCAACCGGGAAGTTGGTCGTCGTCGTCTTTTGCAAACAAGCCGTGCTTAGAAAGAAGAATTGCTGCCATGCTTTTGTGGTGCCGCGTTACACTTGCGCCACCGTATCGACAACCGAGCAGCAGCCGGCGCGTGTATACATATTTCCATGATTAAATGCTGCCTTCAGCCGGTCCCCCTTCCCCCTCGCCCATCGGCAGCAGTCTATTCTCGTGCAATTGCTCTAAGGCTTGTCGTTTTTTTTTGTTTATTTTCCCCCGGTATTCACAGCTAAACCGGCTACTAATGCGCCAGATTCATTCGGCCGGTGATAAAACATTGTGTGGATCCTCCCTCTCTTTGTGGATGTTAATTCCCTTAATCGCTTTTCGGGAATGCCACGTGCTTGTTTTTGTTTTACATTTTGGTAGAATGCGGTCCGTTTTGTGGTATTGGATTGTTTACTTACCGGGAAGGAACCGCACACAATTTCCAGTTAGATAATAACTGTTACGAATGCGTTTCATTTTTTTTGCTGCAGCTTCTCAGACGTTTTAAAACTCAGCGATTAAATTACTGTTTTGTGAAAATTTTTGGCAGTCTAAAAATTGAACCAAATGTTTTAAACAACGCACTTAGAAAAGATTATAAAGAAAAGATATAAGAAATGACCACATAAACAGACAAAAAAACACAACATAAATGGGAAAAATAGAAAAAAAAAACATTTATATAAACACAAAGTGAAACAAAGTGAAGAAAATGATTAAATTGGGAAAAAAAATTTAAAATAATTGAAAACAAAATTAAAAACATACTTTTAAAGTAAAAACTTATTTGGAATCGAATAGAAAATTACTCACCTAAATCTCTCACCTTCCACCTGTTCGAGTTAAAAACCATGTTAACATTTGTTTTCTACTTTCTTTCGCTCTGCTTTCTTTCATTGTCCCCATTGTAAACTTCGAAAAGAAACGTGCAAAATGTGGTTGTTTTTTTTTCTTCATTTTTCAAGTTTTCTGTATTTTCATCGTTCATTTAATGGTTTGTTGTTTGTTTGTGTTTTTTTTTGCAAATTTTCATCATATTTTCATCAATGCTCTGTTCCACCTTTACGGGAGAGGGTGTAAGACAGAAGCTCTTGCAACAGTTTTCCCCTCGCAGTATGCAATAGGTAGGGTATGCAAAGTAGTGTTCGCGGTAGGGAAGGGACGAGAGAAAGTGTAGCACAATCGGAGTGAGTGTTTGTGTGTATTTATAGTTTTAAATGTCATGTGGTTTCACTTCACTCTTTCTTTCGTTCGCTTTCGTTCTCTTTCTCCACTTGTTGCTCACTACACTTTTATCTTATCGCCTCCTCTACAACTTTCTCCTCCAGCTGGTAGTTACTGCAAAAAGTCACTGTAACATTAAAACGAATATTCACAGACAGATACATGTGTGTTGGGGCGGTGCATTTGATTGGTGTAGCTTTCGATGTGTTGTTGCCGTTTCAGCTCATGTGTGTGTGGTTCGTGATAGAGAGCGAGAGCGCACGTTCAAGGGACTCTGGGTGTATGTTTCGTTGCGGATTTTTTTGCAAAGTAAGTGCAAGAAAATTACATCCATCATCGTCATGGGCGACTGTGTTAGTTAAAACATCGATAACCGTCTCAATTGCTCAATCTTTTTCGTACTATCACCAGCGGGCTGGGTGTGCCGAGTTTGCACAAGAAATCTCCGTTCTGTTATGTTGTGAGTTCTATTGAGCCTTTTTTTATTAACTGCTGTGTTTGAATGATCTGTTTTGCTCTGTTTTACTGTCACCGTTCAATTCACGCTACGAGTGTAGATGTATTTATCATCTGAATTTTGGCTTTACTCCCTTCGCTACGCTTTTCTCCGTGTGCCGCATCGTGCTTCCATCGTTTTCCCTATTTATATATACCTTCCCACCGTCAATTCAGTGTCAGCGTCGTCTCTTGTCGTCCTTAAACAGGGATATTCGATAGGCTTCATAATTACAAGGTTGGAAATAATTTACAAATGTTACCCTTCCGACTTCCTCCGCCCAAAGCAAACTCATTGCGATGCATCGGAGGAAGCAAAACGGTCCAAAGGGGGGTTTTCTGGAGGGGTTTTCAGCTTGCACGCTGCTAGTGCGCGCTCTAGTGTCTAGGTGTACCTTACAAGCAAAACGCATTTGTGTGTGTGTTTTTTTTTATAAATTAAATAACAAAAAGTTAGTCAGCAGCATACGCTTAACGTTTCGCTCGTTGTGTCCTTTCCTTTCCGTCCTCATGGGAAAGGGATTGGGTAAAGGAAAGGCAAACACGAGCAAAAGTATGTGTAAGAGAGAAAGAGAGACTGGATTGGAGACTACACGCATTAAGTAAGTCTTTTGCGGGCTTTTGCGGGTTCTCCAATGCGGGCTGTATACGTTCGTTCGCGTCGTTTCTTCATCACTTCACTACTCCCTTCCGCTTTCATTATTCTAGCCGTTTGTTGGTAGCAGCCGCCACTTCCGCTACCTCCGCCGTCGTCGCCGTATCTAATGTGTTTCTGTTTTGTTTGTTTTTGCAATGAATTAGAGTTAAAGGATTGTTTGTCTTTACAACTATCTTATCACTAGATTTATCGCCGTCTAATCCTACATAGCCGCGTCCACAGCTCGTCATCCCGTCGCGCCACCGCTCGAGTCGAGCGTACAGAGAAAAGTGGACTCTACACGCCGCTTCAGCCGTCGCAGCAAATAGGTTGAATCGTTCTTTTTTACAATTTAACACCAATGACATCCATCCATCGAGAAGCAAACGGATGGGAAGTTTTTTTTTTTTTTTTTCTTCTTCGTGGGCTTTGCTTAACATCACAATACGATTCAGCCGACGCGCTTCCTCTCGAGAAACGCGATCAAATGGCGTCGGCAGCAAGTTTCACATCGTTCGGTGCGTTGATAATGGAGCGAATTTGCGCCTGCAGGTATGCAACTCCACCACAACCGCCTGTTTCGCTCGTTAGGTTTTATTAAAGCCTGCCCCCGGCCTCGCATGCTGAGCAGCCTAATGGCACCGATAGTTCGTTCGTTTGTTTGTTTTTGTGTGTGTTTTTGGGAAGCTTTAGAGGATGGTGTACCCGTCCGGGTTGCTGTCGTTGTCGGGATCGTGCAGGTCGGACGTTAGCGTCGACGTGCCGGTGAGCGGTGAGGACAGCTTATCGTGATCGTCGTCGGGTCCACCGTTCAGCGATGTCGGTGTTCCGCCCGACCCGCCCGTCGCATTGGCGGTGGCGGTGTTGGTAGCTGCCTGCTGATGAAGGTGCTGCATCGGGAGGTGCTGCAGCTGCATCGGATGATGGTGTCCACCGGTGTGGTGATGCGGATGATGAAGATGATCGTTGGCGGCCGCCTCGTTCGCCGTATTTGGTTCATGCTTGGTGGTGCTACCACCACTACTATTCGCTAGACTATTCATAATTGAGCTGGCACCACCGCCGCGACCTCCACCCGTGCCCATCGAGGCAAGGAGAGCAGCTTGCTGCTGCTGCTGGTCCACTTTACCTCCATTCGAACGCATACAGTTCGCTCCACCGTTTGGGAAAGAATCTCCCATTGGATGACCACCCCCATCGCCGTAAAGATTGCTCATGAAGGAAAGGGCGGCGGTACCGGAACAGGATGAAGCGGTCGTGGTGGCTGAGGTCGCCACCGGCTGGGGTGGTGGTGGAGGACCCTGCCCTGAGTTGGATCCACCGCTCCCGATCGAGGACGGTGTGAGGGGAGGTGTGTAGAGATCGGAGGACGATGCGTAGGCGAGCTCTTTCTTGATCGCCGGTAGACCGTTGTTGGCGCCCGCTGGTTGATTCGGTGGCTGCATTTGGTGGTGTTGGGAGGCAAGGGCGGCTGCGGCGGCGGCAGCGGCGGCCGCCGCTATTGCCTGCTGCTGTTGGTGCTGGTGCTGCTGCTGCTGCTGCTGCTGAGGCGTGCCGTAGTCGTAGCAAGGTTTCAGCAAACCGCCCGCATTCGGATAACCGAATTGAGTGCCGTTGAATTTTGCATGGGGATGTTGCTGTTGCTGCTGCTGCTGCTGTTGTTGGGATTGCGTCGTTGCATTGTAATTTGAACCACCAGCACCAGGATGCTGATGGTGCTGTTGTTGCTGCTGCTGGTTGTGATGGTGATGATGGTGATGATGTTGATGTTGTTGCTGCTGTTGGTGGTGGAGATGATGCTGCTGTTGCTGCTGCATCGAGGACAATACCCCATCCGACTGGAGCAGCTGCTGATAGGTGCGCATTGCGGCCGATGAGGGATTCCCGGCTGCGGCAGCCGCCGCCGCTGCTGACGACGGGAAATCATCAATTGAGGACAGCTTGCGCATCAGTCCCATCTCCTTGCCGTACAGGTGGCCACCGTACATGCCACCGTTGGCACCGTTGTCCGGACCGTTGGTAGCGGCCGCCGCAGCGGCGGCAGCGGCGGCAGCTGCCACTGCAACGGCATTCGCGGAACCACCCGCACCCGCACCGGCAGCCGTCGAGGAAAGCGGGGACGCGTTGAGTCGCGCGAGGGCGAGATTACGCTGGGTGGCTAGGTCGAGATCGTCCAGCATGACGCCGGCCGCCGCAGCAGCAGCAGCCGCGGCCGCTGCTGCTGCAGCCGCTGCCGCACTACCGGCTGGCGCTACCGTCGATGAGCCAGGCCCGATCGCCCGGCCGGCCATCAGCGCAGACAGGGCTTCGTCCACCGAGCCCGGCGGCGGCGGTGCCAGCGGCGGCTGTGATTGCTGCGACTGCGACGGCTGCTGCTGCTGCTGCGGCTGGACGGGCGGTACGACGGGCGGACGTTTCATCTTCGGCGGACGACCCAGCCGGGGACCATCTCAGTCGCGGGAACGTCGGGGCCTTCCGACCTTACCCTTGCGCAACGGCGGGTTCGTCGCACTGTTGGTCGTCTTCACCAGCTTGTGCCAGTCCGGTTCGCAAACGAGGCTGCCGCCGAGCATGTAGTACCGATCGCCCTGCACCAGATGGCTGCCGCACTTCGAGCACTGGAAGCACTTCAGATGGAACACGTGGTGCTGCGGTACCGACTGGCTGTTGTTGTTGTTATTATTATTGTTATTATTGTTGTTGGCGGTGCCGTTTTGATTGTTGTTGTTGGCGGCGGCATTTAGGTTGTTGTTTATCGTCGTGTGAGACGTCGTTCGCATCACGAACTCGTTGGCGGGTATCGTTTGATGGCAGGCGGAACACGCACCAGAACCGAATAACCTGCGCATCACAAAAGAAAGGTAAAAAAAAAGGATTAGAAATGGGTCATTAATGTGTGTTAAAAGTAGCATGGAAAATGAGAAGTTTGTGTCTTTGCTTAATTTGCGCCTAAAAGTATGCAATTAGTATCTAAAATCAATTTTAAATTGAGTAGCGAACAAAGCTATTATTTTAAAACGTCATAACGTCGGATAAGAGCCACGAAGAAATACAGCATTATTTTTGCATTGATTGCAATCAAGAAGAGCGCATGAATTCACACCATTAGGAAGCATTTCTGCATTATCAAACATAACACGGACGATTACAAAAAATAAAGAAGCCCAACATCAAAACGACGATTATTTGGCTGGTTAAAACTCGTGTAAAACTCAAACCGCGACGAGCGGCAGGGGGAAAGACGGCGAGCAAAGAAAACCGCAGAACGACGGCAGAAGGCGTTCGAGCTGAAGGGCCGAAGCACAAAAACACGACAATCGCTCGGCGCGTCAAGCTGTAAACACACCGGAAGCCACCGGAGAGGCCAGCGCGTCCCGCGCGAGCAAACATAAAAATTCAACTGCAACTGTCGGCGGCGGGTGGTTCGGCGTTGGGTGGAAAATATGGCACCAAAACAGAAAATCACGTCCTTGGGCGACACCGGTGTACGCGACATATTTCCGAACGAGCAGAAGAAAAAAAAAGAAAAAAAAAGCCCAACACCAACGAAGAGCGGCGGGCGAAACAAGAAGTAAGCGAAAGATATTGTGGATAGGAAGAAGTTCCGCACCGAGGGTTTTTGCAGCGGTTCGTCGTTTCCGCGCGCTTTTTCGAAGTGTTTCTACTTCTTCTTGTTCTTCTTGGGTGGAAAGCGCACTCTGGCAGTCGCTCGCTCCCGGTTGAATCTCGTTTATGGTGGGATTGTTTTTTTTCTTTTAACTTTATCTTGCTTCCACCGGAAAGGTTTTTTTACTGCCTCTTCGTTTCGTTGTTATTTCCTCGCACTTTTCGCACTCGCTTTCCTCCGCGCGCCCGATACGGCCGGTGTTTACGAACACTCGAACAAGGTGCTCGACGAGCAAACGATTCGTGTAATCGTCTGCTCTTCACCTCTCCGCCGACATCGGTTTCTTCGACAGATTTCGACTGTGTGTTCGGTTCGTTTTGTGGTTGGGTGCGGGTTTCGGTTCTTTGGTGAGTTTTGGTGCTATCCCGGGTTTTTATCTAACTCGAGAGTGACTGGAAAGCAACGGTCGTCCAAAACAAACCTCTTGAACGTGTCCTCTCCCGCACTATTTGAGATTTTTTTTTTCTAAATCTTGTAATGATCGCATAAAATCGATCCCATAATAGAGACGGACGGAATTTACCCGATAGCCTAATGTTACAAAAATCGTGGTAGTTATGGTTTGCTCCAATATCTTTCAAAAATGTATCCACAACTTGAATGATTTTAGCGGTAAACAAATAAGAACAAAAGACATTTTAAATCGAAATATATGGGTAAAATTAAGATAATGCACTAAGGCCCTCTTTTTTATTGAGAATAATTTGGAAATTTTATAAAATAGTCAGAAATCAAGAGGCATAATATTATCAATAATCTGTTCAAACATTGTTACCAAAACTTGCCTGAATAACTAAACGGCTACTTACAAAAGTTGCTCTTTTTAAATAAAAATCACTTTAAAATTACAACAAATTCACAAACGTTAAAACGGGCTAAAATACTCAGTTATTTTTGAACAACTTTAACAGGAACTGTTTTCAGCTTCAACCTATGAAAGGCATATTTTTAATTGTATAGAATGATTCAATTATTAGCAGCTTTTCGTCTAATAATCGGAATAATTATTTGTAGTAAAAATGCTGACAACATTATTCGTCAAATTTTGTACATAACATGATGAACTTTTTTTTATAAAACAACGTTTATTGATGAATAAATACACGAAAAGGTAAAAAATACTGAAGGAAGAAAACGATTAATATAAGTCAGAAATCGAAATTTAAAATTTAGTGAAACGTGTTCAACAAAGTATGCATAATTAAAACATGAATTTAAAAAAAACTCTCAAAAATTAAATATCAATTCCATTCACAATCTTTAGATTTTTTCCCCTTCGCAATCTCAACGAAAAGGAGTACCGTGTGTTGTATCGGTAAACAAAAAGTGCATCGAGTGCAACACGAACGCGCGCGCGCCTTCAAAGACGTTTTCAAAAAGGACGTTCCGCCAGCTACCCAGCAGCCTTTTGCCTGCTTCCTTTCTTCCGCATGGTAGAAACTGAAAATCACTTATGCAAATCGAGTCAAGTCGCTGCTCACACGATTCACCACTCACTCACACAAATCAAACACATACCCTTCTCCCCGCCGGTGACGGTGGAAAACCTTCCGATAAGGACACACCGAGAACCCAACCCCAAGAGGTCGATGGGACGGGGGAAATTACGGGAAATTTGTTTGATCAACCTTGTCAACAAGCGGCAAAACCAAACACCGCAGCGCGAGAAGGAAGGAAACGTAAGAAACAGCACTCCAGACGTGAAGCGAAAAAGCATTCGAATAAAAAAAACACACACACACACACACACTAACTGAGGAAGGAAGCGTCGAGCTGATGTGCTGCCCCCGCCACCCGAATGCCGAAGGTGAAAATTACTTCGGTAAACAGTGCGCCACTTTGCAAAGGCAGCCAATATTGGAGCCGTAAGACGGGACGGAGGTTTATGAAGAGATACTTTGGTGCACTTTGCTCTCTCGCTCTCTGTGGTGGTGAAAAAAAAACGGTTCAATCAACGATGGGCAAGCGAAATTCGATCGGGAGAGCTTCTTCCTCTTCTTCTACACACCGCCACAAGCTCACCAAACACCAAGGTGAGGTCGTTAATTAAGGCAGCTGAGCTCTCAGTCCTGGCCGGTTGGCGTTAATAATTTCTCCGGACGAATAATCTATCGCAATTAGAGGGCATTATTCAGTCGGTGGGTGGTTTGCTTTGCTCCGGACTGGCGGCACCATAATTGAGTCATTGTTTGGTCTCTAATTATGCATGGCCCTATGCAAACATGCCCGTTTTGGCGCGCTCCTTTTCATTAGGCGAAACTTTAGCCCCAGCTCTCCGCCACCGGTCGTGCAGTAAAGGTGCGAAAGTTAAATTTAATTCCACATCCCATGCCCCGGTTCGGTGGGAGTCCAACGATGGCGCTTTTGAGAAAAGACGCTTGAGAAAAGGACAAAAGCGAAGCACACGAAGTGGAAGGGAAGGGTAAACGGGTTCTCGGCGCTCCCGTTTCTAAGCCCTCATTAGCAATATTCCGTTCGGTAGTTTCGAGTTTAAATTAACAACAACCAACGCTTCATTGCAGGCCATCGGAGAAGTCGGGCAGGGACGTGACTGTATGTAGACGCGCGCGTGTGTGTGCGAGTGTTTATGTCCTTAAGCCATGGCTACACGAAATCGAGTTCCAGGCACGTAACAACACACACACACTATTAGCAACGCAAACTGCATCCTCTTCTCGGTTAAGGCTTCTGTTGCTGCTGCTTCTACTGCTACTGCGTGGTTTCTCCTCGAGCCCCGCGGGGTCATCGGGCAAATCTTTTAATCCTCTCAGACACTTTCCCCCTCCCCCTCCTCCTCCTCCTCCTCCTCCTCCTCCAGTTCCACTCCTCGATGACGATCGAGGGAGACAACGAACGTCCCCCGTCCAAGCGGGAAACCGTTAGGGGAACGGGGTGTTGTGCTGCCAATTAGTGTAAGTTTTAGTTTAATGCCTCTTCGGGTACGGTCCCGGCGCAGGCAAAAACCGGAACACGAACATTCCGCACACGCTGCACACGTGGGACGTTAATATTAATTACGGCCAGCGTTCGTTTGAGTGACGAGGCGCGAGCCGGAAGACAACTCTCTCGATGGAAACGAAACAAACACATAGTATAACTTCAGGCGTGTTACAGTCGTGGCTGAAAGCTCATTGCCATTCGAAGGCGCTAGCGAAGAGCAGCATGTGAAAATAGTTGTTAACAACACTATTGTAAATGCCGGCATGGCTTGGTAAAGGTAATTGAAGCGTTGAAAAGGAGTTTCTAAATAATGTATGACATACTGTGTAGCGAAAATTTTAAAGAACTTTCCAAAAATCTTCAATTTGCTATGATAAAAATTAACTTATGACAATTCTTACTGGCATTTTAGCTACAATGGTTTGGTTGGATCATTAAAAACTATATTTAAAAACAAACTTTTTACACACTTTTTTAAAGAAGGTTACTAATGAAACTAAATGACTATTATTATCACCGGCAAATAATTGTTCGCTATAAAGCTATCAAATTTAAAAACATAATAGTTAAAACATAAGAAACTAAAATGAAAAATAAACAATGATGTTCCATTTGCTCACAATTCATTATAATAAAAATATGATTATGCTTCTAGGATCATTAGGCCTGCGTATTTCTAGTGAAATATTGGCTAAAAATTGCATTTATTTAATGTATGGTTCGAAAGAGCAGGTTTTAATGCATTTTAATACAATTATTTTCTACCAAATGTTTTTTTTTCTAAATAATTTTAATCATTTCTATGAGTTTTAGGCTTGCATATTTCTGGTGAATTATTGCATACAATAGCCCTTAATTAATATCGCAAATCTTTGTTTCGAATGTGAATTGTTATCCTTCAACCCATTTTTTTTCCACCAAAATGAATTTGAACAATTTCATGCAATATTTGTAGAACACATAATGAAATCTTCATTTATATTGCAATTACCGGAGTAAATATCTTGCTTTGCAGATTATCCCCGATACCAAATTAGCCACAAAACATGAAAAGTGTCACAATTTGAATCTCTTACTCCAATTTGCTACACGGCTCAGTGCCTTTTTCCCGTGTAATCGAAGTGAATGCAGTTGTTTAAAGCTAT
Organism: Anopheles farauti; assembly: GCA_000473445.2. Classification (NCBI taxonomy): domain Eukaryota; kingdom Metazoa; phylum Arthropoda; class Insecta; order Diptera; family Culicidae; genus Anopheles; species Anopheles farauti. Next base: position 663,850 of record KI915042.1, on the reverse strand, counting down.
CATAAACTACTCTCCATTATCATTACTTCCGATAATGGCCCGTACGGATCGTCAACCCACTGTCAACCCATCGGTAACCTTTCCTAACGAGACATAAATGTGTCCCCGCCGCAAACCGTCGGCTTCGCGTGGGGGGGGGGGGGAGGGGAGGGAAGAGTGGGCGAAAGCAACCTCGACACCCCCACGTTCGCCACCCATTATCCACACCTTTTTCGCCCGTCAGCGTCGATTACCACTACACCCGCACAACCCGGTGCAAACCGACCAAATCGACCGCTGCAAAAACACCCCGGAAGGATAATTCCATGCTGCTGGAAGCGAAAGCGAGAGCGTAAAGGAGAGTGGGGAGGAGGGGGGTTTAACTCGTGAATTCTCACCCACATCTGCGCTTCCCTACCCTCGGATCACAATCGAAGCGGTGGAACGTGGAGAAGGAGAAGAGAAAGGACTTCAGGCCATGACTGAAGGCGGCCCCGTGTGCACTATCAAATATCAGTCCTCCAGGGCAAAAGTGTCCATAGCGCTGAATGGTTCCCCGTGTGGGCTCCGTGTTGGGCGTTAAGAGGAGAAAGTGGAGGAAAAGGAGCGAGGTTGATGCTGTCGAACGTGTATAGCAGCAGCAGCAGCAGTTTGATGAGCCGCCGCCGCTATGGAAAACCACCCCGGGCTCAAGTCAAAACCGTGTTTGTGTGTGTGCGTTTGAGCACAGGACGACTACGACGGAGCGTCATGTTCCACCCGCGGCACTGCCGGTTGGCTTGGGCGCGGGTAATTAATTTGTTAATTAATTAATTAATAAGATAAGTTAATTAAAGAACATGATAGTCTCCTCGGGAAACGCTCCGTTGTTCGTTGCAAAAACCCGCAGTCGGGATATGGCTGAGTGTGGAGTGAGCGAGAAGGCTGTTCAAGAGGTCGCGCGTCCAGGATGGAAGTGAATTGTTCGCTTCATCAGGTGTGTGTGTGTGTTTGTGTTTGTACGGGGCTTGCACTGCCTTTGAGGTCTGACAACTGAGAAATTAAAGACTTTTTTTTTGTTTCCTCAACCTGATGCGGCTGCTGCCAATGTTGTGCTTCTTCTTGCTGCAAGTTTCTATTCCATGCACTAGGGTTTTTTTTTGTATTATTATTTTTCCTCTCCTGTTTCTCTACCTTAATTAGTGTGTGCCTTTACGGTCGGTAATTGCACAGCCAAACACGGAGTGGAAGTGTAGAGATGAAGGTTCGGTCGTTAGCATGTTTCGTGTTACTGTGCTTGTTATGAGAACCTATGGAAATTTAACCATCTTTGCGCGATGGAGTTCCCTGTTTTGTTTCAATTTTCTACACGCCACCAGGCGCCTCCATTGAATATTTTTGAAGTGTGGATTTTATTTTTTTTGTTAAATGTGCATTTTTTATGCATTTAAAACCACTAATGCGTTTAGCGCGATATACATCATCATTTTTGAAATATTTTAGAAGCACATTATTATAAAAAAGACATCTTTTCCAAGCCGCATCGGTCCGAACTTCTCTCAGTATGATGGATCCAATGAAAAGAAACACCTATACACACCACACTACTCGTCGAGAACTGTCACCCCACGCTAGACCAAAAAATGAGATCACTTTTGGTGTCAAGCACTTCCACCACACCTAACAAAACACATGCATTCAGAAAATAAAATGTAAAATAATAAAACAGAGCCACATACACACCACCTTCCGTCTCATTACGCCCGAACACACACTAAACGATGTTTAAACCCTCTTTTCACCCCCCCCATGTAAAGCATGCAAAAACAATCTCGTTAACATTGCGCGCTTACACACACACACGCGCGCTCACATCGCGAGCACGGTTTATTTGCGCGAGCAAATTCGTGTAAACAAAACCGAAACTTCGAGGCACCATTGAGAGAGGGAGAAAAAAATCAAAATGCCCACGACGTGCGCATCCGTCAGAAGAAGAAGGCAGGTAAGACGCTCTCCCGGACGGTGGCGGGAAGCAAAAGTGTTTCCGCGTTTATTTACCAGCATAAATCAAAATAAAAGCACCACCACTTTTGCTGATTTATGTTCAATGTGCGCTTGTGTTTACCTTTTGACATCCTTTTTTTCAATTTTTTCTCCGTTTTTTTTTTGGCACGACCGAAATCAAACGGAAGCAGGACGATCGGCGACATTGTGAAACGCTCGTTCATTCACCGCAGTGAAGCATACTAACGATGCATCTCGGGAGTTCGGGAACAGACGGTGAAGGATCTCACAGGGACGGACCACAGAGAGAGCCTCCTGCTCGTCGGAAAACGCGCACGAGCTACAGAATGCACCACCGAGGAATGCACGTGATGAGAGTTGAACGTGATTTAAGGGGCAAGAAGTAAGAGAAAAAAAAAAACAGGACACTTTTCATCGGCAGGAAAAGCGAACGCGACGAGTTTCGGAAAGTAAACAACCGAACACGTACAGCCCGCTTTAATTCCCGTAAACGCTCCGTTTGATGTTTACGGCAGCACGTAGCCATGGAGTGTTATTTTGATTCGTCTTTTTCCACCCAACGGCGTCTGATTCGATTTCCTATCGTGCCTTTTTTTGTTTTAATCTGTGTTTTATTCTAATTGAATATGCCAGCGTGGAAGAAACCAACGATTTTTGATTTTTCTTTTCTCGTCAATAGAAAGAAAGTGCATGAATGATTCCCCCTTCCGCCACCCTTTCCACGCCTTGTGCTCCTTCCTCTTCCCCCCGAACACCCAACACCGAAAACGGTTTCGAAGACCATCCGGCCGGGAGAAAGGTGCGCGCAAAATTTGACCAATTTCCACAACGGCTTGTGGCCGACACGGCTTGTTGCAACCTGGCGCGAGCGCCTGGGGGTGTGCCGCTACCCACAAACGCCGCGGGATCGTTAGCATGGCAGCTCGTAATCATGCTCGTAATCGACGCGGAGAGAGGCTGAGAGGGTGCGAGGGGGTGTTGGGTTGTGAAGAAAGAATAGAAAGCGAAACGGTAAAAGAGCACGACAATAATAATCATCGTTACGAGAGTCGTTCCGCGGAAAGGAACAAGAACGAACGAAATAATTCTTTCTTCTGCTGGTGGAAGGTGGAATCTGGTGTGTGTGTGTGTGTGTGTGTGTGAGAAGCCTACCTCGCCTTTTAAAGCTTGATCTTTTCCTTCCACACAGCGCAGTGTCATGTCTCGTGCGGTTGTCGACGATATCTCGATATAAATCATCGAAGACGAGAAAGAAGACAGATGATGCCGCATCGTCAGCGTCATTCACCAGTAGGCAACGGCAACTGACTAACGATGCCGATTATTATCATTATTATTTTCATTATCACCACCATCATCATCATCATCATGGGGCAGGACGCGCCATCTATCATTACGACGGGTTGATGATGACGAGCGACGATTTACTTCCAACTTCTCAAAAAGGTTGACTCCGGTGCAATTCATTTCGGAAGGAAAGCGTTAACAATTTTTTTAAATTAATTTTATTGTTTTAGCTTAGAAAAACAAGATAAACAAATAAAGTTTTATCTTTTTATTGAGAAAATGCAAATTTCAGTAAGAAAAATTCAGAAAAAAATGAAACATATTTAAAAAGAAGAAAATAAAAAAAATCGAGCTTTCCTTCAGTTATGCATAAAGATATAACTTACAAAAACTGTAAAAAAAAATCATAGAAAAATCATGTAAAACATTAAAAGGAAAAAAACACCCTTTACTACATTAGAACATCTCATTACACAAAACGTCCCCCATTTACTCCGATTCCTCTCATTCATTGAACTGCTTTCCAGAAGTAAATTACGACCAAATTGAACTCACTCTCCCGAAACCGGCCGAAAGACGTAAATCTCGGCAAAGAATATACAATCACGGCTTAATTGTGCTGCAGCAGCATTGCTCACCGCTGGCCACATGCTTCGCTTCGCTTCCCGTCGTCACCAGAGTGAGTGTGTGTGTGTGTATGTTGAACCCAATTTTCACCGGACAGACTTTACGGAGGAAGGAATCACACAACCGGAAGTAAATCACACATACACACATCGAACACAAACAAGCACAAAATCGTGGATTTGTGTTCCGTTTACTTGTGTCTCCTTCATGCTCGTTTCCTTCCTCCTGCTGCTGATCCTGACCAGGCAGGCAAAAGACGTATGAATGAATTTGTTCGAGAGAAGCAAAAAGATGTCAACAACCAAAAAAACTCTCCCTTCGCATCGTTGGCTTATTGAATGACATTTGCTGCTGTTGCTGCCGCTGTCTCGAAACCAATGAATCAAACAAGCATCCATCCGTTGCGTTCATCCCTGCCCCGGGTAGCTTTCCTTTCCGTCAAGGTTGTTACGGGTATTTCCTCTTCGCTTCGGAGCTCGAGCAAAGCAAAAGAAATGCCAAAAATGCGACCAGACGACGACGACGACGACGACGACGACGACGACGACGACGACGGTGGTCTTGAAGTCGACGAGCAGCAGCAGCAGCAGCACACACAAATTAATGTGCCATAGAAAAGTTGAAGGAATAGAAAATCAAATACAATTGTGATTGAAAATCATGACACTCACACACACACACGCGCGCACATGGGTGGCTATGAATAGGGCGAAAATTTCGTCGCCATAGGAAAAGGAGGAAAGGAACGCGCGGCAATCAGGATGAATTGGAGCTCAGATGATGGGATGGTTTGAGAGAGAAAAAGAGAGAAAACGAGAACAAGGATGGAAAGAAACTGCGCGTCGTGAAGTAGACGACGTGCAGACACAGACGCGCTTTCTCACTCACTTGCTCGTACGAAACGTTGATTTGTGGTCTTCGGTGGAATGTGGGCGAAAAGTGTGCAGACGTTGGCGTCTTAAGCATTTTTTTTTGTATTTTTAGTTTTTCTATAATTTTACTTTCAAGGCGAAAAAGAAATACTCTGCAGTAGTTTGATTTTGATGATTTTGGAAAATAAAATAATTTGCCTCAAATTCATCAAAGTACCATTGTGCCGCCCGGTGCCACCAGCTGACGTCGCCTTTCGTGCGCTTCCGGCCGGAATCACTTTGAAAGGGAGCACAATCGGGACCAAACTACTTCCCTCGACAACACCGACCCCTGCAGGACCCCCCCCCCCCCCCCCCCCCAATTATCCTTCCATTCGACGGAGGCACGCAGAATCATCAATCTGGGGAAACCGAAATCAACATGCATGTTTCGCCAACGGCTGGGCGCGCACGCAATCAACCTTATGCGTGAGAAGTTGTGTGTGTGAGGAGGTATTACTAAGCCAGAAGACTATAATAATGATGAAGTTTTGCCCGAAGAGAAGGAAGGGCTAAGGAATATTTTTTAAAAATAAAATACACGGAAAACTCTGTAAAAAATGTGAGAAAGGAATGTGAAAATGGGAGTCACCTGTGTGTTCTTCATACCTAACAGGAGGCACTTGTTGTTTGCATCGTAAATTGAGTCCCATTTTAAGTGATTATTGAACATTCAAACAAGACGAATTCATTTGCATAAATCAAAATTTCAAAGAATAAATAAGTTAAAGTTAAAGTTGTCCCTCAATTAAATTTTGTAATGTTAATAAAACCGAGCCAATTAATGAACTATTTTATCAACTCCTCAAGGCAGATGTAATTTACGCCTAAAAGTAGGCTTTAAAACGCTTCAAAACGCATTCTAAATTATTTTTTCTGCCAACTAATAGCTTTCAAAAACACACACTCGTTTCGGAAACTGCACGACACCAATCGATCCATCAAAATCAAAGCGATAGACGAGCCAAATTAATTAGAACACCGCGCAGCACCGAATAATGTGTACCCGGGCGAGAGTATTCAATATATGCGTACGATATTAATTACTCCGACTATTCGGACCGATGGCAAATAGAAAACCCCCTTTCGGAAACGTCGACAGAATGTGCGTGTGTGTATCCAGGTAAATGGTGTAAAACAGCGAGCAGCTATCTTGTTTTTTTTTTTTGCTCGCACCACACCGAGTCATTAGAGCAATCCCGCGAGCGTGTTGGTTTTCGTTTTTGCTTCCACACGGAGGAGGAGGAGACGCATGGTGTCTCGAACAAAAATCGAGCCAACTATCCGGCACGTGTGTCGCCTTCTAACTCGCCGTGCCGCGCGAAGTGACGCTCTAAATCACACCTGTGTAAGTGTGTGAGTGATTTTACCTTCACCATTGTTTCCCACGCACGGCTGCGTACACACATCTTCAAACCTCATTTTCTCTTGGCGTTCTGTGCGCGTGTGTCTCTCATTGCTTCGGCACCCTTTCCGCATCCATCTCGCTATACCATCACCCGGTAAAGCAGTGTGCAATCACTGAAAATGATATTTTCCATCTCATCCCCACCCGCTGGATGGATCCCGACGGCGCCGTCCTCCTCCGCCCCCGTCGTCCCATTCGTACATCCATTTATCATCACTTAAATTAATTTTATCGGTTGTTACCGAGCATGAGGGAGAAGACAGGAGGCTCCCTGCTTTCACCGCTCTTGCACGACAGGACTTCCCAGTGTTGTAAACTTCGAAACCGAGAGACACAACTTGTTCTCACTCTTTCTATCTCTCTATCTATCTCTCTCTCTCTCTCTCTCTCTCTCTCTCTCTCTCGCTATTCTGTAAGCAAACGATCAGCGCGATATAGGCCTCTTGTTGAGTTACAATTACTCAAATAACTCTAGAGCAATTGGAAAATCGGGGTAAAAGCGAGATAGAAAGCGAGCTATCCCCTTTCTTCTTCTACTACTACACCGACAGCTTTACATAAGTTATCCTCCGTACGGTGCACGGTAGTTTGGCCGATGGGACCGGACAAAATAAATTGGAATGATCGAAGTGAATTGAAATGGTCGTCCCGGGCAACTGCTACTTTGTGTGTCCCGATGCATGTGACGACTCGTAGCGGTCGGGAAAAGACTCGACTCGATTCGACTCGATTCGCACACGTAGAGCGCTTGGTGAAAATTCATTAGAGATTATAGAAATGGAAAATGATTGCTGCAGCAGCGGCAGCAGATGCAAGCAACAGTCGGCCTCTCTCTCTCTCTCTCACTCACTCTCTTTCGGAGCTTTCCGATGGTTCGGTGGAAAAGCACTCAAAAGTGAGGCGAGATTGGCACAGTATGGAAGCGGCGCCCTTTGTTTCTCCCCGATCTGTGTATGTGCCTGTGTGTGTGCCTGGTAGCAATCATCTTGCACCCCGGCAAGACACAACCCACCCACAAGGATGTGGCCGACTGCCTGTAATGATGATCACGCCCCTCCGACCAACCAAGTGAAGCGAGTTCATGATTGTGATGATGATTCCATGTTGAGCTAATTTTGCTGATTGAATTTAGGTTCATTTGCTGAAGGGATTTTGTGGGATTGAATTGATGGTGCGGTGGGTTTTCATGGGGTGGGAGTGGGGCGCTTCGTCTTTGATCGAATTATCAGCTCCACTGTGGCACCGGCGGCAAGGAGCTGTGGCTTCGGTGAGAGCACAGACACTGGCAGATTCACCTGTTGGTTGCCGGTCGGTTGTAGCCGGGAGCGCGTGTTGATTGGATTGCCGGTACCGGTTTAAAAAGCACCCATCACCACCACCACTCCGATCTGCACTGTACTTCCTCTGGCACGGCTTAGTGCGATAGGCGAAAGGTAAACACGGAGTTAAATTAATTTAACACCATCCTCCCGTTTTTCCCCGAGCGCGCTGCTGCACGCTATTGTTTGCATCGGAAAACACATTTTCTGGTAGATTTAATTTGAAGAAGAGGCTTTTTATAATGTTTTTTTTTTACAATACTAGAGCAGAAGATACAATACTTACACTTCCAGAACACTGTTGGATATGTAGATTAATGCGATACATTGCGGAGGGATTGGTTCAGACGACAAGCAGCCGTATAAATCGTTCTTAAATATTATTGAAGAGTTTCATAATATAAGTTGAATGTTGCTTCGATAAATGTAATCAATTTGTTTTCTAGTTTCCATATAGATAATTTTTTATTTTGATATTTAAAAATGTTAAAATACTCATGCTGTCAAAAGGAAAAATATATATTACAAAAATATTTTAGCAATTGAAACAACAACTTGAATGTATCAAATTGTTTTGAGTTCACAAAAAGGGCGATTGAGCATCTATTAATCGTTGGGTTGCATAAAAAATTGATTACTAAAGAGCTATCTTGCGCCTAAATGTATGCAACAATATACGTAATTTTTAATGTTTCTTTGCTAAGGATCGGTCTAACTGTATCGCTGAAGCTGAATATACATGCATATATTAGCTATTTCTATTTGAAACAGAGAAAAAGCAATAAGATAACAAAATTAACGTTAAAAATATGTAAAAAAAGCACACTAACCAATCCAATGCCGCCAACGCGTCCCAACCACGCAATTTATGCTTCGAAAACAAAAACCACTTCCGTGGGTGAGGACCATCTAACGAACTAAAAACCCTTCTCCACCAATCCAAACGCACGCGTTGACTTGCTATTACTGCGCTAGAAAAATGGCTTACAAATGTAGCAACGGAACGATCTTGTTCTCCTTCTTGCTTCGACAATCAAGAGTTGAATATAAAAAATGTTTTAAAGTAAGCGGAACGGAACGAGTGAATCCTTTCCTGCTTTCCTCATTAGTCGCTAACGAACCAATCATTCAGCAAAACACAATTTTGCGTGCCTCCGCCCTCGTGGCAGCATCGGCAAGTAGCAGCAGCAGCTGAAGCGCCGCCTCGTTTCGTCCTTACGGGTGCTGGATGGTTAAAAATGTGCTCAAAACACGCTCCCATACCGGTCGGGGGTTATTCGGGGAATTGTTTTGCTGCGTATGACGATTGTCCTTTTCATTTGATTTTCTTTTTTTTTATTTGACCAGTTTCACTCGCACAACAGCTGTGTCGGGTGTGAGAAGATTGTCGAACAAAATCGAAAGCAAAAAATTGCACCTTTGGCGGAATGTGTCGGAAGCCAAATTAAAACAAATCAAAATCCATTCGCGTCGGGGAGGGGATCGTCGGGATAATGAGCGTGTTGATTGCCGAAACAACACGTAAAACAATACGACGAGATGAGGGAGTCGGTAATGAGACGGTACCGCAATGCTTCACTCACTCACAGAGATCACCCTATACTTATAAATCCCTGTACACCACCTTTGTCCGCCCGCTCGCCCGTCCCTTCTGTAACCACATTGTGCAACAATGTTCTTAGCAATTGGAATTGTGCGTTGCCACGGAGCAGATCGAGCCACCGGCTGCTTATTTATGACGCTCTCCCCGAGGGAAGGTCCCAGTAATAACGGGGATGTGCATTCGGATTCGGAGCGCCGCTTCGCTTTATTTGCCCAAAACGCCGAACCCCGTTTGAAGGATGCCGCGAAGAAGAGACAGTGTGTGTGTGTGTGTGAATGGAGAGGCGGGGAATGGAAAAGCAATGATTAGCTGTCGATAATGAGGCCCCCCTATTTATTTGGGGGGAAGAGGACGAGAAAGAAATAAAAGCAGAAAAAAGCCAAGCGATCACCGCACATCGAATCGAGATACACAGCCGTACTCTAACGAGCGCCAGAGCGCCAGAGATTTAATCAGAAGGAATCAACCCCACGCGATGGCGGAAGAGTAAAAGGGGGGCTGTGAAACGGCGAAGACGAGAGAGAGAGACGCAAAAAAGGGTCGAATAAGAGATGGGAAATTAAACACCAAGAAGAGACATACGGAGCCAAGCAAAAATCGCATCATGTGCATCATCTGTCTCTATCTCTCTCTCTCTTTCTCTTGCTCTCCTCAACGCTTGCTGCAATTAGCGACCGGCTAGCGGTGGTGTCGGTGTCTTTCGCTTTCGTGTCTTGCTTCGGTCGAAAAGTTGGTCAAGTTTCACGCGCACTCGTCCGACTGTGTTCCACTGTGGCGAGCCCTTTTTGGAGTCGAACGAGCATGTATGGCTGTGTGTGTGTATGTGTGTGCGGGAAATGAATTGTTGCTTAATTTTCCGCCTATTTTCTTTCGCAGCACCTTTCGCGGTTCGCCCAGCACGGCCAACGGTCCACCACCGATTGGTTAGGAGGAAGGAGTACGGAGGTGAAGGAGAACCAACGTCAATGTAACATTTAATTGGGTCGCAAGTTTTTCGGTTTTCGCTCGGGTGTCTGTGGTGGCGTGCGCGATTTTGCCTTCGCTTTTTTATTTTTTATTCGCTCTCGGTTGGCTCGCGATATTTGTGGGCTGGTGGCGCGAGCTTTTCGCGACAGTTGATTAAGGGTAGCAGTGAGCTCAAGAATACGTACGATAAAAATGGTACGAGTTTGGTGGTGGTGCAGAATGAACCATCGTGAAGCGATTACTGTTGTTCTGTGATGAATTTTAAGATGAAATTTGAACGCTTTTTCATTTCATAATTGTTGCAATTTGTGATTTTTTATCAATTCTTTTCATAATTCTAATTAAATGTTTTTTTTTCATGTAAAACATAATTATTATCAATAATCAAACAATTTTTATACAAACGAATTCCTAAAACGTTGATATTCTTACTTTCTGATATAAAAAGAAAAACAAAAAATAAAGGAAAAACAGAAAAATAATCACAAAACTAATTAAAAAAATATTTAATTCCTTAAATTCAATTTTAATTTAGTTTGAAGAAAATCGTAACATTTTAATATTTTTTAAAAAGCTAAACTGAAAATAAGAAAAAAATATAAATTTTACTCCAAACGTTTTTGTGTTCGTGTTCGCTAGAAGGTTTAAAACACTACCAATGTTCGTTAGAAACAAAACAATCGATTTTCCTAAATAACTCCCATTGTTCTACGAACAGATGGGCCAAGGAAACGTGTGACCGGAAATGGAAATTTTACAGTACATTTGTTCAAACGCTGCTCAACTTCTCAACGCTCCTTCTGTGCCAAAAAGTCACACCGCACAGTAACTCATCAAACTCGGTTCAAATTTCGGACGGGTGGTCGAATTCGTATTCGTCTCGGAAATAGGGAAAGGTTCTCCCACAAAAAAAAAAGAAATAAGGAAATTACTTTCCCCGCCCGAACTGCCTGTACGTCCCTGTTCGTTGCGTAACACAACCCGACGGTGTGAGTTCGTTGCAATGAGGCGTAAAAGTGCTACCTCCACCCAGGACACTCCCCTGTGCGCGGTAAAGTAAAGTTGATTTATTTTGTCGAGCGCTTTGTTTTGCCGTTTGTTGATACAGTTTCCATTCTCACAAACACACATTTTAAGCAGCTTTCCCGTGACCCGTGGGCGAAACGAATGCCGGTAGGGAGACATATGGAGAAAGAGAGAAGGTGGCCACCACGAAGACGATAGTGCACACAGGGGGTGAAATGAGCCACCAAAAAAACCCCGTCAAGAACAAGTTTTTAATTCCTCTTCTAATCGTTTACACAGCCCAACGCACACACTCACACTCCGTAAGGAAGCGGCAGCTGGAAGCCGCGAGCACCAAATTGAAGTTGAAGGCCTCCAATCTGCTGCCCGACCGAGCCGGACCACACCAATGGATGTGTGTGTGTGTGTGTGTGTTGGACGGCCTGCCGCACAGAAAGGAGAAAGAATAGCTCCGATTACATACCACCACCGCCAAACGGGTGCAACAGACCAGCAAAAAGCAAAAAAAATGGAGAAAACACCACCGAACGGCTGTGGAATTCGTGTGTGGGAAAGGATGAGAAGAGAAAACCAATTACATTTCGTCCACACCACATTCGATGCGCTCCCATTTCTCCTTCTCCTCCTCCAGCTGGTTGCTGTAACATTTCCGATGCTGCACCCGAACCCACCGAGCGGTGAGGGAACGAAATTAAGGAATTATCCCTTCGTCTAGCAATTGTAGCGAGCGAGCGAGATAGAGAGAGAGAGAGAAAGAGAGAGAGTCGCCGAATCATAAGTGACAGGCCACCGATACACGTCGTACACCTCCGTCAACCCTCGTCAATTAGAAGCGTCCCAAAAGCGGTCCGGGGATGGGACGCGTCAAAATTCACCACACCATGGAATGGGTAAAAAAGAAGAAAAAGAAGAAGAAATTGACTCCCTTCATTGGGGAACGTTTGAAAAAATAAAACATTACAGATCGAAGTTTACTGAGAGGAACGGTTGAGGTCGGGCGAAAAAATCGCACATGATCGGAATATAGAAAACGGAAAGGGAACAAAAATTCTCCTACCCGCTCTCGCACGATCTGTTTCTGTCACTTTATTTGGGAAATTAAATTTTAACCACCTTTTATACTGTGTGCGCGAGCCCGTTTTTTTTTCCTTCTATTATTTTTGCTTTTCAACATCGTCCTTGTAGTATCCTTTTTCATGCTAGTGGTTGATCTTGTTGTCTCTCTCTCTCTTTCTCACACTCTTTCTGTTTCACTTCTCCCTGCCAGGGAGTGAATAATTAAATTTGTTCGATCCCGTAAGTGCCCTGGACCTGGCTTGATTAGAAGTGTGAGGGTGATATCCTCCTCCGCCCCGCCTGTCGCTCGTCAAGGGCAGTGCTGTGCTTCTGGATTTTCCCTGTTTTTGGCCTTTTTTTGTCGTACGTGCGTACCACACCCACCAACGGGGACGGCGTTCGCTCCGGTTAAGGGAGGGAAGCAGTAATTGAAATGCAATGCACGAGCATGTCAATTAACTAGACCGATGGGACCGAAGAGTGGGACACAGGACTGGACCCGGGTAGATGAACGGGGAAGAGGCAGGGGAAAGAGTGCAGACTTTTCGATTGATCGATTGATAGATCATTTCTGTACCGTGGGGCGAGAGAGGGGAGGAGAAAAGTGGAAACATTTCTTGATTGGTTTTTGAGGCCAGAGATAGAGATGGATTTTTTTGTAATTATGGTTACATTTAGACGAAAATTGTTACAATTTTTAGTAAAAAATGGCACCCAATTGTAGTGCCAATGTTTTACCAATGTTTTGCCAATAGTAATTTTGGCAGAACAGTCTGTTTATTAAAAATATATTTTTTTAGGGTTTTTAATTTTCGCATCGTTTAGTTTCAACATTCTTTCAATCTTTATTGTTTCATTCAAATTTCAGGCTCTCATAGCCTACTTACACCTTAACATAGATGATGATATCAATTATTTCCATTTGTATAGTTGTTCTGTATTCCAAAAAATCAAATCGCAACATTTGTGCGAGAATAAAATAAAATAAATTGATTAAAAATTGGCTTCACAAAAATTGCAACACATATTTCGCTTCTCATAGTTGGATGTGAATCGAAAGCGAGTGAGAAATTTTACGGACAAATCAAAATATTCGTCGGGTCAGGGAGGGCTACGGAGAGAGGGGGAGTGAGTAGCTATTTTCCAATGAAAACAAACTCAGACAACTGACCTAACGAGCTCGGAATCTGAAGGCAAATCTGAGCTTTTTCCCAACGAAAAATGAGTCCGATATGTCTACAAAACGCGTCCGACCAGATGGACTGGTTTAGGATGCACCACCGGATCCCAGCACTAAGCGCAAAGCTTAGATTCAGCGGTCTAAAATTAATTTTAACTAATTTAAAATCGCACCTTCTGCCTGGTGGAGGTACGTGGAAATAAATTTAAAAAAATTGAGAGAGAAAGCCTCAGTCTTGATAAATTTTATTAAAACATCGGTTCAGCCTCCTCTGCCGGACAGCAACAACGCCAGACAGCACACCGAAAGCATCCACGGACTCGTTCTTCAAACTAATTTTGTATCAAACCCGAACCCGAAATAACTAAAACCCCGGCACCTTCCAACCTCTTCCGCATCGCGGGCGCATCTCGTGAAGAGGAATCAAATTAAAAAATTCATAAATTGCATTCACACTGAAGTGAGCGAGCGTAAGAGAGGCATCACAATTAAAACCAAAAAAAAAACGGCACACGTGGCACGCGCTTGTTACGTTTTTCCAAAATGCAAAAAAAAGCTTGCGACGGTGCGAGCGAACGTTGAAGTGGTGTCCTTTTCGGTGCCGCCATGCAGTGCTGTGTCAGTCAGTCAGTCAGTCATTTGTGCGGCACCCTAAAACAACAGCTGCATATGCTCTCGGAGGATGTTTAGGAGCCGCTTTTGTGCGCCCGGGCGGACGCACGCACACGCACTAATTGGAATTGCGCGGAATTGTCTGTGTGTTAGAAGCGCGTTCGAAGAGGGCAAGAAAGGGGGCGCACAAAAAAAGGGGAAGTAAAATAGGCTCCACTTTGAAACGGCAAGCGCGGCATATGTTGCACGGGGCCACTCGAAAAGGGTCCTAAAACTCCAACGAAAAAGAGAAAAAAAACAACAACCATCGATTGTGAACAACCTATTCGCGAAAGGACGTGCGGATTAAAACAAAAGATTGATTGAATTTCTCTGACTTCATTTCGACGCACCACCACTATTGGGCGCACCAAGGATTGTGCGTTCCGATCACTCGAATCCGCGTCGGTCGCGCCGTGCTAACAACCTGTGAGCACCTTTCGCAGAAGTGTCCGGCAAATCCAGCCTGATGCATATTAGATGGAGCGAGAGAAAGAGAGAGAGAGAGAGACAGATAGAGCCACCGAACAACACAAGCCACCGAACAAATTGTGTTTTATCCTCATGAAGGCAATTTGTGGGACGAATTTTTCGGTGCCCTCTCAACAACGAAGCGAGAATGAAAGGCGACACTCTCGGCGCGCACCAATACCACGCTGCAACACCACCGTGTGTGATTGATTATGACCAGGGCAAACAATTGCCCTGCAGGAGGTAAAAACAGATTGCGCCTCTTAGCGTGTTGCTGTTGTTTTTTTTTTACTCTTTTTCAGGTGGTTTTTTTCCTTGTGGCAGGATAGCTGTTAGAAATATAGAACGCACGCCGCTGGTGGAATAGTTGAATATTCTCGCAGCACTTTTTTGCCCAGTTTTTGTTCTTTTTTGAACACCTCTTTTCATCCTCAAAACCCCTTGCACGAACAAAAAAAAAAACAAAACAACAACCGAGACATACTTTTATGTTTAGGAATTTAATCTACTAGATTTCGGGTACTTTCCTTACCCGTCCGGCGTTCCCCAAATCGATTCACTAATGGGAAATCGGTTTCTATTTTTCGAAACAACCCCACAGGGCTTCGCCACCGTGCCATGGTTTCAATTAAAATATTTCTAGCGTTTTGCGTGTCGATACGGGGCGGGGGGAGAAAACGCAACGCCGCTTCCATCGACGGCTTCTTCCGATGGCAAAATTCTCGCAAACACACACACAACCCGTCGTCCCGTGTGCTGCTCATTACTTTCAAGTGTATTTTCTTGCACGGTTTGGATGCCGGCAAGCGCAAGGGAGGAATAAAAAAATAAACACACAAAAGCAAAACACATCACTTCCGTTTCGTCATCAGTTCATCCTTCATCCATCGGGGTCGGGACATTTGATTGCTTTCATTACTATGCGCGTCTGTGCTGCAAATGTAATAAATAATACAGCGAAAGGAAGCACGATTGAGAGAAGAAGAAAAAAAAAGGCGAAAAAGAGTGTCTCGTTGCGCTGGGGGCGCGTCGAAACTGAGAATGCATCTTAACAAGAACAATCATTATCCTTTGAGAGACTTCCGCTTTCCTAGCGCGTTTGTTTCATCTTCTTTGCGGTGCTTTTACAGCAGCAGACACTCGGCTTTTCCCTTCCACTTCTCTTCTCTTTCAAGAGGTGTGCTTATCGTCGTCGCCTGAAGGCAGAAGCAGCGCCTTATCGGCGAACGTTTTAATCACGTTTGTGGAGCAATTATTCCACGACGCGCGCTCGCTTACTCGGTAAGAAATACGAAGGGTACAGTGGCGGTCGAAATCGTAAAACCACCAGGTGGAAAATTAGGTTATTACGACAGAGTTTAGCTTTTTAAAGGTTTAAATATTTATCGCTTCTTAAGTGGAGTAAAATGTTTAAAAAACGAGCACAATGTTTAAATTATTAATTTTTTTAATAATTAAGCAATATATTTTTTAAGTATTGTTAAGCATCACTTTGGAGGCATTTGCAAAATAAAAGAAATATTTTTGTTACATAGCCTGTTTTTTAAAATGTGATAAAACTTCCGAAACATAGTTAGAAATTATGTTGCAAAAACATCGTATTTTGATGATTTTTTTATATCTTTACCAATATAATAAGTATTGTTGGAATACTTTATGAAAACTGAAGGCCTTGTTTAAGAATTAAGAATTGTTGTTTAAGAATTATTAGTTTTGATTGATTTTAAGGTTTTGGAACAATTTTTCAATATTTGTAAGACCCAAAGTTTTTTTGTTTTATCATAATATTGACAAAATGAATATAAAAATAAGTACACCATTATTTTATTAATAAGTGATTTTAAACACCTATAAATCATAAAAATGGAATACAGAAAGAACCAAAATAACCACTCACAAACCCGAACGTGTGACATTGGAAAATATTCCATTCCTATTCCGATCGATAACCGCGAAGAGAGCTTAAGCTTCCACTATAAATTAAAAAAAAATCTATAAGCGAAAAATATCAACGCAACACTGTACAAAATGTGTGCAGAACCAGGAAGACCGCGTCCGCGAAAACCCGCTTTCATCAAGCAAAGTGCAACCGTATGGCAATCGTTAAACAATGGCAGTGTAAATGGTGCAACATTCCTCCTAGCGACGATCGTCGCGCGAAAAGGGTTTTGCGAAAGATTTGATGCGCGCAAAAGTGCCCTGGTGTCTGGGCCAATTATTGCCTCCGCATCAACCTCCCCTCGCACCAACACACGACAGCAAATTGAAATGCATCGCGCCTGGAAAATCCACGATGAAGATGAGAGGGGACGAGACAGAGAGAGAAAAAAAGAGAAAAAATAAGTATCGATTTATTTGCTTTTACCCGCTCCTTTCACGAGCAATCGAGATCGAACGTGAGGAGCACTCTTCATCATCATCATCATCATCAAGGGCTCGATCGCTATCGTGAGCCAATAGAAATGATTTGTTACAAACCGTGCGGCTTGGCCGCGCCCGTGGCACTGGCACGATATTTCACCGCCGCACCCATACTCTTCGCCGTTGACGCGCGCGTTGCAGAAGTGTAATTTAATTAATGTAACCACAAACATCCGTAATTATACACTCATCATCCACAGAAGCCTCGCGGCGGGAAGAGGAGACCGAAAGAGGAAAAGAGGATACGGAGGGAGAGAGGGAGAGAGAAAGCCACCGGGAACACCGAGAACCCACAATTTGTGGCTACAATGTTTCAATTTGCCGTGCCGAGCGCGTCCGCCTTAAGTTTTTGGGGCCAGGCGGAGAGCCAGAGAGCGAGAGAGATCGGAGGCGGGGAAGTATATATTTGCTAATTTGAGCACGTTTCGCGTTTCGGAACCACGTTTGTGCCTTTTGCGAGGACGTGGAATGTCGAGAAAGATAGAGAAGAACAAAACAAAAAAAAAAACAAAAAAGCTCACATCGACATCACAATCGCATAAAAGGGCGGAATGGGGCCAGAAAAAGCAGAATCCGATGCTCATTACTGCGAGCAAGAGTCCCTTTTTTCTGCCTCCCCAGAAGAGCAGAAGAAGAACGATTCTTTATCACACCACACACCATGCGGACGGTTCTCTCTCCCTCTCTCTTTCCCCCTCTCTCGATCGATTGCGATTGTGAAAAGGATCGCCATTCGAACGGATCGCCGATCGCTTATCGTAAACGCGCGCCCGGCTCAAGGATGCAGCGAACGGAGATGGCTAATGAGAGGTAATTAGCGAAATGTGAAGCGGAAAGAGAGATTTTACCAGCGATTAACCAACGGGGCAAGGAATTCGGATTGGATCGATGTGTGTGCGATGCAATTTGGTTGGAGAGCAGGTTGAAAGGTACAGAGCTTTTCCTTCGGGGCTTGTTTAAGACTACTTTGTTGTTGTTTCATTTTTGTCTTTGACTATAATTATTCATTATAGCTCACTTTTTGTGTATAATTGCATGCTATGAAAGTAACGTTTTTTCTATGATTTATTTGTTCTATGATACGTTTTTCCTTTTTTTATTTTATATTATCTATGTTGTTAAATTTGTCCATGTTTTACATATTTGTATGTATTTTTATATTTTATAAAAGTAAAACAAATATTTAAATACTTTTACCGAAATAGTTGGTTTTCTCTTTCCTCGTCTTGAAACTCAATATGAAGTTCATATGAAAATGACACCACAAAATAATAGAAAATTAAGGACCGGATAGTAAAGACTGACTTTGCTTTCTTTTCGGGAAAACTTTTATGGTTGAGTGGAAACAAATGGATGAGTTTCCTCGTGTTGAGATGATGTTCATATTTAAAATCATATTTGAGAATATTTGTTGCAATTTTAATATTTTTATTTGAAAGACTCTAACCTTGCAAGCAATAATTATATTTAAAAAATACAAGTAAAAACTTCACTCGAACTGGAACTCCAAGTTTAATAACAAAACAAGATTTGTTATTGTTTTTTCACCTCTCGAACGATTCGATTCCATTTAATATAGCAAATTAACAAAACCGAAACGTGTTCTGGTGCGAACGGCACCAAACGTCTGGCACGTTCCGGAGCCCTGGGAGCAGCAACAGAGGCACACAGAGGCAGCAGAAACGGAACCTCCACCTAACGAAGCTGTACCCACCCGGTCGGGGCACGAACCCTTTCGCCCGTGCCCTTTCACGTTTTATCTCTCACGGTTACGGTGCAAACCGGTTCGTTCTCCGGTTCACAGCTCGATGGAGAGAGAGGTGGGAAGGGGACTCATCCAGAGCATTTTCACAACTTGTTCTCATCGTGCAACACACAGAGACACACACACACACATCCATCGAAGGGTCAAGATTCGAGCGGTTGTGTTCATTAAGCGTGCACTGATTAGAGCACTGTTTTAATTTGCGCAATACGCTTTCGTCGGTTCGTTTCGTTGCAACGGTCGCGCCCTCCGAAGACGCCCGGGAAGCGTACGGATGGGACCAAAATAAAAAGGGATCTTTCGTCTCCACGAACCACACACACACACACACTTAGGCGCGAGAACTCATCGGGATTAGGGACGTGTTGGGCGGCTGCAAAACACAACATTGTAGCATCAACATTAGCGGAAGGGAAGATAAAAAGGGGCTTTCCATCGCGCGATTCGATCGCGTTGATCCGATCGTGTCCGTATGGGGTGAAATATGATGCCAATCGTGTGGAAGATGCACCCCTGGAAGGGGATGATCGACCCAGGATTGATTGATGGTGCGAGTTTAAGGCATCATTAGCGAAAGCTGCCTCCGCATTCGTTACCGATCGAGGCAAGCAAGATGCAACAAACTATCGGCCACAAAACAAACGCACGCATGGGTCTGCTGTTGGGCAGGACACGCACGCCGAGCCGAGCCGGCGTAAGTATATTGATTTCGAATTGGTATGCAATTTACTCCCTCTTCTCCCGTCCCACCTACCATATCGTGCCACTGATTACGAAACATTGTGTCCGAACCGAGCGAACCACGCCGAAACCGCCATTCTATCACCGACTTACCCCCACCCTCCCCCTTCCTCCCTCTTCCCCTCGTAATTGGTGGTTAGTTTTCGTGTGCTGCGTTAGGCAAAAGGTGTACCTGGTTCGAGCGACACAAGCGACCCGAACAAGAAGCACCCCACGAGAGGAAGAAGAGGAAGAACGAAATCAATAAAAGAGCAATGTGTGCAATTAGGGCTTGCATTGTTGCTTGTGCGAGTTGATGAGAGCGTCGTCGTCGCCGCCGTCGCCGTCGCCGCTAGCTAATGAAGCACCAGTTTTGCACAACGAAGAGGAAGAACAAAAAGCTCCGAGGATGCCGCGAAAAAAAAGGTGCCACAATAAACGTCTTGATTTGAGCGCGAACTCCGGTCCCGGCGCGTGTGTGTGTGCTCACTCACCGTCACGGGGCCCGGTCATGAGGATTCAAATGAGAAACACAATGCGAGAAAGAATGAGCAACGAGCTAGGTGCGCTTCTACGGTTGCAAACGTTTCCTTTTTTTTGTCACACAAACCTCGTGTGTCCCTTTTTTGACATCATTAGTAGAGCGATGAATTTGGAAACCTCTTAAAGCTAATGAGTATCATGGATAAGTAGTGCCAAGTTTTGGGAGTAACACTGGATGAAATCTCATTGAAATGATTTTCCTAAAAGATTTTTTCCTTCCAAATTACTTGCCTTCTAAATTACTTGTCCGCAAAGAATAGCGACAATTTAAAATGTGTAGTCGATTTCTGTGATGTTTTAAAGAATCAAGCCCTTCCTAGGATTTTAACGAAGAAAAACAAGTCTTTAGTTCTTGTTTTATATCGAATTTTGTTTGTCAAAATTTTTCTTTCTCATTTGAGCAAGTAATTACACCATAGGAATGAACACAGAAATAAGAACAAAATTAATTAATTGTAACATTGGATTAAGTTGGTTCTCTAAAACATTTTTTTAACCTTTTGTTACATGGCACTCTACGTTTTTAAACGTTTTTTTTATTTCAATCGGAAAGTATTTTTTAAGATACACACTCCGTTGCTATGGCTACGGGTTGTTATATACACATTTTAATTAGGAATATTTGTATGAATTTGTTCATAAGAAGAGATAATATTTTTTGTATGAATATTTGTTCATAAGAAGATGTAATTTACTCGTAAATAATTTTAAAAACTTGGCAAAAGTTTCAGAACTTTTAGCTTTTCATATTTTTTTATCAATTTTAAGAAAATATCTAAAAATCTAATCGTAACTTACTAGAACAAAAAAAATGTGAAAATAGATAAATCCATCAATTATTTTTTCCATAAATCAAAAGACACCAAAACAAAGCGCTTTGGAAACTTTTGCAACAGAAAATCTCCTCCTGCATCGGAGTGATGATGGTCAAAATTTCAAATCAAACAAACGCGAAACCACCAAACTAGCTTCACCAACTAATCCGACCAAACCGACCACTAATCGCTTGAGGTCCGGGCCGGTCCCTGGTACGCTCGAAATCCGGGACGACGCGCCAATCAGTCATCGTTTCCTGGCCTACACATTCTGAACCCTTGGTTGGCCGCAACTGCAATCAGCATACACGCCAGCCTTTCGCGGCTCAGGGTTTTCCGCTGTGTTACAGCAGGACGAACCGATTTCGTTGATGAATACACGACCGAAACGGTCGAAGCTCCAGCGACCTGGAGACCGGGCTGGCTTGATTGAACATGTCCCTGTGCCACGTGGATACCGTCGTCGGTTTTAAAATAAACAAAAAAAATATACGAAGCGAAAACCTCCACCCATTGCAGCCTCGGAGTGAACCTCGCGATCTCACCTGCAATTGCCACAAGGTGCGGGTGTTTGCCTCGGTCTTCATGATGAATCATTTCATCCAAGCACACCATGACCTGGCGCTGATGGTGGTGGTGCTAATCGAGCTGACGATGGGCTCGCTGACGAGCGTAAATGGTTCACCAAGCCCGGTGGCAGTGGCCGCAAAAAGGAAGCCCTGGAAGTGGCGGCCTCACACGACGATTGACACTTCACCCCAAGGGACGAAGCAGCCCCAAACGTTACACTAACGTGTGGTGAAAGGGGAGGTTTGGGGACGTGGGGGGGAAGTAGGAGACCCAAAGGCACACACGCACGCAATAACGGGCCAGTTTTGCTCACATTCCAACCGACCGGACGGGAGAAACGGACCAGCAAGACCGGGTTGAAAGGTACAGGTTCAAGCGAGTGGGCGATCTTAGAACGTTTGAAGATGGTAGAGGGTGAACGGTGGCACACACGCAGGTGGATTGATAAGTTTGCTTATGGGGAGTAAAAGATTAATTATAGGAAACGACCTCTTTAGAAGAGAATTTCTTTGAAAAAAACATAAGGAAAAGCCGAGCATGTTTGTAGATTGCGGAAAATATGAAACAAATTGTTCCCCAAAATAGCTAATCATTTTAAAACATGCCAAGCCTCACGTATATGCTGTTCCCAACCCTCGAGATCAAGTTTGTCCGAATCCCTCAAAAATCTCCGGGGAAAAGCCTGTCCAAGAAAAAATAATAATAAACGAGATAAGCTAATTTCAACCGAAACTTTTCAAACCCTCGATATGGCGCAGAACTCGACGGACCTAGCTAGGGCGGCGGCATTCATCACTCAACGCACACAAAACAACGTGCACACACACACACATGCATGCAGAGGAACAGAAAACTCGTTTCGTGAGTACATGCAGGAAGGGGTGAGATGTCAGTTTCTCTCTCCCTCTCGCTCTCTCTCGGGCTTCTTATGAGTCTCGGCGAACACAGCGCACCACCGAAGGCACCAAAGTGAGTGAGTTTCTAATTGACATTTTCTTAATTAAATTAGCAGTATTATGATTCAATTACTCTGCTCCGTGCTCATACACACACACACGCGCGCAAACACACATACGTGTGGCTTGTGAAAGATTGAGAAACGACCCTGCTTTCTGCTGTCGCTACTGCCGCTGCCTGAGAAGCGAGCAGAAAAAGGACACAAATGCAAAGAGGAAGGAGAAAGTTCGTCGCCGGATGTGTGAGCTTTGGCTTTAGCCAAATTAGAAAACACGAACCGAGCTGAACCAAACCGAGCGAGGCTATAGGGAGGGGATTAGTGCAAAGTGCACACGCAAACCTGGGAAGAAGAACTGAACCCGTTGTTTTCTTTTTTTCTCTCTCAAGACGAAGCCCCTTCAAACAATCAATCCTGATTCTCTCCTTCTTGCTCTTCGGGGCATTTTTTTTCTTGTTTCCTTGAATCACCTGGTACATGGAATAATTCCTTAAAAGCGTCACGTGTCGCTGTCGAACGCGGTACTGTGCCGGTCAAATCAAATTTATTGTCTTCATCTTTCATACCCTTCAAGATGCGACGGCATTTGGAGTGCACACACACTCCGAATTTCGCAATTAGTTTTGACGATGCAGTGAGGAAGAACGATTCTAAGTTCCGGAGGAAGAAAAGACACAGAAAAAAGAACGATTTGCCCAATTGCTTCTACGCATGCAGGGAAGAAATGACGTTTTCTCTCCCTCTCGTGCGTGAGTAACAATAAAATATTTACGATAAACCGTTCGAGCAAATAGGTTTCGAATTGAACAAAACGCAGCGGGAAACACCGTCGTAACCAACACTGGCAAGGATGATTGTAAACAAATCCAAAGACCCACTCTCCACCCCCGGAGCCGAAAAGCGTGGTAGATCGGATTTCGAACCAACAAAAAAAACACACAACACAAAACAAAATCTTCGCCACCGCAGAGGCTTGTGGTTGTGTGCCACGCCACGTAGTCGTCGGGCACTTTGGAGGTTTCCGAAAATCTTGTAATGCCTAAAATGCGATGCCTTTGCGAGTCCAAAATCCACACTCGAAAGGGGACAATATTTTTTTGTTTTTGTGTTTGTGGCGTGTAATCGTAGCGAAGATTTTGAAAGTTTCTATACGCGCTCTTACGAACAAGAGCTAGTCTTGCACACATGCAGGTGAATGTCTCAAAGATTGTTTTAGACAAAGCGTTGTGCCCTCGATCATCAGGTTGTATCATATTACAGGGCTTTTGTGTTATTGAAAAATAGATTTTTTTCTCTCTATTCGCCTAACTGCATTTGCACAGTCTGTATAAAAAATGCGGAGGTTAAAATTGCTCTATATTCTCCAGTCTAAAAAAGTGTTTTACTCTAGCAAATTTGCAGCCCTTCGCAGTAGAAAAATTCTACTGTAAGGCAGGTTTTCCACCCATAATAACCAGATGCACACATTTCATTGTCGTCGAAAATCATGATAGTTAGAATTCAGTTCTAAAAAACTCCAGAGCTGATTTTGAGTTGCGGACGAATTGTTACTAGAATGTGTTACTAGAATGTTTCTATTAAGGAACTTTTAATCGCTAACATATGCATTGGCACTCATCAGTACGAATTCCAACGATCAACTTTTCCAACCTTTCTCTCAGAACAGTTCTTTTGATATTGCTGTGTGAGTTTTTTTTTATGTTTCATATATAAAATTTGTTCGAACCCGTACTAACCTGGAGTAATCAGCTTTGCAAAGTATCATGCCGCTGCGGGTGTAACAACTCGAACCGATATCAGCCAGCATCGCCCCGCAGCAGGAACACTTCAGACAGGAGTTGTGCCAATATCGGTCCAGCGCGTGCAGGAAGAAGCGTTCTGTGATTTTGCCTGTATTTGTTATGTTTTGAGAAGAAACAAGTAGAACGTAAGAGCGTCAGTAAGCGCGTCAGCCCAAACACAACCGACCCCGGTCGGGACACACTTACCTCCACAACCGGCGCAATGTTTCACCGGTCCACCGCCGTTGCCACTGTTCATCTGATGGAATCCCTGCTGCCCGTCCATGCTGACCATCGCGTTTGGCCCGTTGCCGACGCCAACGCCTCCACCACCACCACCGCCACCGCCGCCACCCCCGCCGTGCCCATTGTGATGCGGGGTCAGCTGCGGGTAGCTGCCGGCATTGTCCGGACTGGGCGAATGTGGCGAGGACAGATCCGAGTACGGATGGTAGTGGGGATTCATTGCTATTGAGGCGGCCAGTTTGACGGATTTTACGCTTACGCGGAGTGGAGTGGCGAGGGGGGGGGGGGGGGGGTTTAAAACGCCTTCAAACTAAAAACTAACCCGAGGTAAAACACACACACACGCACACGAGGATCCCGTGTTTTTTTTTGGGAGACGGGAAACCGACAATCCTTTTTGGACGATCCCTTTTTTTCTTCTATCTCTCTACCACTTTTATCTCCCACTTCTCTCTCTCTCTCTCTCACTCTATGAATTTTACCACGGTTCACGCACACAAGATTCACAGTTTGCACTAGAACACAACACACGGTACTGGGCTAGACTAAAGATAACGACGGAGGGTGAGTCCGGCCGGCGGTTTGAAAACTCATTCGTTAGTTTTGCTACGCGACATTCTTGACGGACACGGAAACACTTTTACAACGTCACTGATAACAGTCGCCTCACTTTTGTACCGTTACTAAGCACCTAAAAGAAGGAAAAGATAACAATAAAAAGATTTATTAATGGTTTTGTAAAATAAAAACATCAGCTAGTAAAACCGATAATAATTAAAATTATAATTTAGTAAAAAAAACATGAGAAAATTTAAAATAAATACACTAGTGATTGAGAAACATGGCTTTTCAATAATACTTCTCCGTATTGGTGGAAATATTGAATAAAAGCAAAAAGAGTAGATCTTCGCAGCAAAGAACATCATTGGTTGCTTCCTTCAAGAAACATAAATATTTTTGAAAGCCTTCAAAAGCTAATTTTTAGCTTTATTTTGACAATTATTCGTTCGTTGCTATATATATAATGTTCGTTACTTTCATAATTCAGGTTTCTCTCTACGATACGATCTTATCAGTGCATTCGATTTTATATATTATTAAGCTTTTCTTTATTGTTTTGTTTTATTTGCTACCTATAATGCTGAATGCTATAAATACTACCAAATACTAAAAAAAAAAAAATATTGGCTAATAAGTTATCAAAATATTTTTGAAGCTATTCCATAAATTTTTGAATCGGTCTTTCTTGAACATATTTTGATACTTTTTCTACACATTTTTATCTATATCACTATGGATGAAATGTTTAATTTTTCAAATCGAAAACTATGTGCAAGTATGAAGGAAAAACAATTAAAAACCTTAAAAAATTTAGACTTTTGAAGCATAATTCCCCACATTTAGCAGTCTGTTTTTATCAAACTATAATCACTCCCAAATTTTCAACATAATAAGCAGAAGATGATTCCAAAGAATCGTTCCATCGTTCCACCTAGCAGAACACTATCGAACCGATCACAATTTCCTCGCCTTTCTCATGTGTATCACCCTAACAACCCTGTCTGCCCCTGACGCTCAAAACGCTGGTCGCAAATAAAATAATCTATCCACGCGACGCGGCACAATTCCGTGTCCGCAAGTGCAGCCACACTATTTCCTATGCTAACTGGCACACCATTGCCCTCATCAGCAAACGGGGCGGCTTATCGGTAACAAAAAAAAACACACAAACACACAAACAGCAAACAGCGAACGATAAAAAAAACTGCAAACAACAGATAAATGCAGCTGCAGCTGTCGCGGCTGCGAGTGCACTTTTTTTTGCAATCACTGCGCGCATTCCCCCGTTCGCCAAAACACAAACACACACACACACACACACATATACTTCCGTCGTCGCCTCACGTTCTTATCGAGCGAAAGGCAAACGAAGAAACTGCTCAACACGCAGAAAAGATTGCACGGTCAGACGACGAACCTTCCTGCAGGTCGTATCACGGCGGAAAAAAAATACGGACACGGATTGTTCCTTTTTTCTCTCTTTTCTTCATCAAATCACATTCAAACTATTCATAACGAAATCAATCGCTTCGGTGCCGGCCGGGGTGACTGTTGTGTCTACTCATTGCTTCTCTTCCTCTCACCCAAGTCGCCTCTGTCACACCCGCTCGCTTCTAGGTACCCTGATAAGATAAAATTTATTATTTCCTCCTTCAAACCGGCGGCAGCTTCATAGTTTCTTTTTCTTTTTTTTTGTTGTCTAATTGGTGCATTGTTTTCCGCGGATTGTTTGTTTTACTATTCCGTGTTCGATCGACCTCCTCGAATACGGGCTCTACCCCCCGAAGGAAAGGTGCCCATTATTTTATTGTGTCCCTCTCGTTTTGTGGCCCGGTCCTTATCTTGATTCTCATTAAAATCATATAAATATTTTGCTCAATCTGCTGCGCACAGACACACGGCAGACACGACACTTTCTGTCTTCCCGGGGCGAACCTAGACCAAAAAGACGGTGTGTTGAAGGAAGTCCTGGTGCTCCTGTGTCCGAGTTCGAGGACCCTATTCGATTTTTTTTTTATTTTTTTTTCTATCCTAACGATTGTTTTCCAACCTAATTAACCAGCCGTACTTACTACTGCACACGGGCGGGTTGGAAATGGTGCTGGAGATGTTGGAGCACACAAAAACACACATCGAATGGATCACTTCTGGCACTGCTGCATATGTTCTCGCATTCTTCTTTTTTCTCACGGTTGCTTTTTTTCCTATTACTTTTCGCCTGATTTTTGTGACGATTAATCAACCCTTACGGGGTTTCAACCGATCAAACAATTGCGCTTGCAAATTACATTCCGTAAAGGGATCGGGACAAACACCACATACACACACACACACAAAACTTCGTTCCACCACGAACGCTCGTTTGGGGAGCGATTTTTTTTCTCACTTCTTCTTTTCCCTCTTTTTCGTTACTCGCGCACCGAAATTTCGCTGACACGTTTGCTTCCTTCTTTTTACTTCTTCACTATAAACAGGCGCACACACACACATAAGCTGACACAATCACACGGAGAGATACACTTTTGCTTGCTTGCACAAAGATTTCCGGTTCGCGCGTTCTTTGCCCACCACCATGCACCGGGATTGTCCCCCTGTGACTTGTCGTTTGGTAGGGGGTGGGTCTGTGGGGGAGGGTTGAAGGGGGGGAGTCCGATACTCTCCCAATCTCGCTGCACTGCACGAGCAACAAATAGCCTCTTTGGTTTTGGTTTTGAAATGTGCTCCACTGCTTCACGTTCCGTTGCTTTCTGTGCTGAAAAGACGATAGTGAGGGTGGGTGGTGGAAGAGATCGAGAAGAGGGAAAAGAAAAGACACACATACAATTAGAGAAAGATGCGTTAAAAATGTGTACACCGAGCGCACGAAAGTGGTGTTGAAGAGGAAGAGAACAGAAACGTGTAGAAAAAAAACAAGGAGCAATAAAATCGAGGAGCAGAAAAGAGAAAAAAAACCCTTTTCCCCGTCGTCCCAACGATAAGATCGAATATCTCTTTGGCATGAAGCAGACGATGAAGAAGAGGAAGAAGAAACTGAGTTTGAAGGGATGAGAAGCTATCCAACAAAAGACAGTTGTTGTGTTGTGTTTGCGTCCGATAAGCGATGGAACGGAACGTGGAAAAAACCCAAACCATAAAAACCGACCAAGAAAACAGAAGGTTTATAATTTCTCCGATCTTTTGTTTTATTACCACACAAACACACGATCACGCATACGCACACACGTAATGAAACTATAAAACTTATCGGCAGCGGCGTGAGTGTGCGGTGTTGTCTCCTAATGACCCTAATTTATTGTACTTTCCACTATTTTCGCCCGTGCAAAAGGAGCAATAAAACAATTGTTCAAACCTTAAACCAACCAACAACGGTGAAACGAAAATAAATACCCAAAGGAACCGGGTAAAATAAACGGGAAATAAAAATCATAAAAATTCACAAAAAAACTGTCCCGAAAAGGATACAAGCGAGCGCCGGGAAATTTTCTCACAAGACGTGTTTCGGGCGAAAAATTGCCTCGCTTATTTGCCGCGAGTTGCAGTTGCGCGTCCGTTTGCGTTCGTTGCCGTGTGGCGACTGTTGTGGCGAAGATGATGGACCATCGCCCGCGTGTGCGGATGTGGAAAACCCATCCCTGCGCGCGTTCGCGTTCGTGTTGCTTCCATGCCGACGTCGTGACGAGGACGAGTGACGAGTTTTTCCCCAAAAAACCGCGTGGTTCCCTGCACGCACAACAACCACCAACAGGGGTTAGCAGCTCCCCAGTCGTCGTCGTCGGGCACGAGAGAACGGGAATTACAAAAAAAAACCCGAAAGCTGGGCTCGATTGTGCGCGCAGTGAGAAAACGCATCCTCACTACGGTGAGCGGGATGCTCAGCTCACGGCTCACTTGTGCTCTCTCGTCGAGCTCGATGAGTGACTCTCGGACGGTCACTCTTTCTCGCACGAAACGACAACGCAGTGAGTTCTCTTCAGCTCACACTCTCGCTCTCTCTTTCTCACAACCACTCACTACGGTGAGCTGCTCTAGCGCGCGCGTTCTACGGAATGTCCTTTTTGCGTGGTGTAGTTGTGTGTGTACGATGGGCCGCGCTTATGGTGGTGTGTGCGACACATACCAGGTGTGATTATTGTGTTCCGTTCCAAACTCGAGAAGGCGAGTCAGCAGCTCCTCCGTTCCAGCAAATCAACAGCGGCAACCCGGCGGAAAGCGGTTGAGCGCAGAAGGTGATGATAGAAATAATTGGAAAATGATGCTCGAACGGAGGAAAAGTGTTTGTTTTTTTTTTGGTCAATGTTTAGAGTAAAATTTTCAAATTTGTATTTTCTAATTGAATGAAGCAGTTTTTGGATTCAAACGTAGTTTGAACCAGTTGGAAAAGGATGAAATTTCGCTGCGTTCAAAATAAGGTTCAATCAAAAATTTGATTTTATTTTAACTACGATAATTCTGTTTCCTTTCATAAAAGAAAAATATTTCACAGATTGACTTAAAAGATTTCTTCGACTTTAGAAAGATTTCTTAACGAAATAGAACCCAACACCAATGTGTTAAGAATAGAAATAGAACCCAACACCAAAATAGATAACTAATTTCTTACTTGCAAAAGTGCATTTCGTAGAATAACATAAAATTTAATTACATTTGTTTAAATTAATAATTGCACGACCTGCTCATTCATTTTGCAAAAATCATCGTTCGACGATGAAAAAAAAATATTAAATTATTTATTATAGGTGAAATGGTAGCACAAATTAGCTAGGTTTTGTAGGTTCAATGAAAATGCTGTTCCTATTTTTTTATACAAAAGCATCCGCTCTACCCCACAAGAGTCCTACAAAAACTTCGTATCATAACAAAACAATAGATTAAGGATATTTTTATCCTCTAGCCAACCCGGCACAAGCATGGCTGAGAGTTTGTTGTTTTTTGTTACTCCCTTCTGCACACCACAAACTGAAAGAGTGCATTCGCGATTCGAATCGATTTACTGCAACTAGCAAGCAAGCTAGCAAACATACCCAACACAAAACAACAGCACAACGCACAGAAAATGCATCTTCACCGAAACAACACAAAACAACCACCTCTTCGCCAAAGGGAGCGCGTTCGATCCGTAGCTAATGGTGCTACTACGACATGGGCAGGGATGGAGAGGGCGGCAAGGGGTGGCACACACCCAAGCAAGCCAAGGGATCCCTTTCCTTCCACTTCCACCACTAGGGATTCGTTAGTGTGTGTACCCGTGTATGAGCAATGTGTTGTTAGCGAAAGGAGAGAAATGGCCAATTAGCGAATGGATTTTCCGCGTCCGTGTCCCGTTCGCCGTTCACCGTTCGCCACCATATCCTGAAGGGTATTCGTTCGTGGTATGGGGGAGGGAGATGAGCAGTACAAGAAGCACAAAAAAAACACCACAGACACACCAATCTAGCGGGATTGGTTTGCGAGAAAACAAATTCCGCGTTTGTTGCTTTTCTTTTTTTTCCTTTGCTCCCTTTTCTGTTTTTGTTTTTCGGCGGAGTACACTACGGCCACGCACATGTGACGGTGATTGTGGTATTTTCTTGTAAGCACAATTTGTAACACCAAATATCGGTTTATAATTCACAAGAAAAGCGACGACGGCGATGGTTGAAGGCAATTAACGTGATGGCACCGAAAACAACAACAACGATATCAGCAGTACAAATAAATCACTCAAACTCGCTCAACGGCGCGAATAACACTCAATTTAATGAAAAAAAATCCTCACGTCAAAGGATAACTCACACCCACACACACACGCACACGGCAAAGAGCAACAAGGAAAACGACAACAAAAATAAAACATAACAAACTGCCGATAAAACCGGGCGATGCAATATTAATTTTGTAAATGGCTCCTCAACTGAAATCATCGCGCGAATCTCATCGAATCAAATCACACACACACACACACACACACATTTACACACTTACACAAACACGTGCGCTTGGGATGAGCTGATTGGAAGTACGTTTTAATTCCCACACTCACTACACGGACTGGTCTCGACTAACAGCACAAGCGAGAATTGCAAAATAAAACGGAGACCAATCATAAAAAAGCACACGAGAACCGTATTTTAAGATTTTAGGATTTTGCTCGGTGAAGATTTGTTCTTGAAAGATGTGCTTGAAAAAGAAAAACAACACAAACACCGTCTATTCTTGCCCATATCGCTCTACTCCGAGCGGTGGCGGCTGCTGCTAGAGAAACATTCATCATCATCATCGAAATCAGCAGCAACGGCAGCATCATCATTCTTCTTCGCGCGCACACACACACACACACAAACAAACACGTCACGAAAACGATAGAAAACTTCTGAGCTGCCAAATCGGAAAAAGGAACAACATCGGATACGGGGCGCGGGAAGAACGCCACGGATGCAAGGATGGAAGAAATGGAACAAATTCGATGTCAAACGGTAGAGCGGGAGCAGGCAGCAGCTCTCCCGCCCCGGACCAGACAGATAGCAGACACACGGACGAAGCACACAAACACACACACACACACAACCGCACACACAGGATCAGCATCCGCGTATCACAAAACAGCCGGCAAACAGGCCGCTCACCGCTACCCAAGCAGCAAAAGCAACGACAGACAGGCAGGCAGGCAGGCAGGCAGCAGTAATGAGTGAGGATTTTAATTAAATTAATTAAAGCATTTTGGTTTTTTCACTCCCTCTCGCCGCCGCCGCCCTGCCGTCACGACACGACGCGGGAGCCGGCTTTCCAACCCCATCGTCTCACAGCTGCGTTGCGGAGAAAAGGCGAGGGGGAGGGAGAAGAGGAAGGCAGAAGAGAAGAAGAATCCGCGACGAGAGAGCACGTTTGCCGTTTTTTTTTTCGTCATGAGTTTTTATCTCATTCTTTTTTGCGTTTCTTCACCACGGCTCTCTCGCTCTCACTCTCGCTCTCTCTCTCCCTCTCGTGCGCTTTCTTTCGCGCGCGTCGTCTTGCACACACATTTACGGCACCATCTGTATTCCACACCACACACGGCACGGCACGCACACAGGGAAGCGGAAGGCCGAAGGATTCGTTTTTAATCGCCACACACACACACATAAACAGACGTGGCGGCTGCTGCTGCTGCTGCTGCTGCTACGGCAGGATGGTTGACCGAGAGCGGGATGGAAACTTCCATCTCGTTCTCGCATATTTCGGTTTACATTCACAGCCACGCAAAAAGCAAACACACACGGCCAAGATTTACGGCTTCGAATATCGCTACTAATCACAGCTTCATCGGCGGATTTCCAATACGGTGTGTGAAATATTAAATTGGGATATTTTTAATATCGATATGAGCTGTGAATGAGGCGATTGTGAAACGGGTTTGGAGTCGAACGCCATTATACGCGTAGAGACACACGTACCAAGCCGCGCATTTGTTTTGGGTTGCATTTCGGCTGTAGAATTGCCGGCTTCTTTCCGTTTTTTTTTGTTTGCTTGATCACACAGCGATACAAAGCGCGCTTCCCAAGCCCAAAAACACAAGCTGCTCTCGCAAAGGCTGCTTTCTACCGTCATTCTTTCACACACAACTTTATCTTATTACTGCACTTATCACCAATCGGAAGAATTCGCTTCAATCTTCTTTTCATCTCTCACCTTTGCTAAATGCTTATACCTCCTCTGCAGTGAAAGGTAGGCCGGCCGTACGTAAGCAAATCTTTCCTCAAAGCCAAAGAAAACTGTCGCACCACACACACGCGAAACGAGCTAGAAACACGCGCAAGGCACGAACGAACGTAATACCTTCCTCGACGAGCGTTATGAGTGAACTGAGAGCCGAAAGCGATCTGTGCAACGAGCCAGCCGACCCCTGGTGCGGGTGGGAGCGAGAAGCAAAGTGACGTGAGAGCGAGATGGTAGTATGGCGAGAGAGAAACAGAGCGCACCGTCGCGCTCAACCGCACGTTTGTGTATCACCGTTGCCAACGACAACGAGCGAGCGTGCTGCGTGAGAAGAGCGAGGCGCTCGTTTTTATTTCCTCTCTCACACGAGCGCTCTCACGGAGTCGGGTCGAGAAGAAAGGGTAGAAAAGAATTTTGGTCTCGCCTGTGTTGCATGGGCAAAGCAGCAGCAAGCAATCAAAAACCGTGGCGGAAAAAAAATAATAATAAAAAATTTGCAATAAAAACCGCGTGGACCGAATTCGGCGCTCGAGCGTTGCTTCTTCGTTCTTAGGGGAGTTTTTCCTTCTCCTTCATTCTCATTCTCTCCTTCGCTCATGGTCTCTGTTGCTTCCGTTGCTTCAGCCGCCGAAGGGACAACGTGTGTGTGTTGCGTTGCCATGGTGACGGCATAGAAAAAACAATCGCATATCCTTTCGCGCCTTTGCCGTAGCGTTCGCATTGAAATTTCGATCGAAATTCGAACCGGCAGCGCGTGCATAGAGCCGAAATGTCTACCAGCCACACCGAACTAATCACAAAATGCGAAACCCGAATGGGACTGAACTGGGTGGTGGGTGGTTTAGCTACCCTTTCGCCACCCAAGAAACCGTGCTGCTCTTGCTGCCCGTCCCAGACACAACCTCGCTTACTTCAAATTAATAAAACATTCTTCGGACTCTCCCATCCCGCTCCACTCCGTCTCACTCTCACTTACACACTGTGCGAGCCAACAACCTTCCCTAGCGAATACACACACACCCACACACACACACCTACATACACACGCCATTAGCGTCCTTGCATCCTAATTCCGCACACCGGGTAATGAACGAAGAACGTTCGAACGGACGTTCCTCACACCCCTCTCCCGGGACGGCTTACGTACACACCAGTGGGAGGAAAGTCTCCACAACCCCCGCTCCCCCTCCCCCTTCTCCCATGACCAGCAGCATTCCATCACCGACTCACTAGCTGCAAGCGGGGAAAACGCGACTGGAAAGCGATTAGAGTTTCCACCATTACCGCCACCGTGGTCGCCTTCGTCCGCAAGCATTTTCGCAGCAACACCCCAACACCGTCGGCCATCGGAAAGTGCAGACAGCGCGTTCCCGTATCCTTCTTTCCTCCGCCCACCATGGGCACTAGTCATTTACAAGTCCCAGGTCCCAGGACCATCGGGACTCTGCTGTCCAGCCGCCGGTAAGAAAGGACGTGCTGCCACGGCCAGCACATGGCAGGCATGGCGACCTTTGATGCCCGCGCGGGAAAGGGCATCGGGAATCGAAAACACCCCGATTGAAACCGAAACACGCACACATACACACACACACACCCGGTCCTATCCACCAAGCGCTACAGTGGGGGTTATTATTTTTGGTGTAGGAATTTAATTACCACGACTCAATCGCACAACACAACAACGGCATCAAATTTGTGCGAGAGTGATTTATTAGACGGAACCCAAAACGCAATTAGAAATCCAAGCCGACACATTCGAAGGAAGTAGCAACGGAGCAGCGGTGGAGAGCACACGGAAAGCAATCGCAGTAAGCGCCGTGCTCAAGGCTTACTTGTGGAAATACATCCCGACGGTGCAGGTTTTGCAGCAAACTTTCTTCGTTCGAGTACACTGTTGTCGCGAAAATGGCGGTCAGATTTGATGGAAGTGTGGAACAGCGAACTAAAGCTTGGAGCTAGCTGAAAGTGGAAAGCAGCTGCTTAGCAGCAACCAAAGCTATAAAGCAGCGCTAAGATACCTTATTATGAGCTTAATTCATTCATGGATCGAATGTAAAAAATATTGAAATATAAATTAATTCGGTTCGATTCATTAAAGACTGTTAGAGCATATATATTATAGATTATAAGTGCAAGAATTGTCCACTATTATTTCTCAACAAACTCCTATTATTGGCCAAATCGACTATTTGCTTTCAAAAATAAAAATGCTTAATTGTTTTTAAAAATGCTTAACCAGCTGTAAAGCAGCTCAAAGTAATACAAATACTCTTAAAGAGCAAGAAAATTTGACCAAAATGCTTTTTGTCTTGTCAAAAGTAAAAACAAACTCCCAGCAAACTCCAAACGAGCTGCAACAGAGCTCCCAGGATGCTCTTAGGACTCTTAGGAGCATATAAAGGTTCGAAGAAGAAACATATTGCTTCGGTAATCAACGATACAATAAATTTCGATTTTTGCTTTAGTTATTTCAACGTTAGCTGTTTGTGTAGTATCTGCCCACCTAACCTCCCCCTCCCTCCTCGTTCCACCTGTCAGGAAACAACATTGTGCTAAAAAGCTGTACCACACTGTAGCACAGCTCGGGCGGGCCGCATTCGACACCGTGAAAAAGGACACGCGCTTCCGTGAATCGTTCGTTCAGGCAGCTTCCCCAACTTCGTTCGTTCATTACGCCGCGTAACAGCAGGAAGCGAGCAGGGAAACTTTTGCTTCATTTTGCTGCCACCGTCCCCCCCCATGCTGCTCCCTTTCACAGCATCCCATTTCAATCAACAACATCCCATTAGCCCGGACCCAGCAGCCGGGCAATTCGGTGCAGCGAGGATAAAAATGGCTACCCCTTTTTAAAAGGATGGTGCAAGGGAGTGGAAAGGGAAGCAAGGTGGGGGAAGGGGTTGAGTCAGAAGCAGCGAGGGGAATGCCATTAATTAGAAAATTTTAATTCAACCCTTCAATTTTTAATAAGCTTCTTGTTAAAATGACATAAATTTTTAATTAAAATTTAATTATCATTATTGTGCGGCGATGGGATGGGTACGGAGGGGTGGTGTGGTGTGTGCGAGAGTGAGCGAAACGCACACACAAAGCAGTATGCGGGAAGGAGCGCGAGCGAGCGTGAGTGAGACCGAGACCGAGCATGTGAAAGTGTGTGTTCCTTGAAGGAGATACTGGGGGCTCACCGAGCCGTGATGAAGACGACGACGAACCCGAAAGGCGCCCAAAGATGCTGGGAAGGAGGGGAGGGGAAGGGGGGGGGGGGTGAATATTGTACGAGCCGGGGATGTGCTGTGCGAGTTGTTTTCTTCTTGTTCCCGTTTGCACCCGTTCCTGGGCGCCATTCTGGAGTGAGATGAAAAATCTAATCGTTTTCTTGGGTCGTCGGCGTGCTCCACACAAGGACGCACGTTTTTTTTCGAGGAAGCACTTAAAGGGATGAAGGAAAGGAGGTGGGTTTTGCGCTCCGAGCGTCCGTTTTCGACCGACCGATTTAAGCAATAGAATCATGTGTCATTTTCGTGTTGCGCTTGGGGCCGCCGGAGTGAAACGGAGGTAAGAGGGTCGTTCAAGTGATACAAAGAGAATGTTAAATGTCATTTAATTCGATTGAAACTTTATCATAGCAAGTGCGGGAAGAGCGTAAGGATGAGTGGCTTGCATTTTCCGTAACACTATAAAACAATTATGATATAAAGGAGAAACGTGGAAAATTTATCCAAAAATCTTTTGAGTTTAAAATCAGCATTTACGCTTGGATTGTATTTTATTTTACAATCTTTAATTTATCTCTATATTTTTTCTGTTTCTGTGAGCAGTAAACATTTGGAAATTATTAATGTTCAAATTTTTGTAATTAAAATCACATATTTATATTGAAAATTTTACATCCATCCAAATGAATGAGTATATAATACATATGTTTTTATTTATACAGTGTTTGACGTAAATATACCATCGATTGTTTCCTTTTCTAGACGAAATATAGAAAAAAAAATTATCAAAACTGATGGTCAGGGAAGTGGAAGGAAATATAAAATTAAATCTTTCTGTCATCAAAACAGTGAAAATACTCACTAGAAAATTATCATAATGGCCTCCTATGACGTAACATACATTTATGCATGCCTTAAAGTATGAAGTAATATTTTTAAGCTATTTTTCTAAGCTTTTCGTAAGCCTTTCGAAACATTTTTACCATTGTTTTATCATAACTTAATTGTTATTTAGTGCTTGATCGTTTTGGTTATTTACGTTCAATTAATTTTTACCAAATTAGTTGTGATTTATTAAATTTTTTTAATTTTTTACATGTTTTCTTTACATAGCTTTGAATGCTTCTTAAAAAAACATGAAAACAAAAGAGATCATTGTCGCCTTTACGTGTCGATTTAACATCTTTTAGCTGTTCTATTGCAAGCTAATCGCATTTTACTATAAAAATTAGCGCACAAATTGAGCCGATCATGAAGTGAAACCGTTCGCCAGATGCGCAAACCGTGATAATCAATTTTATGAACGATAATCGATTACGACCCGTTATAATTGATTATAGCACTCGGCTCGCGTACCTACCGGTGCCTAATGCA
This sequence comes from Anopheles farauti, assembly GCA_000473445.2. Taxonomy (NCBI): domain Eukaryota; kingdom Metazoa; phylum Arthropoda; class Insecta; order Diptera; family Culicidae; genus Anopheles; species Anopheles farauti. The sequence goes on along the minus strand of KI915042.1, from coordinate 626,728 downwards.
CGCGTGCACACAGTCCGACCGACCGACCGATCGACCAAAAGTCACCGCCACTTCACGCGAAGGAAGGCGAGGGCACCAGGCACCGAAAACACTAATCGCACGATTAGAACGGCGGATAATGTAATTGAGAACGCGCGCTTAAAAGCTATCGGGCGGCATCGACGGGGCGCGAATGTCGAAGAGGGCGAGAAGGGTACGCGAGTGGAAGGTATCCTTGCCAGTGGTTGGCGGTCCAGCCAATTTTCTAGAAGATCTTCTTCTCCCCCGGCTGGCTCTGCGTCCCGGGCTCTCGGCACGGTCACTAATTGAATTGTGCTGGCGAAGGAGATGGTTGGTGGGAGGGTAGAGCGAGAGCGTGCCGGAAAGAGAGAAAGAGAGAGAGAGAAAGAGAAAGAGAGAGAAACAAAAAAACATTCATCCCAAACCGAGCCGATGGTAGGCATCTCGGCAGACTCGCAGGCAACGTTTTCCGCACATCCTTTCGTAGTGCGAAAGAGAAAGAAAGAGCGAGAGAGAGAGAGAGAGCGAAAGAGAGCGCGAGCAGCTAGGGAGCGTGGAAGACGCTGCTAGGTTTGATTGAGGGACGGATGTTAATTAGAAAATAAGTAAACAAAGACGCGAAACCATTTCTGCCTGCCCGTCTTCCCCTCTCGCTTCCCCTATGCTCCCCTCGATTAGGGTGGTAGAAAAATGAGTTGGTGGCATTGTGCGTGCGTGCGTGCGTTGGTTTTCCCTGATTGCCTCGAGTTCGGTGACAATCGGTTCCATTTGGTGTGTATGCGTTCGCTTGTATTTGTGTATGTGTGTGTAGTGGTAGCACAAAGGCTTGAGTCATTTGATTTCGGTTCGATTTAGCAACCGCAATTGATTGGAAAGGATGCAGACTGGGACTGGAGCGGGGAGGGGATGATTGATGGAATTTTACTATAAATCGAGGAAAAGCGAGCGGGGCAGAACTGTTCGTTCGAAGACTTCTAGACGCTTTCCGAAAAACGCGGGTAGGGGAGAGTTATTGTCATTCGTACGAAAAACCGAATTAGTAAGAAACAATTGATCTTAATTGAAATGAGTTCGGGTTGAACGAATTCGATAAATACCGGAAGATTGCTTCCCGTGTTTCGTTGCTGTGCACGAGGGAGGGAAACGCAAGACGCACGCAGCGTAGGTACAAAAATTAAGTTTGTGGGGATTTTTCTCTTCCCCAACCCGTCCCTTCAATCCTACCAGCGCTTCAACGACACGCAGGTAGGTAAATCTCATCCATAATGATTTCTTCTTCTACCACAAAAGCCGGAGCGGAAAGTGAGTGATAGAGAGAAACAGAGGGAAACCCCCTTCCCACTCCCCCAACTACTCTTCAAAAAAGGGTCCATTTATCATATTGTGCTCGGGACGGAAACGTACCGAATTGGCAACCGGGGAAGCCTTGCGACCGGCTCCCATCCACGTCACCGAAGATTCGATTTTCTTTTTCAATTAGGCGGACAAGAATAGTTTCAACGGTGAGTGAAGAACGTAATACTTGCAGGCCGGGCGAAAGCCGAGCGGTGGTGGTGTTTGGCGTGAAATTAATTATCCGTTTCGGTAAGCTGAAACGCCCCGGGGAATGATGCGGTGCACCGCCGCCAGGTGATCTAAGGGACGGCTGAAGCGAGCAGCCAGGTTGCTGCGATTATGTTAAGAATTGTAGCTGCCTTTGATTTGTTGAATGGTGAAAAAAGTTTTAAAATATTAATAAAAAATATTAAATACGTGAAAAATGTAAAACGTATTTAAAAGTTACAGGAAAAAAGCATATTTATTTTTAAATACACTGGATTTATATTCTATAGTCTCAACTATGGACAAGGGTTTGAAACAATTCCCTTTGATTCAACAATTTAAATAGTAAGTAAACGTATGTTAAATCAAAAGGTACCAAAGGAAAAATTGGGGGTTCGGTATTTTTATTTCAGAGTTGAAAATAATTTAAACTATTTAGGGTTTGTTTGTGAACATATTTTAGAAGATTGACTTTTTAACAAAAATAAAACAAAAAACTAATAAACACAAAAAAACTTAAATAAAACTTTACAATCTGTAAGACGGGTTTTATGTAACCAACTTACTAATTTTACTAATTACTAATTTTTTAATGTTGTTGTTTTAATGTTTTAAAAATATGTTTCCAATTTGTAAGCCAGATAATCAAGTTAATGTTCTTATCATTAGATTGAAGAAAGCAAAATTGCTCATGAGCAATGTCACAATATAAAAAATATAAAATTAAAATCATAACAAAAAATATTATGTTTCCTTCTTCTTTGCTCAAATTGCTCTAGTTTTTTTGCATAATTATGTGCTAAAGTTACAACAGGAAATATTAAATTACTTGTGATTAATGAAATGATTGATACAATGAAAAATCTTTATACATTCCGAAACGTTTTAAGAGAATTTTTGTGATTGACAAATATAGTGTCTTCATTTCTCATGTAAGGACCCGCACGAACGAAACACATATTTTGATCTGCTTTATCATCGCTTTGCTCACTGCACCCCACTCTTCCCACTCCGTTGATTAAACTTATTTTAACAGCAGCAACAAAAAAACAGCCCTTTCGCTAACTCCGCTCAAAACCATCTGCTCAGTTAATTGATATTATTAGCCCTAAGTGTGCGGCAACCATCTCCAGCAAGGCCACCAGGAAACAGACGGGGAGGAAAAGATGGTGGGACATTTTTTAATTTCCCCACCGCCCTTCCGCAGGCATATTCCACATACCACCACACACACACACACATTCATATTTTTACCAAAAAGAACCCTTGCCAAAAGGACTCGTTCCGGCAAGTTTTTCCGGCGCTCCGAGAAAGGCTTGTGATCGGAGCGGATGGGACGGGGTGGGCCCAGTGGGCTTAAAAGTAAGCAATTTACCCGAAATGTACGCGCAACTTTTTCTTTTCCTCGCGGCTCCACCGTTTAATCCGTTTAATCCACCGGGCACCGGGCCCGCGAGAAGCTCTTTAGCTTGAATATTTTCTTCTTCTTCTTATGTGTGTGTTTTTCTTTTTCTTTTAATTATTACCCGCGGCTAAGCGTACGTGCGTACGACGTAGTGCTTGATTGCTAGAACAACTTCGGCTAGGTAGGAAAGGATTGCGGTAGGTTGGGGAGTAGGGAATTAAAAACCAGACTACACTGACTGCGAGATGACAATTTCTGGAGACGCTTTTCTTTTGCTGCAAAGACAATTTTTAAACACGTGCGTCTCTGTGTCGCGCGCTTAATGCCTCAGCTAATCGAGGAAATGCGCCAGCAGCCCGGTTTACGCTCGAGTGGTGAAACTTTTCGCGATGAAGATTGATAAGGAGCTGTTTAATTATATATTTTAAGTATAAATTTTAAGCATTTTAAGTATAAAATTGAATTATAAAAATTGACTATTTAAATATTTACGTTTGACAAATTATTCACAGATACAATAAAAGAAATGCTTACCAGGATTAAAACAAAAAATGTAAAATATAATTAAAAACAATTTTTGGTAACATATTTTTGTTTTGTTTTTTGCAAATTAAATGACTTTCGCCAAATATACTCGCAAAATATACTACAAACAAACTATTCAAAATTCATACAACTTTCATGTATTTTACAGACAAATAAAATTTTTAAACTATTTTTTACTATCCTCGATTTTTATAATTAATGACACCATTAACAAATATTAATAAATAATGTTCTCATTCAAAATTGAAAAACTCATTCAAAATTGAATACTAATTTTGAAAATAAATTAAAAATCTATATGTTATTAATTAATTACAAACTCTACCAAAAACTCTGAAACTATTCCTTAAAATGATTAGCAAAATTAGTAATGGAAAATTGGCTTCGTGAATAAAAATAAAGGAAATGCAAAAGAAAAATGAAAAAAAAACATCATAAAACAAATATGTAAAAAATCGTCAAGATACTTTTCAATCCTTTCACAACCTTTTCCAGATGTTCGAGTAACAACAAGAAAAAAAAACAACTTCTCATATGAAGACGCTTGATTTTTCCACCCGAAAGAAAGCCAAGCTTCACACATACACACGCCAGACTCATCTTGCCGTCGTCTCATCAACCAACGAGCAACAACAATTGCTTTAATTTAGTAAGATCACACACACACACGCGCGCGTTGGAGAGGTGCAGCGTTCGACACGTATGTGTATACGTCCCCACACACAAACACACACACACACATGAAACGATTAAAACTTCCGCTCCCTTTCCATCTTCTTCACAGTCCTTGCGCGACACCGGGGGCGGAGGAGAGGATTTTGAAAAACTTAATTAATTTAAATTAAAATATAGAACCTTCAATACAGCACACCGAGCTCGCGCTATGCGGGCCTGCTTCTTCTTTTTCTCGCCGTAGCGTTCTTGAGATGTGGTAGAAGATGTGAGTCCGTTTTTTCGCCTATTTTTTTCCTTCTTTTCTTTTTCCACTCCTTCTGTGTCTCCTCGTCCTCGTGCCTTCTTTTGTTTCGCTTTAATTATTGCCGTAATCTTACACCGCGAGATAGAGACGGGGTTTGAAGGATGGTGCAGGGATTAAGCAAGGGCAGGACGCGTGAGGACTTTTTCTCCAGATTGGAGCTAATCTCGGCACACGCACACATGCACACGCACTCGCACACACCGGCTTCAAGTTTTTCGCCGTTTTGAGGGATTGTTGAGAAGCGATGGCGCCGTAAGGGAGAACCTTCTTCCTTCGCTCAACCCTTTGTTGTCCCTCAACCATATGGAGTTAATTGGCACTAAATTTGGGTGCGCCAGGAACTTTTGTGCGAGGGAAATTTAATTTGCTCAAACGCTCGAATCCGGAGCGAATCTGGAGTGGAGACGAGGCGGTGGAGTTTGCAGCGTTTTGTGACGCTGCCAACAAATCGTAACGCACCGCACGGATGCATGCAATATGCGAATGTGCGGAGCTGTGGGAAGACATTGGAATGGAGGTTAATCGAAGAAAACTGGCAGCGAAAAAAAAAAAACAGCGCTAGATTTTCCATAGGCTTCTCTGACCAACATGCGTATGAATAGTTTATTAATAGAAAATGATTAATTGTTTGTATTAAGTAATATCGTTTTCTACAAACATTCTTATATTCGTACTAAAATTAAAGACGACATAAAAATTGTATAATAAATGTGTCTACAACTACTTCTATAATAAATGTGCTATACAAGTAGTTCGTTTTTTAAACTTTAATTTATAGCAATTTACAATTTACAGAAATTTACAGCATTTCAGCTATCAAAAACATGGAAATGTATTTAAAAACTATCAATTGATGCATAAAACATGAACAAGTCTAATAATGTGGATTGTTAGTAACCAATCTAAACAATACTAATAAAAATCGAATCAATATGTATCGAATCAATATCAATGTATAAATCTCTATTTTACCAAGCAATATTCATAATAAGAATAATAGTTAAATCTTTCACATAATGACCAATTATTGGTCCAAATTTGAAGCAAAATCCACCCGAGAAAAGAGTTGTAATTGAAAAAAAATAAATTGCTGTGAAAAATGATAATTTAAAAATCAAAATGATACACAATGTGTTTGACTTCAGAATAAGTAAATAGTATCGTAGAATAAAGTAGAATGAATAGATGTAACGGAAAAGTTAACTTGTTTGTTTTCAATCAAAGAGTGATACAAAATGAATATGGAATATTTTATCAAAAATATACTTGTAAATAAAAGATATGGCCGTGCAAGTTAAATTTCCTCAATGAACGTGTTAATTTGCTTTCGATCGACGTAGAAAAATTCGCTTTCTCACCTATGCCATGCGTATGAAGCAATCGTTCACGGTAGTTTAAAATCTGAAATAGAAAGAGAGCTATATTAGCAAATGTGTAAGAAGGAATCAAAATATTTTGCAAATGCAATCAGAATATTTTCTAACAAAACAAAGGCACTACAAGCAGTACTGTACACGGGAAACAAAGCAAAGCATTACGACCCGATGCGAAATGCATCCACAGCATCGAGATGCAGTTCCGCTTTCCTCGTGCAAACAAAAAAAAAAGAAACGATCAATCCCCATCCACCTCCCCCACAAAAACGCGTGGAAGCGTTGTAAATGCAATCGTCGATGGTGGCTAACAACATTGGCAACATTGCATCTCCCTGCCCCATTTCTCCACCCTCGCCCACCGGAACAACAGCGGCAAACGGACACGCGCGACCTGCTGCCGTATCTCTCACGCCCCCGCGCACATGTAAATTGCATGGCATTTATTTATTAATTAAAAATCCAACTCTTCCAATTAAAACCCATCGCTCTCCCGCACCACTCGTGTTTTCTTTCTACCGAGTGCATTCGCATGCGGCGGCTGCTGATGCTGCTACCATTGCTGTATCCGATAGGTAGTGTGTGTGTGTGTGTGAATGTTTTGTCCCTTTCTAGCGCCCTTCCCTTTTTAAAAATAAATTAAAATACTTTGGCAAACCACCACCACCACCAGCAGCGTCTCCTCACACTCTCGTTTTCTACCTCGTGTCGACCAGTGCGATTGGATGATGCGAAACGAATGAACGGCATACCATTAGCCCCAGCGTGTGTTTGTGTTTGCGCGGGTAGCTCACAGCTTCTGGCGTGGAGGAAGCAAAAAAAATAAGAAAAACAACAACAAACGACACAAGCAAATCAGTTTATACTCCACGTTTGGGGATTGGGGTGCGGCAGCAGGTAGCAACGAACCCGTGTGCGCGCACTCTACGTGAAGATGAAGATGAAGTAGCCAAGTTGCACCAACAGCAGCAGCAGCACCAGCACCAGCACCAGCAATGTTCATTAATTTTTCAAGTCCTAATTAACTGCTGCTTTACACCGGCGTGTGAGGCAGCGGCGGCAGTCGCGCCTTGGCGTTTATCTTTTTCGCAACCACCAACCGTCGCCTCTCCTTGCCCGTTCTTCTTACACGCGTCGTCACGGTCCTCACGGCACACCAACTCCAATGATGTACGATGAAGCAGGAGGATGCAGGTGGTACACCAAGCGGGCTCACGCTGTTGAGAGATGTGTCAGAGATGCTCACTTGACTCATCCTCACGGTGCGGTTTTTTTTATTTAGATATATATGAGCCGAATATGAAGCGCAACGGATGGAAGGTGTGTTTGTGTATTTAAAGGAAGGAGTGGAGAGGGCCGAAGGTGGTTTACAAAACGAAGAGTAATCTATCAATTTTTCAATGCTTAATTAAAACACCCATTTTCTTTATGGAATGGACTAAATCACTGTGCTTTTGGGGCTACGTAGAATCCAAATTTTGGAGAATTTTTGTGAGAAATACTGCCTATGTTAAACCTATTTGAAGAAAGCGTGGTAGTTTTACTCTCCTATTTTGAAAATATAATGATTTCTCAACATTATTACACTTGTATATTCATACATTGAACCCTTTTTGTGGGGGGATTTTCCAAAAACACTATCTTAATTCGTTTATCTACCTGAAACGATGAATGTTTTATGTTTGCCATTAAGAACAGTTAATCATGCCATGTTTCTTAGTTCATGTTGCTTTAAAATCACACAAAATAACTTATAATCAACAAGATTGATTAACAATATTGTCTAAGAAAATGTTTTCACTATTAAAATGTTTACATTTAGAAGTTTTTTTAAAATTAATTATTTATTTAATTATTATTGTTTTAGCAATCATTATCAACAAATTGAAGAATTTTTAAAATATTTTCATTGTAATAGTCTAGTGCTTAGAAAAAAAAAAATAAAAAAAAATATCAAAAAATTACAATTTGAGCAAAAATGGAATTTTGTAATTATTAAAAAATCGCAATAAATGTACTAAAACACAAGACACCTGTTTTTGTTTACTATTAGAATAACTCACACAATTATGGTAAAATTATTTCTAAGCATATCATCGAAAAAACAAGATATTATCTTTATTAACCTTGTTATACTATCACTGTAACGAAGAAATCCGTATGTTGCAGCAAAAACCGGGTGCACCACAAGCCTTCCTCCGCTAACTCGGAAAAGCCTCTCTGGCCCGAAAAAAGCCAAGCAACCGGAAAATGATGATAACGATATGAGCAGCAGTAGCAGCAGCAGCAGCAGCAGATCCCATCACCAATTTAATCTCAAACACCGGAATCGGCATCGGGAGGCAGTACCAGGGCTGGTCACTCTGCATACTCCTCACCGCCAATCTCCCCCCTCTCCGCCCACCCCTTCGATAAAAGTCCCACCACTTCAGAGCAACCACCCGCTCCGCTTTGAAAATACACACCAACTTTGCAACTTTAATGAATCCAATTATTTTTCCGTTAATTATTTTCACGCCAACTTGTCAAACCCACGTTCCGAGGCCCCGGCCGGTGTGTGCCCTCCACCACCCCCGGGTGCCGGTACCATCGGTTTCTCCAATGCGGGTTTTTCCACCCTCCCCACTTCCCTTCTCTCGTCCACGTCCATTGGTTTGGGTCGCAAGGGATGATGGTGCGAGTGCGAGAGCGAGAGCGAATGTCCGTGCTTCAAATATCTCTCGCTCGCAAGTACGAATGTGTGAGCGAGATGGGGCTAGAGCATGCTCCCTTTGCTAGAGTGGCAGCCGCCAGGAGAGCGTCTGTGTCGCGGTTTTGTTGCGACGACGACGAAGAAGAAGGAGACAATTTTCTTCAACCGTCAGTTGGGGAGCTGTATCGGGGGAGGGAAAGAAGGAAGACTGGAAAAGGTGTGCACAAGGAGCGGGTGCGAGTATTTTCTTCTTCTTGTTTCAGTGCGAGCAGGAACCGAGAGGGGAACGGGCACGCGGCACAGCAGCGTCAGGGGTGGCTGTCCATTTCGCTCCAGTTCGGAACGTAATTAAATGCGCCCGCGCTACTCCTGCCACTGGCTGCTACTACTGTTACTATTGCCGCCGTTGTTATTATTATTATTATTATTATTATTGCTCACTGCAGCCAGAGAGAGGGTGGAGTGACGCTGAACTTACTCAGCTCCTTGTTGGAGCGAGCTGAAGAGGAAGAAACTGGCCACTACACAACTCACGCGACACTCGCATCCTAAGCTTGAGTCACCATGGGAAGAGGAATGGGGTTTTCCCCCGTCTACTACGATCAGTGATGTAATACTGCGTGAGGAAACAATATTTTGTTGTGTGTGTTTTTTTCCCCTTTGACCGTCCGAAATATTTCAATGTATGTTTTTAAGGTTAAATAAAGTGTAAAAAATATAATCTTATTTATAATGTCATTAATGGTTTGCGGTTGGCTTTAAGCAACATAGTCAACATTTTTATAAAAATTAACAAAAATCATGGAAAAGATGCATTTCATTACTACAACTTTAAGGATAAATTATTTTGGATAATGCATAATTTTTATGTTTTATTGATAAAAATATTTAATCCTACAGTATGAAAATTGTATGAAACTGTATGAAGTACTGTATGAAAAACCGGAAAGATCAAAATTTCACTCCACAATTTGTTGAGTTAAAACAACTCTCCCATCTTGTCACATCACTGATAATGCCGAGCGGAAACACTAAACCCCGTTCTACCGCCCATTGCGCTTTGACGAAACGCGGCAGCATTGCCATGTGGCGAAACGGTAGCGTGGGCATATAATTAAAACCGAAACAGACAGCGAGCTCAAACGGTACACATATTTCCCATCCCATCCCCAACTATCCGGTGTCCTGGTGCCAAAAACCACAGTCCTTTCAACATACAAAAAAGAAAGCATTTGTTTCCTCGTGAAGAAATAGGGACCAAACGAGCAAGGATCGGTTTTGCATCGCAAGCTAATTATGACATTCGCAAAACATTCGCTGTAGTAAGTGCATAGTTTTCTTTGCTGTTTGCCCGGAGAATGGATTTGATTCGAGAGGGAAAATGAGAAGGGGAAGCAGTAAGACATTAGGTTGGGCACCATAACATGATCGCGCTTTTAATTGGCGGTACAGCGCGAAATTGATAGAATTAAACTTTGTATAATTAGAACGGCTCCGTACACACATACACTTCCACCAGCCGCGTCGTCTGCCACATTTGCTTGTAATGAATATTCAATTTCCCACGCAAAACACCCCCACCTCTCCTGGACAATAATAGTAGATCGTGGAGCTTTTGCCTTTTCTCTCTCTCTCTCACTCACTCTCTCTCTTTTTCTCTCATTGCAAACAATTCGCCCCACAGACGCGCGTTGTTTTGTGGCGCGAATGCAATTTCGCCAGCGCCCGTTTTGTTTGGCATTTTCCCGTTGGTGTTAGAAAAGTGACGGGCAGCCGGGCAGCAGGACGATGGGTAGTGGAGAGGTAGGTAATAATATCCGCGTGTCTGTCCAATCGGTTCCGGACGCGGGTTTTGGTGGGAAGAGTGAAGGGGAGAACACCATTTTCCCGCCAGCACACTTGCTGCTTGTGAGATGCTTTTAATTAAAATTTTATCTCTTCCAATGTCTCGCGTCGTGTCGTTTCTGCATCCTTTCTCGCTCCCCGTCTCGCTCGCTCACTTTTTTCCGGTCTAGCTCGCTCGCTCGCTCGCACGCTCTCCTGCCGATCGTCGCTCGGTCCGATTGCAAACAATGGCAGTAACCAAGAGCGGTGGTGTGCAATGAAAAAAAAAGGTTGTGGAGAAATGGGTAGGAAGCTCGTTCGGTTTTTGTCGCTTAGTTAAGAAGAAGTTTTGCGCTCCACTGTTTCAAGGACGCCCGTAATAAGGACGAATGCGACACAGGGACCCCTTCCTTCCCTGGCTACCGATGTCGAATCGATCTCGATTGCAGGCGACCTGATCTTCAACGTGTTGTGTTTAAGGATGGGGATTGTTTTGAAAGTGAGCAGTTTGTGCGATTCTATCGCTCTCTATCTCTCTATCGCTCTCTTTCGCTCTCTGATCTAATGTGATTTTAATAACTGTTCTCTGTAAACATACACAAACGCAAGGATCTAGGATGAGAACGGCATCGCAGTGATACAAAATCGCAGGGCTGCTCAACCCCATAATGAACGTAACGTTTAAATAAATTTATTTTTATTTTATTCTAAAATTAATCGCACAACTTTTTCTCGGTCGGCTTTAGAATGGAACAAATACCGATAAAGAGTAGACCTAATTAACAAATAAAAAAAAAAAACTAAAACAAATAATATTATCAATCCAAGTAATTTTTACAAATATTTTGTATATTGTTTCACTATAATAAAATATTTGAAAGGATTCACATAAATTTGATAAGAAACATAAAAGTTTACGTTATAGAGTTAGATGTGAAGAGAGTTAATGTTGGTATTGTGAGTAAAGTACCGTCCATAAAAGTTTGTGACAAACCCTGCCAGACTCAAAACCTGCAACAGTCGGATAAAACCAAAAAAAAATAAACATCCTCCAAACGCGGGTTAAGCGCGTTTTAATTGGCGTACCTCTTCCAACCACACGGGAAAGGGGTGTGTGGAGGGAAAGTGGTCTGGATTTCGATTCGCGCACGAATCCGTTTGGTGTGTGTGTGTGTGCGCGACTTGTTTTATCCTGTTTTGCGTTCGTTTTTATTTATCCGCGCGTTACAAAAATTCCACCACCGAACGATCCTAATTTCAATTTAATTTTCCATTTCCGCTTCCATTTTCCAAAACGATTATGTTGCCGAGCTGGGACCGTTTTTCGGTGCGAACCGATACCGAAACGCGTACGCACGGGTGTCTTTAGCGTCTTGGAAGTTTGTTCGCGGGCCCGCTTTATTATTCAGAAATTTAATTAAGCTCACCTCCACCGCCACTGCCTGCGAGGGAAGAGCGATGGGAAAGAGGTGGAGGGAAACTACAGCACAGTGAACACCGAAGCTAATCAATACATTCCTAGCTGCCGCAAAACGCACCGAAAGCACACAAATTCGCACACCAATTTCATACGGCACACAACAAAATGAATGTTTAATAAACCCCGCTTCCACTCCGTTCCCATTGGGTGCAATCGTCGCGTGCAAATCATCCGAATTCGTCGTCAATTTTGATTGATTTGATGAAAGCTACAATTAGACATCGACACCGTACACATACACACGAGGTCGAAAATCGCTGCTGCCCGCCAGCTGCTAAATATAGATCAAAGCACAGCGAAACGAGCGGCTCCGGTCAGGAATATTCTATCATTATTGTCAATAGAGATTAATACACGCGGGGTTTCGGGTTGGTATGTGCCGTGCGCAAAATTTACACCAATCACGGTGGAAGCAATATTTCGCGTAGAACCGTAGAAGGATAATTTACTTCCCAGGAAGAATCTTACGGAAATTGAAATACACGTCACCTTGTTGTGGCTCGTTTGATCCTAATTAGGTTGTCAAACGGAGCGCATTCGATGTTCGGCGAATTTTGAGCTTCATCCATATTCTGAGGCGTTTAGAATCCCGACCGCCGTAGCGAGCGACAATTTCCAAGAATAAGAAACTATTCATCTATTCAGCTAGTAAACTATTCTTCACGCGGTACGATCATTTGGAAAGGGCAAGAACGGAGCTTGCTTGAAGACTTTCTCTTTGATCATTAACATTTCGTACAAAATTTCCACAAAAAAATACATTGCATATTTTTTTGTCATACATTTCGGTTGACAAATGAAACAAATTTTGTGTTGATAACAAAACAAATCTGAAAATAGTTAAACTGTTTTTTTATCCTGAGATGTCAATGAATTAAGTTTTCGCGTCTCATGATTATCACGTTTGGCATTAATTGAAAACTTCCACAAAAATACTGTGTACAAGATTTTGCTTAATTTTTTATGAACTAAATACTTCTTTGTATTTTTAACAGCATTTGAAATATGTTGATTAATTTTCATTTGAACAGATACCAAATATCATTCATTGTCTGCAATATTTCCACAGTTACAACAAACAAATGTTGGATTTAAAAAAAAACTAAGATTTGATTCAATCTTTCTTTATATTCAACCCTACGAAATGCGAAATGCAAAAAAAGGATAGGTAAAACTCATTTTTTAGACGAAATTTCTATATTTTAATGAGTTTCAATCTCCTTTCACTGAAAATTCTATCCGAAGTGTTGAAAAATAAATCCACAATACAAACCAGCGACTCCAACTATCACCTCACGCACACAGAAAGAAACCTTAAACGGAAAGCTCGTTAAATGGTGTGAGGGATCCATGACAACCGGTTCCGCTCCCACTTCCACCTTTTAACCCACGCTTCCCCAAAAGTGCCACAGTGTGTCGAACCAATTTGCGACGCCCACTAATGTTAACGAAAGCGCCCGTCAAACCGAACCATCAACCTCCTCTGGCCCGCTCCCAAACCCAAGCCCAGGCCGGCTGACAGAGCCTGATTAGATATTAATTGAAATTCGTCCTCGAACTCTTTGGGGCCCGGAGGCCGGGTTGACTCGTGCAAGATTCACCCCATCCCCAAACATCCCCTTTCTACCCCCTCTCAGCCAGCCTTTTACGCACCCGAACCATTTCACTTGCCGATGACTGCCGAAACATCAATCTATTGTGTCGAGCAAATCCTGCTAATTACTGGAAATGTAAATAATTCACTAATTACGTCTCCCCTTCCTCGCGCCCGCACTCACCATCTTTTCTCTCGCCACCTCTCTCCCAACAAGTGCTGCAAGTAGCGGAGTGGATCCTTTGCCGCACGGCCGCCTGGTATCATCAATCATCGGAGGAAACAATTAACCGGGGCGAAATCTCATCTCCCTCGCGGTGGGGTGGGATGGTGGTGATGCCATCGCACCACTACCACGTCACCGTTCGCTCACTGAAAGGCTCTGATTTCACTTTTCATTAAATTCATCCGAATCCTCTCGGCTACTCCTTCTCCACCTCCCTAGAGCTAGAGAGGATTGTGTAACCGCTTTTCTATAGAGCCGGGCGAGCGAACGAACGAGCAAGAGAGACAGAGAGAGAGATAACGCTTTTCTCGCGCTCACGCACACGCATTCGCTAGTGACGACTAATTAAATACAGCCGTTTTGCAGCGCCTTTTCCTGCTCTCTAGGCACCCCTTTCTACCAGCCCTGCTCCACACCAGCCCAGAATTCGTCCACGAGACGGAGATGATTTCACCGTCAATTAATAAAATCGAAACCCATCGGGAGCGGAACCCAGCGCGGTGCGGCAAAAGGTTTGTGCATTCCACCGAAATAGAGACCGGGAACGGTGCCCGGTCCCGAGAGCGTGTGAAATAAATATTTTAAAATTAAATTTAATTAAAATAAATAACAATCAAATCGCGGATGCGAGTGGAAGGTCCACGAACCGCGTCGGATGCAGACGAAACGCAAACGAATACAAAAAAAATGATTTCATTCGTGCGAAAACAAGATAAAAAGCTTTCGATTCGCGTGCTCTCTCCCTCTCTCTCTCTCTCGCTTTTTGCATTCTCCACCAACACCTAGCCCGAATTTAGGACAAGTATGCCATGGTGGTTGAAGGGCCGCAGCGGAAGGGCTATTTTTTCATAATTTTTAAACCACTTTTTCATGTCACGCGCGCGAACCGAATTTGCCACGGCGGCGATAGAGCAAATGTCATTTTTCATGCGCATGCCACTATTTTCGCTATTGCTATTTTTCATCTCGCTCCTCCGTATGCCGTTGTGTGATTGCAATAAAATATTCGTTTTTGTTTCTGGAGAGAAAAAAAGGATATTCATTTTAATTGACAGACAATTGATTTAATGGTAAGTAAATGGATTTATTTGCCAGCTTTCGTTTGCTTGCTTTCGTGGTTCGCATTTGCACAGGATATGTTTTTTCTCCTATTGACTATTAAATGGTTTAAATAAATGCGCCATGAATTTGGATTTCGAATCATTCCAATGGTTCGAAGGTGGGAGAATTTTGTCATTTATCTATTTAATTGCTTTCTTAAATACGCCCACAAGCATGAGACCGACACCGGGCCGATGTGACTGATTGTGGTCTGGATGAAACGTAACACACCGAGCGAGGGGAAGCGATTCCCGGCCGTACACGCGGTGCTAATAATAATGACTCATAATGCATAACGATTTCGGTAGGAAGCCGTTCGTCGTGGTCGTGGTCGTGCTCGTCATCGTCATCATCATCACCTCATGCAACTCAACACAAGGATGCGCACTAATTAAAGCGCTTCGATCGTCCGTCGGTCGTCACAGGAGAACCGATAGAACGACGACCTCGGCAGAGGATGCACCGACGCTCGGATCTCATTCATTTTACTCAAATTTTATCTGTTGAACGTTCAACGCTTTGTTGCGTGCGTCTGTGGGAGCTGCAAAAACCCAGCCCAGCTCTACTGCAGTGCGGTGCAGTGCAGTGCAGCTGCAACGTGCATCGTCGTTTGTCGGCAAAAGGACAAAAGAAGAGTCCATTTTCGGCATGACCCGGACGGTGTGACATAAATTCATCGCGTACGGTGTACAGCAGCAAGGACGACTTCAGCGTTTGAGACCACCGGAGTCCACCGGCTGATGTTCTGATGAAGTTGAGTTAATAAAGTTGCGAAAGAGGGTGAGCCGTGCACGGTGGGTGGGAGAGATTTAAATTGTATCATTTTCATCCGAAGCGAAGGGGTTTATTGGCTTACGTGAGTGATTGTGGAATGTACAAGAACAAAAAACAAAAGCTACGGCCAACAGAAACCTCTTTCACTTTTAATGGAATGTGTCACGTCGATCGTTAAACTTGGTAGCCGCATGAATACGGTATTTAATTTATTATGTTTTAAGGCTTTTCCAAAAAGATTTTGAAAAAAAGTAGAACCTTTTTAATATTCTTTTGATTTCTAAACATAAAAATAAATAAATAATAGAATAGAAAAATAGTAAAACAACAAACTAAAAAGGAAACGAAACAGTGTATGAGGTAAACTATGAAAAAGAAGCCAAACAATAGAAAACGTTGCTATGTACATAAATAAAACTAGAAAAAAACAAAAAATAGGATAAAAAAGGAAAAATAGAAACAAAACTTGTTTATTCTGTAAAATGTCGAAAAAAGATTTTAAAGCCCAAATCTAAAAATAGCGAAACTGACAGTCAGAGGTATACCAAAACAAGATAATCGGTGAATGATTTTAATTTTGTTGCTTCTTTTTCAATTTACTTATTATATTTTTTAACAACCTCTAGCTTGAGATGTTTTGTTCTCATTTTATAAAATACCAAGTGTGTTTTTTTATTCGATTTAATCACATCGAAACACAGTGTTTATTTAAAATATAAAATCTTTCCACAACTGAGACCGATTTGTTGCAATTATTACCTACTTCTGCTCTATGCAGGCAGATCGATAGGATCTATTATTGACTATTTGCGCCATCAGTGCTGATGAAGTTTTCCACTTAACGTTGCCCCCCCAGAACAGAACCAAACCAGCGTCGTTTCGCAAAATGGGATGCTTTGGATTCAAGGATTCGAAAGGACCTTGGCGCATTACGTACAAATGTAATAAAATCCTTTCTTTTCTCTCTCTCCCCAAAAACTTTCGCCCAACTCTCGTTTTGTCTCTCGATGAAATAAAAAAAAACAATAAAAAATGATCGAAAAAGCGCGAGTAAAAGGTTCGAAAACTAACGCTGTTATCGGGCTCCCTCAACCCCTCCTTCCACCCCGTTTGCAGGCTCGCACACGAGCTATCAATTGAACTTTGCAACAGTTTTCCCTCGCTCTGTTCCCATTCGTCCTCGTCATCCTCAACCGAGCCATCTCGCATCCAATTACTTCGATTTCAGGCCAGAGAGAGAAATAGAGAGAGCGAGAAAGCCACACTGGCGTTTCTTCCCCCAGGAAAGCTTCGGGAAGCCTTCTTCCCGGAAGCGTTTTCCGCACTCGCTTTTCGGTGGATGAGGCGAGTGGGAGAGTGGGGGATACACCACATCGTTAGCATTATTGTCATCATCAGTTCCGACGCGTGATCCTCCGTTCCGGGGAAGCACAACCCCCCAACCCCCTCCCCATCTCATCTTCCTGCGCTGTGGGCATTTGTGGGCCGCCTTTCAACGCGACGCGCGCTTTTCGCACGAGAGCGAACACACTCGAGCTCGGGAGACAAAACCCCTCCCCGCCCCCTCCCCACGCGGGTGGATGTCTCTTGCGCCATCATCATCATTACCGTTTAGTTGCGTTTTGTGTAACGGAGAAGAAAGAGGCCGGGGGAGGGGGGAAGGCTGGATGGAAAGTCTGGAGAGGAAAGACTTCGAGGCAGCTCCGACCACTAATGATGATAGTAAGCGAGCGGATGATTCTCTCTCTCTTTCTCTCACTCACCCACACTCACTCAATTCGCACACCAAATTTGCATCTCGGGCTGGAGAAATGAACGTATCCTTGGCAGTTCCTCTGGCACTATAGCCTTAATTGTCGGCATCATCGCACATCGCCATCATCATCATCATCATTGTCGGATGGAAGCAGCACGCGCACAAGTAAGCAATATTTCCATCCTTCTCTCTCTCTCTCTCCTGTCGCGAGTTCTTATCCACCCTGACAATCTCTCTTTGATATATTAAATTCAAATTTAATTAAATTTAATTAAACTTCGTACGGCCGTGACGTCTTCGGTGCGAGATGGAGGTGGATAGCTGGTGCCGCTGGCTCGCGGTATGGTTTTGCCTTCCGATGGCGGTAGAGGGATGCCTAGCCAGGGTTTCGCCATTTGAAATGGAGTGTTTGGAAAATGAGCTTTTATGGATCATAATTTCAGCTGAGCGGTGGCTATATATATATTTGCAATCGTTGCCATTTGTAATAAACAGCCGATGGGAAAGGTTTTTTACGTATAACAAAATATCGAACTTTTTAACAAAATTTGTGAATTTCAATCAAACAAAAGCTAAAAAAACGTGCAAAATGCATGTGCATCACGAGAAGGGCGCGCCCATGACACATCGATGACAATTACGGGAGAGTTTTGATGAAGCGTTCGGGGGAAGCTGGTGACGCTAGAAGATCGTGGAAAACCGAAAACTTATCACTAAAACTTATCCTTCATTTCGCGTCCGTTTCGCCAGCGGAAAGAGGAGGGTGGCTAAGTGAGTTTCCTCGACGGATATGGGAACTAAAAGGGGTGCGAAGGGTAGGGCGAATGGTGAGGGTTATTCTCATTAGCGACGTCTTAGCCGGGACGCCGAGGATGAGATTGAGAAGATTAAGATGAAATGTTACACTATTGGGATCGATTTAGGTTAGATTGGGTTGGTTCAATTTTTGGTCAAACATTTCTGTCAATAGTCTAATTGGTTCTCTCACGAATGGAATAGCAGTTTTCACCTTCGTGAAAGTTTGTGAAATAAGAACAAAGTAAAGATAAACAACAAGAAAGAAATAAAAAACTAACACTTAATTTTTCTTGGCCTCAAAGAATAAAACATTTATTTGTATTTTTTCTAATTCAAACAATTGTAAAATATTTCTAAATCATATCAAAATTGCAAAATGATGCAATAAAATATAATAAAACAATTCTCGGTTACAGCAAATAGTCCGAGGCCAGTTTCAAAGCAATCGTATTACAATGTTTTCTATGCAATATATAAATATAATACACAAAACTCCTCCCAAAGTCGAGGTCTAGTCTAGACAAATGTAAAAAAATGCTGCATATTATTACTGCTTGAAAGTTTTCTTGCCAAGTGTTGTTTCAGTTTGAATTTTCTCTTGCTTTATTAACATCACGGCCATCTTTTGTCGGGCATAGGATCATAATCTGTAACAAATTTGCTACATAAAAAAATAACTGTCTACATTTTTCATTGCAAACTCCTCACAAGCCCTCCTCTCGGAGGTTTTCCTTTCTCGAAGCGATACAAATGTTCATGCCAAGCTTAACTTCCCACCCGGTACGACTAGTGTTCCCATCGTCTCCGGCGACACACACTGCCGACGAAAGGACGCAGATGAATCGGTGACTAATGGAGCTCGATTCATTAGTGCTTTCATCTATTAGCGCATATTGAAGCGCATCCTGCACACTCGCCGCTAATCAAGCATCGTCAATTTCGCACGCTCCGATTGGTGTTTGCTTCCGCGGAGGATTCACTGAGGTGCTGCTGCATGTGTTTACAGCAAAAGCAGAAAGAGAGAGAGAGTGTGAGAGAGTGAAAGAGAACGAGAAAGGGAAGAGCGAATTTTTAAGTGCATGAGAAGGTTCTCTATTCTTTTAGTCATTCAAAAGTAGTGATGCTTGCCGTGAAGAAGCCTCTCGTGCTTCGGTTTGATTTATGCGCTAATCAAATATTTGCCAATCGTGTCCGTTTCGTGCAGCGAGAACGGTGCGGTAAGAGAAATTAATTAAAGAAACGAGAAAACGCCACGTTCGGCAGTAACTCCGTGGGTAGGATTAAAGAACGCACAAGGACCACCAACCAGAACCGGTTTCGGGCATCGGTTAGCTCAATGCACAAATACCTCAATTTGGCGACGGGAGAGGTAAATTTGCGTCCACAGTAGCACACAAAACGCTACCCACACCCACGGGGCACACACTCCACCGAAAAATAAGCAGGGCAGAGAAAAGTTCACATAAAAACTTATTCCCGCACCAGCGGGACCTAGCCGCGTGTGCCATATAAGGAGCACCTCAATTGTTGCACCTCATTTTTGCTTCTTGCGGTTCATTATGACTAAATTACATTCGAAAAAGGCTGTCCCCCCTATGTCCCTTTCCGATCGATCTTTTTTTCTTTTTTTTTTTGGATCGACGCAATCAAAAGCCAAAGACACGACGCACACACACTCACACACATGCACGCGCTGGGTGGACGGAAAAATCCCATTAGTTTGCTTTATATGGTTTGTTGATTTTTTATCCCCATTCCTTCCGCCTTCTTCACTACGCTTCCCTCTCCTTCTAGGAGGGTCCTTCGGAAGGAGAACGACAATGAAAACGAACACGAGAAGAACGAAAAAAGCGCACCACCCGACACGACGGTTTACTTCATTAGCTCCAGCGGGCACCGCACTCGGAGGCAGCGGACCCCAATCAGGGCAGAGTAAGTCCGGTGGCTGTCGCTGCCCGATTATTGTCTCACGTTTGCGCCGTTCTCGCGTCGTTTGCCCTGTGTTTCCTCGCAGGACTCGCCGCATCACCCTCCCGTTTGGGGGACGTCCGTGGAATAGGGAGTGAAGCAAAACACACAAAAACAACCAACCGTTCCTCAGGTGTCGCTCAAATTTAATTAGATCGAAAAGGAATCAAGATAAATTTGAAAGTCGCCAAATGGTACCCGTTGGGGGAGGCGGCAACAAGCAGGGTGGGTTGGATTCAATGGCGATCTAATCCACCCTGGGGTTTGAAAAAAATAAAATTCTGTGAAGTTTTATTAAAAAAATAAAAATAAAGGCAAATAATTATACCAAACTCGTGAAGCTTGACAAAAAAAAAATGACATTTTATGTTTTAAGTTATTTATTTTTTAAATTCAAATAATTATTTAATTGAAAAATTCTAGACTTAGCACGCAAATGAATACAAATAAGAACGAAAAAACAACATTAAAACATTCTCAAAGAATGTTTGATTGGTTTGTTTTCGTTACAGCAATAGATAAATTATTTATGAAAAATTTAAACTAGTAATCATTCAGCAAAACGACAAGAAACAAGAGGAAATTAATAGTACTTTAAATAACCACGATAAAATCGTGAATACATTGTTAACAGCACAGTAAAAAATACAGAAAATAGAAATAAAACAAAACAATAATATACAAGTTGCAATTGAGAGTAAGATAAAAGTAATAAGCAATGAAAAAACATAATTCAAAATGAAAGAAAACAAAACACAACGAGCTCAAAACAATATGTATAAAACCTCAAAACCGAAATGAAAGTGGATGTTTCCAGTGTTGGAAAAAATAAGATAAAAGCGATGGTTGAGAAACATATGTTCCCGCAATGTGTTTTATATTTTATGTTTTTTTTTCATACCTTAATCTCATATTTTGTGTTCTTGTTTTTTAATTTCCCAATACCACTTATAAAATGTATTACCCACGTGTAAAATTAACAAGAAACCGCTGTACCGTTTTTTTCACCCGTTCACTACAAGAACGATATACGGGAGGTATTTTCGATACGCTAATCGTGCCCTCCTCCCTCTTCCCACCCCTGACGCCTCCATTCCAAGCTCGGGCGACACAATCACAGTCGCGAACGTTTCAGCTCTTTTCTACACATCAAACAGCCAAACGCCAACGACGGCGAGACGGTCGGTGTTTGCGCGTTACGGAGAAGGAGAAGGGTGGTGGTTCTGCTCATTAGGTGAGTGGTTTCGGTTTTCGGCTCTAGTTTTCCGCACAAACCAGCCACCCGGGGCTGACGGACAGGTTGACAAGGGTTTCTTCTATGCGAAGTAGAATGAGTGCATGCGAATGGTTTCTGTGAGAAAAAGCGTGTGTGAGAGAGAGAGATGGAGCACACAATGCCCGCGTGTGTAAAAAAAAAGTGGGAACAATAGAAATGCGTTTTAAAAATAGTAATCAAATGGGAAACACACGGTGCTGGACGACGGCGAAATAGAAAGTGTAGGAAAAAAACTTTCATCTCTTCCTTTTCTCACACTGGAGATGCCGGGTATCGATCCCGGTACCTCTCACATGCTAAGCGAGCGCTCTACCATCTGAGCTACATCCCCTCGTGTTATGTTTTCGCACGCTCGCAACCAATTTTATCGCTGTGTTTTGGTGTGCTGCTGTTCGAGTCCGCACGGTGAAAGGATACGGCGACACACACACACACGTAATAAAAAAAAACGAGACGAGAAAGCGGAGACGATAACAATTAAGCCGATAAATGAATTGTTGTTCGAGTCGCATGCAGAACGGCGTCGACGGCGACGACGACGACGTCGTCAAAAGACGGTGATTGACAAAAATTGAGAGCAAAATGTGTGAAAAAAGGAATTTGGAGCTCATTAGGTGCCTTCCCATTTTTTCACCAGTGTGTCCTGCCTCTTGTGCGCTTGTGTTCTCCTTTTATGGGGAGGAGAGCACGCCTTTTAGAAGCATACGAAACCGGATAACGCAACCAAATTAGATAAAAAAATTAATTGGAAAACACACACACGAAGCGAACCAAATGACAAAACCCGGTAGGGAGACAAGAGAACGCAAAAAACCTACTTGCGTGCTTTATCAGTGAAAAATGGTCGTCCTCCAGCTCCAGCTTATCCGAACGATAGCGATACAAGCTTCCCCGATGCCGAGATTAATGTTACAGCTGATAAGAACGATAGGACCTTGCGCCCCCTTCCTTCCCCTCGCCCGCAGTGAATGAATTACGTGTCTAATTACGCGTGGCCCCTGCGTTGCCCGCCAAACACGGCCGACAAAGATTAATGCTAATTTTCTCTTCCCATCCTGGTTCGCCCGCATTGTGGTTCGAGGATTGCTTTTTCCTTACGGGCGCCGCGCGGTCCATCTTAGGCTATCGTAATTAGATCAAAAGCCGAACTGCTTAATCCGTTCGGCTTAAGCCGGCCTCATTGTGTTCCGGTTTGCTTGCGGATGGTGGTGCTCTTATTACTCGTTGTTTCCTCCACACACTGATCAGTTTCGGCGTCCTGTTTTTGGCGAACATTCGTCCAACCTTGGTGACCAACCATCTCTCGCTCTCTCTCTCTTTCTCGCACACACTCTCTTACAATCTTGCGAAGCCGATCGGACGATCTTGAACGACGATCGGCTGACACATGCGGCAAATACAGGGGAAGAAAAGCGGCTTATCTGTCACTAATTAGGTCGCTTTTCGATCGGTTTAGGGTTTTTTTTTCTTTTTTACTCGTGGTTTAAGGGCTGATCGATCGCTTTTGGACCGATGTTTGTGGTTTTCTTTATGAGAGATTAAGGGTGATTTTAAACGAATGGTCGATCGCGCACCGAGTTTTGAGATATTTTCTTTATTAATAAAGTTTTGAAACATAAAAATCAAATTAAAAGTTTTTAATTTTTCTCGTATTAATTATTTTTACATATATACATAAAATATTTATGCAAATATTTACACACATTCGGCAGTTGGAATGCTTATCTTGGCTAGTTAATACGTCAAATATTGAAAAATATCGTAAAAATATCGCGTATGACTTTATATCTAAATAAAATACATATGAAAAAGACACATCAATATTTCAAAACATAGTTTTAAAATTTTTAAAATTGTACGGCTCACTTAGATAAACAATTATTCTTGATGTTTCGTTTTCAGATTTTAAACGTAAGAATCATTCTATTAAAATGTATGTTTCTTTCGAAATTTGTATCTGGAATTGATGAAATAATTCTTGTGAAAAGTTCTATACACTGGGTGTAATGCTTGAAAAACACGCAACAATACCAACAAGAAAAACTGAAAAAGACCAATTTGTTTTGAACCAAAAAACCAAACCGCAAAATTTGCAGTCAAGATTTTTTTCCATCTCATTCCCCTCGCACTCTTTCTCTCTCGTCCACGAATCGTTTCCTTTTGCTCGATCGGTGATGTATCAAATGCTAGAATAAAAATTAAATAAAAAAAATCGCACACAAAACACTTCTCCTCCCCATCCATTTCTATCGTACCCATTGTCCCTGGTGTTTGGAAGGGTGAGTTCGAGATCGTGACCGGATGATGATGATGACGATGATGATGGCGGTGATGATGATGATGGTGGTGGTGGTGGTGGTGGTGGTGGTGGTGGTGGTGGTGGTGGTGTCGAAACCGAAGCCATCAGACGGACCGGGATGGACACCAGCGGGGAGGTTAGACGCGGTGCGTGCGGTCGTGCCCCGAAATTTGTTTTCTCGGTTAATTTAATTAGATTTTTAATTGTCAATTAGTGTTGAAAATTTTTAAGCTAAATTAGCTCATTACGTGCGTAGAGCGACGGGATCGGTCGGTCGGTTGGTGGTTCACCGTAAACGGTTTTTATGGTTATGCTGTGCTGCGTGCTGCTCTTCCAGCTTCACACACTCTCTCTCTCTCACTCTCGCGCGCCCGCTCTCTTTTTCTCTTTCTCTGCGCGGAATGTCTGTGTTTTGTACTGGAGAAGGATGACATCGTTTCGGTTTTGGCTTCGGCTAGAGCTGGAGCACTTTACATCAGTGGGACTACAAAACGGGTGGTGTTGTCTTCCCATTTTCTCTCCTCTCCCCTCCCCCACGAAAGCGATGGTGTAGGAAGATTCGAAGCGCGAATAGGAGAAGAAACTGTGCCGAGATGGGAACGGTGAGCTTATTTGTTCGCTCGTAGTGGTGGTGGTAAAGTGTGGGTGAAAAGTGGGAGAGAAGGGGTGGAGGTAAAGTTTGTCTAATTAGTATCGTAAAAACAAAACGGCATTCGTGTAACATTAGAAGCGCGAGCGAGCGCGCGCACACAGTTGTAGGTGGCTACGCGTGTAGTGAGGTGTTCGCGAAGCAATTGGAGAACATAAAACGGTGGCGAAAGAGGTGGTGGTTGATGGTAATGTTATCAGCGAAAAAAGGAAGGGAGAGGGAGGGTAGAAGAAGGAACTGAGAGACTAGTTTGACTAATTTAAATGAGATTTTATAAATGTGTATTGCCATTGTTGCAGCTTATAAAAATTGATATCAATATCACGACGATGGATACACCAGTAAAAACAAAAATATTTCACCTATTTCAAATATTCATAAAATATTTTTTTTTAAATACAAGAAAAAGTCGCATACATTCAGTGTATTGAATCAATGAAGAAAAGTATGTTGGAATTTAGATGATCTTAAAATTTCAAATTAAAAAACAATATTTCTGGCAAGTGCTATTTGCTAATCAAATCTTCAATTATATTACGACTATTAAAATTCGACCTCATATTTACTATCCCATGGACGTTGGTTGTCAAACATTCCAATAAAAAATATTGTTTTTGAATCAATATATGAGAAAAATAGACGTTTTCAACGGTGTGGTGAAAAGAAACATTGCTTGTTAAGAACAAAACTTGTTTCGATTTTTTATGATAGATTAAGTTAATAGAGTTTTTTTTTGTTTCCAGAAAGAAATAATATTTGTATGAAATCATTCTAATTATTTTTTATAATTTCGAAAACCAAGTCTTTATTTCCATCAACACATATAATAAACACGTAAATAACAAAAAAAAACATGAAAAATACGCCAAAAATGATGTCCTATTGCTTCATTTGGAACTTCCTATAGAAAAAATCACAATAAGAAACAAACAACTTTAATACTCAAAGATAGCTTCAACAGATTTTAGAAAAGATTTATATTTTAGAAAAAGATAAGAAAATTTAGAAAAGTACCAAAAACCGGTCTGAAAGGTCATGCAGCCTACAGCAGCACTCTTCCGATGGGTTCCCTTCCCTGGTCAGAAGGGCTCAAATTAACCCAAACATGATCATAAAACCACAAAGACAATCTTCATCCCAGCATCGGTCGGCCCGTATTGTCGCCGTCCGGTGACCGAATGCAAAAGGATTTCACTGCAGCATGAAAGTCAACTCCGAGGACAGAACACACATACACACACACGCACGTGCACGCAGGCTGTCAGTTGACACCTAAGCCGGAAACCTCGACATCCGGCAACGGGAAATAGGACTTCATTTTCAAAACCATTGGACTCTCCGTGCGTCGATGCACCTTCGCAAGAAGAGATGGCCGAAGAGTGTGCGTGTGTGTGTGCGTGTGAGAAAAAGGGAGAGGGAGAGAGGGAGAAAGAGAGAGCGAGAAAGTACAATCGAAAATCAACTCGAATATGAAGTTCAAAAAAGTGCCCCTTCTACCCAGGATTTGGAGGCATCATCGACCAGGACCGGAAGGCCGGGAAGTCAAGGGCACATTCAATAAACCAGCTCGAAGCATAATGCTGGCTCCTTACCATTCCCCCCTCCCCCGCGGGGGCTAGGGAGATGCTGAATCCAATATCCTAATTCATCACTCTTGCCCTTGCATTCTTTGCACGCTCGCACACACACCCGGAGACGTTGCCATCAAAGTCGGCGGTGACGTTTCGACGATGACGACGGTGATGCAAAAGAGAGAGAGAGAGAGAAAGGGAGAGAGATAGAGAGAGAGAGAGAGAGAGAGAGTCAAGGACTCGAATACACGGCCAGGGACGACCGCGTTCGAAAGATCCGATTCGATCCGAGCTCCGTAGCAGTCAATATGAAAGCTAAATTGAAAACGGAAACTAATGACTACCGACGGATTCCTCCGTTTTTCGTGGGTGAAGGAGGCTGGTGGTGGGCCAGACACCCGGTTGCTTTTTCTCCGATTCGACTCGACACGACTGACACGATGTCTCGGCCATGTTTGACAAACGTTGGATGGGAGAAAAGAAGGGAAGTGAGGGAATGGGGTGCTGTCTTTAATTTTGACCGACCGGCCGACTTTCCGGCGACCGAGGGCAGAGAAGGAAAGGAAATGCAATTTGCAGCTCACCGTCGTCCGAACGTCGTGGCGCGAAGAGGAGTTTTGACGGGTTGCAGGCGGTCGGCCTTTCCCTTCAGCTGCTGCTGCACTCAATTAGGAGCTTTATTCAAGTCACCACCACGGATGTGGGCCGCGAGGCGGAAACGGTGCTTGATTGGGGGAAGGGACATTTAACGAAAAAACCAATAATCCACCGGATAGGAGTTATTTCGATGCGTTTCGTGTGCGATTTCGGGTCGAATCGTTCGAATATTCGTAGGAACGTTCGTGAATAAGAAAAAATGTTTACTTTTACACAAAACGCATGAAAGTTTTGTTTCGCCTATAAAATATTGTTTCTTACGAAGCTATTGAGCAGTATTATACAAGATAAACAGTAGTCTTGAGTTCGCAGGTGGTGTTGCAAGACAAATAATGGGAGAAAAGTATTCGATTTCGGTTCAAAACATACTTGTGCAAAGATGAAAGTCATATGAATGGTGAAAAAATATCTAAAAATAAAATAAAACATCAAAAACCAATTTTTAATATTTGAAATAAAATGAAATAAATGAAATAAAAATTAACAGATATAATTATCGTTGCTCAGCAGATGGTGAAGACTAGTGAAGGTGTTGAAAACAAAGTGCAATAATTATATTTGTCCCATATTTGATGAGCATAAAGAACGGGTGGTTTAATAAAATGAAGCACTAGATTTCCGAATAATTTTAAAATACATTAAACACTTCATAAGGAATTATTTTGTTTCTCTTTTTGTATCTTGTGTCAAGGTTTCAATTCTTCCCGTGCGAATCCTTCCGATCCGATGATCCCATCGCATCAGCCAATTGATGACGATAAATCAAACGAAACACGCAAATCAAGCAAGTTCTCTCTTCTGTGTGTGTGTGTGTGTGTGTGCGAGAGTGAGTGTGATGAATAACCACAAAACGTTCGGACATGGTTTTGACGAATCAAACCCAAAAAAAGGAAGAATGAAAAAACAACTTGTGCACCAGAGTTGAAAGCGGCAAAGACGCGACATCATCGCTTGGGCTCCTTTTGCGAACAGAGTAGCAGTTTTCCGCTTTTTCTTCGTGTTTTCTGGAACGTTGTGTTGGACGGAGAGAGTGTGCACTTAAATTCTATTTGAAGGGAAATCAAATTTACATTTGAATAAATTAGCAATTTGTCCTTGATTGTAGATGGGAGCCGAAAGGGTACAAAAAAAGGATAAAGATGAAGCGAAGCAATGAAAACTAAACAAAAAAAAAGGTTAAAAGAAAAAGAAATTGAGCTGATTGCGGTGGTGGTGGTGGTGGTTCGTGTAAACGATTGCGGTTTTGTTTGTGTTTCACATTCTGCCATCAGTGATTTGGGCTTTTTTTTCTTTTTCATGCCGATTCTAAAAAAAGGGTAATTCGGATTAATCACCCCTCAAACGCATTATTTGTTTATCGTTCTTTAAGTTTCAATGCGTTTCGGGAGAGAGTTTAGATTCTATTTTCTGCTTTTAACAAAGCGTTTCCTAAATCGGCGTCGCGAAAGGCAAAAAAGGGTAACATTTTTCGTGGTTGGCGTTTTGCGACCCATTCAAAATTGTGTCGATTTTCGATTTCCTGACACATGCCGGAACGTGCTTTCGGGACGGGAGGGCTTGAGAATGTGGGCCAACCAGCGTTGACCGTATTTAGTTGAAGGATAACCAATTTCCGAGCGTCAAATCGAAGGAGGAAAACATACGTTTTTGTACCGAAGCTTCGCGAAAGGTTTGCATGAAGAATACGGTTGACTACTTTTGAAGCGTTTTTTCACACATTTTTGAAACATTTTTATAATATTTACTCAGCTTTTGCTTCTACTAAATCCCAAACAAAGGGGTTTGCAAGGAAAAAATATACCCACTTTCCAAAACCCTTCAAATCCTTCATTAAAATCCCCAATCCTAACACCGGAACGCAACACGGATAATACGGAAAATAAGTTAAATTAACCAACGCCCTCGGCCGCACCTCCCCAACCACCATCACCATCACCACCGCCATCGACACACGGACAAGGGCTCTTACTGCCGTGGCCGTGGCTGGATAGAGCCACTTTTTAATTAGTGTAAATTGTCAGACTCTAATTGGGATCTTCTACTTTTTTCCCTCTCTGTTTTTTTGTTTTGTTTTTTCTTCTTCTTGTGTTTCTTCCGCGAGCTTGTTGCGCTGCTGTGCTACACTCGGACCAATGATGAGCGTGTTTTACGTTCTTCCACTTCGCATGGTGCACTCCCCCAGTGCCCTTTTCGAGCGAACACAACTTCGCGCGTCTCATTTCGCGCGTGTTTGACAATGTCGTTGAAATGGGACGGGGAACACGCTGGGGAAGCGGTTCCCGGTGCTTTCGGTTGCGGTTGCAATGCAAGATGATGATAACGACGGTGATGATGATGATGATGATGATGAGCACGACGTTCGAGTGGACCGACCGAGGTCCTTCATATGAGTGTGGCAAACAGTGTTCTCGCTGGGTGACAGTTCCCGAACGGTGCGTTTCTTCACAGCTCGATGATGCGAGTAAGGGTGAGCGATATTTTGGCGAAAATGTTTGAGTGCAGACGCATTAGCGCGTAAAATTTGAAATAATTTTGGGTGTTTTCCTTCAAAAAGTGCTGTTTTCAGACTTATTTATAAAAAATATGTCTCCATTTAAATATTTGTATAGAAAAATTGAGATAAAAACTAATAGAATACACATTTATTGGGACAATGATGATATTTTTTTAATCAATCGTGAACAAATTATGAAAAAAATATAAATAATACTTTTTCCTTGTTTAGGCTATGTTTGACAGGATGTGAAAATAGAAAAAAAAAATTATACTGGAACATGACGACAATCTAGTTTGAATGTTACCGGTAGAATGAAAGAGCTAAGCTGGATAATGTTTGGATACTCTTTAAGTTGAATATTTTTGATGAATTCTATGCAACTCAAACTCGTCGCGATCAAAATAAACCCAATTTCAAACCAATAAACTTGACATTTAGCCTTAACCCAACCCAGCAAACAAGCAAATCCTTGCAGGTAATGTGTGTCGATATCGTTATCCTTCTTTTTTAGCTCCCTCTTTAATTCCACAACACAACAAGAGGTGCTGCGAGCTCGGAAGGAACAAAAAAATACGCTCCATGAGCCATTCTGTCAGCTCTTTAATTCTGTCTCCGGGTCGCACAACGTTCACGACCTTTCCCAAGCGTCCAACAACACAACGAAGCGGTGCTTTCGATCCCTTTTTGTGTACAAATACACACACAAACACACAGTCGCGCGCGTCCTGGCACTGGACGTTTCCTTCGAACCATTTTTCGACGCCTTCGAAACTTCGAAGAATTCATTCCAATTTCCGTTTGGTGCTGTTTTGTTTAGCCGTTTTTATTCAAGCGCTTTTCCTCGGTCGCAGCGTGCCGAGCTCACACCGGTACACACGTACACACAGACGTACATGTCTGGGCCATGGCCAGACACATCCTTTTTCGATCACCTCCAACAAACACACACACACAACCACGAGGCAAAAGTTTGTCTGCGAAGGAAGGTGGCTAAGCCTCATACCCTTTTGCTCGGTGGGGTTCGCCTTATAGGTATGCGATGGGGAAGCGGAAAGCGGCAGTTCAATCAAGCGGCATTTTGAAGGCATTTGGAGAAGGAACGAAAGAAAAAATGGAAAGAATAAAAAGCAGGTAGTCACAGGGCAGCAGCTCCAGTGTGCTTCGTTGTTGCTGCCGAAAGGCGAACGATTTTTTTTCTTCATCCAATGCGAATCAATGCTGTGAGTGAAAAGCGCTAGCCCCGATTCGAGTCGGAGGACTTAGTGTGTGCTTGTGTGTGTGAGTGCGGGAGTGTGTTCGATACACACACACACACACACACAGCGTGCGGAAGAGGAATGAAATTATGTTCGTATTACCGGAAATTATATCGCCGATGACGATGATGATAACGTGGCGTGGCGCGCACTTCAACACTCACGAACACACACTACTCCCCTCTCCTTCCTCGCTGTACGCTGGCTTGGCACACTGACTGTATTATTGCACCCGACGAGAGGACATAGGGGTAACACGGGGCAAGGGAACAAAACCCGTAAAGGCAGCCGACGACGACGACGACAACCAGCGATGTTTGATTTGGATTGGAGTAAGGTTGCAAGCAACACCTCGACCTACATCACTTGGAATGTTCGATAGAAACGGGAGGATGGGATGAAAAAGGGGGTTTAAGTAAAGGAACAACTGAATCAAATTTTGTTTTAATTTAAAGTTAATAAAAGATAAAGGAACGAGATAAAAAAACAAACCAATTGAAACATCTATATGAAAATGCTAGTAAAACAATGGACTGTAATGAATCTGAATAAAAATATATCTTATAAAAATCCCAAATTTTTTTTAACGTTTAAGATAAAAAATCTTAACATAAAATTAAAATACAGCTGTGTAGCTCGCATCGCTATAGAAAGTTTACTACAAATAATAAAAAGAGAATGACAATTTTGATAAAATTATCAATTGAAGGATGAAAGAATCTTTAGAAATAGGTAAAAATAAGACAAAAACAACTGGAAAATTGATCTAGAAACAGTAGTATGAAGAAATTAATAACACGTTACAACTAATACAATTATTACATTTTGAAAACGTGTTTTAAGAATGTTTGTTTCAAGCTCGAGCAAAACCATTGAACTGAAATAGAGACGTATAAAAATAAGTTCGTCGTATAAAGATAATTCGTTTTATATAAAATTAATAAAATTGAAAATAGTTTTAAAAATATTTCCAGAAAAAACAATAGACGGCAAAATAACAAAAAAATACTTTTACTGAAAACATAATCAAAACATAATATAGCAAAAAAGGAACTTACTATGGTCGTATTTTGATTCATGGCATCGAAATTAGCAGCTAAATTTAATTTCATTACAAACCGAACTCTATGCAAAGGGGTGTACGTGTCTCAACACAACCGAAATGATTGATTACATGTTAGGGTATAGTAAATTGAATTCTGCCGTCCGTGGCACACCAAAGCGGTGACCGTTCCCCGTCGACTCAGTGCCACCTGAAGAACCAAATGGAGGCGCCAGGTAAGGCGTAGAAAAGTGCGACTTAGAGTGAATATTTTATTTTTCTGCTTTTCCCTCGCTTATTTCACACAGAAAAAGGGGAAGAGGAAGTTCTCGAACCAAAACAGTACAGGTATGTAAAACAGATTCTATAAAAAATATTAAAATAATCTTCTTACCACCAAACTATGTATGAAAATCACAGCCAACCACGAAGGCAACGAAGCAAAAAGGTCCGTCAGCTGGCGGGCAAACAGAACTTACTTACATCCTGCCGCGGTGGGAAAATAAACATATTTACCGACCGCTTGTCACCTGCACCCGGAAACCACACCCGGTGGATGTAAGCGAACAAAACGCATCGGTGCAGCAATAATACAGCCGCATAATACTTCCATTTCTATTGCAATTCCCCCAAGTACCGGAAAAGGGGAAGGGTTGAGGTTTAGTTTTTCGTTCAATTTCTTTTT
The DNA here is from genome assembly GCA_000473445.2 of Anopheles farauti. NCBI lineage: Eukaryota > Metazoa > Arthropoda > Insecta > Diptera > Culicidae > Anopheles > Anopheles farauti. The sequence goes on along the minus strand of KI915042.1, from coordinate 594,738 downwards.
TTTTTGCTCTCTCTGGAGTAAACAGCATCTTTCCTGTCACACTGGGCGTCTTGTGGTCTTCTTCGATGGGTTTATTTGCGGTTCGTTGGGGAAGATTTGTACCATCTCGGGGTGAGAATTGTGACAGATGCCTGGACAGTCTGCTGGACAGTACAATCGCTGTGGTGTGCCGTGTCGAGTATATTTGAATATTTGAAAGGGGGATTATAGAGTAAGAAAAAAGGGTATTTGGTGTACTTATAAGCGTGTTTGTATACACATCACAAAACAGTAGATTTAAACGCTGAAAAGAAGTATAAGCACAAGAAAACTCTCTTCACTACTAGCTCCTCCATCAAAATTCTCTTCAAAGTGTAATACTAGATGCACACAAACGATTCTATCGACTTTCGCGTTGATGATGATGATGATGAACGTTGGCCAGAAATATGATTAATTCGAGAAATAGAACAAACCGTGGCAGGGTTGTGACCGCTCGCCAGACGAAAACGATGGCAATAATAATAACAATAATGAGGCAGCCGCGATAAGAAGCTTGCTTTGCTTTGATTTGAATAATTATCGTAACGGGACCCGGGGCTGAGGTTCGCGCCCGGTTGCCCTCCCCTCCCTCCCCCCCCCCCCGGATTGGTGCGAGAAATTGTTTCTGCTCACGGAAAAAAGTGCCTAAGTGATTTATAATGCCACTTGATGCGTGGCGTGTGTGTGCCTTTTTTCGCGAGCTCCTGATGAAATTTTGTCGAATCGTTTCGAATTTGTACGAAAAGGAAGTTGAACACGAACCGAGAACACACACTAACCACACTTTGCCGGCGAACGACACGCGAATGAGAAAACAGACCGAAGAAGAAGAATAAGGAGAAGAAGGGATGGAAGGTTTCCTTTAAGCTCCCAGGTACATTCTTATGTTCGCTCGCGCGAGAAGTATTAATTCGTTTTTGCGTTCGATTTTTCTATCTCTTTCTCTCTTTCTCGTTCCCCGTTTTCTTTGGTGGGGTGCTGCGAAAATCGAAATCATTCGAAGGTGCACGGTGCTGGGGACGAGGGGATGGTGACGCGGTTTATTTCTTAGCACGTAATATAATAATCAAAAAGAGATTATCATACCATTAGACGCGTCGCGTTAATATTTCGATTAATTATATTTCCAATGTGTCTGCAAAGGTTTCACCGCCAGTGGTCAGCGGTTTCGGGGGATTGGGAGCGATTATCCGTCTCATTCGTGCAGTGTTTTAGTTTGCTACGAATTTTTTGTTTTATGTAAAATAAAACAATCAAACATTCTCAAATTGTTCTCGAGCTGTAATTTGTCTGTGTTTTATACACTGCTCAAAATCAAGGGATTAAATTGAGCTTATTTGTCACAACTCTATTGTATTTTAAACTCATTTTCTTTCAAGCGTTTTGTGAATTGAACGACAAATTTCATCATTAATATATCGAAGCCTTTGAAATGCCAATTAACAACAGTTACATTTTATACAAAATAAAATTTTTTATACAAAATATATTAGGATTAAAGAAAATAAAGTTATTTTTTTTTAGATTTTGGCAGAAAAAAATAAACAAAAAAAGTGTTGAAGTCCGGTTAACAATCATCTGAGCTTTAACACACATAGTAAAATTGGTATTTTTATGATAAAAAACCATATTGTTCTTATTGTACTGCTAATTGGAAACAATTTATCTACAGCAAAGGAAGGGGTAAAGAATTTATTAAATTAATTTTTAATATTTTTTATTTTTCATGGTTAAAGGTAATTTTTTGAACATTAAATTCAATCGAGATAAGCAGCATTGTATATGAAAAGCAACTTTTTATTTAAGAAAATCTAAACGAAAGGTAGGACAAACGAATTACTATTAGCTTTGGAGTTGACTAGCCTATCCTCAATTCGACGTTCGGGTCAACGGATCCTGTCCGCGGCTAAGTTTTCCACAAGTGCCATCATTTCTTCCCAATTTAGATCCTATTGTCCGTTCGCGTGACAACGGCTCCTTCCGAAAGATATCGCCCCTCACCCCCGATCGAAACGTTCTGTATAATTGTACGAAATTCATGTACCTTTGCGAAGGTGCCCTTTATATTTGCCCCAATCTTTCCCCTTGTCTTATTGATTGCCCCGTTTAAACAATGCATTCGGCGGTTTCGTTGGTTGAAAGGAACGTTGGCCGCATCGCACGGAAGAATTTCATCTTCATCAATAAATCATCGAGCTGCGGGGTTTATACGGGACGCACAACGCAAACTACAAATTACGGCTCATTAATTAAGCATGGAACACCTCCTTCTGTTCCTCTTCCTATTTCACCCCTTGCTTGCGGTGACTATTGACCGGCTGGAAAAGGAAGAGACACACGCACACACGCTAGACTCAAGACACTAGCCGAAGCAAATTGCACATGGAAATTGATTGTTGTTAATCGTACGGTGAACCGTACCGTTTGAGATGGAGGGAGAGAGAGAGAGAGATGATGTCGTAATCAACAAGGCGCTTCTCGGGCCCGGGACGATGACGATGGTATAAATCATTGCTCAAGCACACGTGCGACATCGTCAACGTCGTCGGACGCATCTGCGTTGCACACTGCCGGGAGTCGAAGGAACAGCAGCAGCAGTTTGGATGAAGAATGAGATTTAATTGATTTTGGGCATGTAATGGTTGTTTCGGGCGACAATCAGCGACAGGCGATATTGGGAAGATCACTACAGTGAGTCGTTGTAGCAGGAAATAATTTTAAAAAACAAACTGTACACATTATCCACCATTCTCAAGAGTCTTTATTGACTACTTGGATGCAAAAGTAAAAACAAATTATAATAATCGAATAAATTTCTAACAGTTGCTTTAACAAGAAAAATGATAAATGTTTAGTAATGTTTAGTAACCGGCACAAGAGGATTATTTCATATATTCCAAAAGCCCATTCTAAATGTTCTAGTTAAACCTGTGCAAGTAGCAACATGTTTCTTTATACAAAATGCCTGGTTTCAGGCGATGCAGAAAAAAAGATACGATTTTTTTTTATCTACAAAAATAACAAACATAATAAAGGTTTAGGAAACGCTATTATATAGGATGATAAAATCATCTTTTGAAAAGAGTTTCTTCAAATCCTTTTTCCTGCCACATCTAAAGCAAATGTACGAAGTAAGCAGATTACTACACAATCGGCGGTGTTTCTTCACACAACTACATGCAATACCTCGCCGTAAGGAATTGCAAATGGTTGCCAGGAATCGTACGTACACAACACACCTCAATCATCATTCGATTTCGAACGGCAAAACGTAAGACGTGAGACGCGGCAGCGAAGTCCAATTCCTGCCCGAAGACGGCTATTCCGGAGCAACCACTATTTCTGTGCGCTCTTGCTATTTTCCTTATTGCTTTCCCTCTGCCCCTCCCACACCGGCAATGTGCGGTTGGCCACCTTCCACACCGACACAAACATCAATCAATGGAATTTAATTATGAAAAATACCCTCCCTGCATCTAATTAAATTGGTTCATTTCCACGTTTCCCCGGCCGACCGGCACGCTCCTCATTCGCCTCCGATTTTTCCTTCGTCGTCGTTCGGGAGCAAGTGAGCAAGCGAGCAAGGGGAATGAATAATTGAAACAAGTGTAATCCAATAAATGTAATAATAATGGGCAGGATTTATGACAAACAGAGCGAGCAGGGACGGTAAGGCATCGAAGATGGCGATGCAAATCGAATCGCGCGCGCGCTCTCTGTGTGACGAATGGACTGTGGAGAATCTTCGCAAGAGCAGCAGTAGGCGTTGGAGTCCGAGAGAAAAGGATGGCTAGTGGACTGTTCACTGACGGTGACTGTTAGTGAGACGGCAGTTAGCAGTTAGTAATTAAATTTCTACGATTCATTTAACCCAGGACGCACCGAATGTGTTTCCACGCTGAATCAAAATGGTTGCGGAAAAGTAGCCATTGTTTGAGTTAGTAACAGAAGAAAAGAACAGAGCATTTACAAACAAGAAGGTTAATTTGTTGGAAAATAAGAATATTCAATGAAAAGGAAACTTTTCACAAGCTAAAGCACATTTAAATCAACTTAAATATCTCAACTTCGTACGTTCCTTTTTCCTTGATTAATTTGTTCACGTTCAGTATTTTTTTCACCCCTTTAGGGACAGTTTGTTTTGAATGTATGGTAGGGTTTACTAGATTTTTAATTCATATTTTAAAAATCATATCAGATTACGCTCTCCAATCTATCAATTCTATGTCTGTCTGTTTGTCTATCTATGTTTGTTCGTTACGCCGATTTTAATACAATCTAGGAATATTTTAATTACATTTTATCATAATATTATCCCTATTCCCTAAACAAGCGCTAGTTTCCACTTATTGCCATAATCATTTTTTTAATGCTTATAAATGAGTTCAATCAATTTACATTGAAATCGATAAGTTTAAGTAATTGTACTACGCATTTTTAACAAGTCTATTATTATTTACTAACACAGATTCTACCATTCGGTCACAAGAATTTTGCTAATGCGGATGTACTTTTAACATAGATGAAACAGAAGCTAGCATTTCGAAACAGCTTGTTTAATTACTTACACCTTTTGCGACCGCATCCATTTTCTCGTTTGCAAAGAATGGAGCAGGATTAAATGGTGCTATCGCAGCCTAATACTAACACCCTCCAATGAAAGTAACGACAAAAAAGGCAAATATCGATAGGAAACTGCCACCCCATCCCGCATGCACGCGCTGTTGGAAACAATTTGGAAGCAATTTATCAAAAGCGATAAGAACGAACGAGCCAAAAAAAACACCCCACACTCACACACAATACACATCCTTCGCACGCTTCGTCCTCACCCCTAGACGCATTTGAATAATTGCATCATTTTACGCTCGATATCGGGCCAACCACCACGTCCTTTTGCCGATGCGAGAAATCGATCGAAAGGGGACCACAAGAAGAAGAGGAAGAAGCAAAAGGGGCATATAAATCAGCGGATTATTGTGTCAAAATATTTTCCCCTTCTCCAAATAGTACACACACACACACACGTGGTGGAGGGGAAAATCGCGAGGGAAATAAGAACTATTACGGTACGTTCTAGGAAAGAAGCAGGACGACAGAATGGGAGAAACAAAAAAAGGGGTTCGTTTTTTTGGATTTTTGCACATTTTGGATCTCATTTTTTTCTTTTTCTGGTTGTTGCTCTTTTTCTGTTCCTATTGTGCGTGTGCATGAGAATGTCTGTCTACGGTGACGGAAAGGAGACATGCCAGCGTTGCAGCTCTTATTTTACTTTTTTTTGTTTTGTTTTTCTCTATCTAGTGAGATGCTGACCGGTAGTGGAAAGGAGAGTACCTAAACAGAACATTTGTAAAAGAAAACACAAACGCGAAAACATCGTTGGTGTTGGGGTGATCGAAAATAAGATACGAAGATTTGAGCTACTTTGGTATGGATAATAGCCGATTGGAAAACGATAGATAATGATGTATTATTTCGAATGTGAGCACATATTTACGAAAATAATTATATCTATATAAATAGTTCAATTTTTCAAAGAAATAATTCAATTCGTTAGTCTGAATAGTTAGAATAGTTAGTTTGAATAATTTGCTAAAGACTCAATTAGTAACGGCAATTTTTTTGTATGATGTACATTGTTTTTTTTAATCGTATAGTTAAGAAAATCTGTGAAAATATTCAAACATATTGTTTGAAACAAAAAATATATATATGAACATTTTTAAACAATCTACGATACATGTTTTATTGTTAGTTTTAAATCAACATATTTGCACGTATCATATTTTTTAATAATAGTTTTCATCAGATAAAGTTGAAAACTTTAGCGTTTATTTTAAAAAGTATTGCCCTTTTTGTGGCGAAACGTGGAGTTCGTGGATCGTTTTGAACTTCAAATAATGTATTAATCACCCAACAAAATTTTTTTTGTTTTTTATCCATTTCATCAAATAAAAAACCATTCACAAAAAGTTAATAAATACTCGTGTGCATATTCAAGCAGTTCATATCACGCAATCTAAAAATATAATTTAAATTGATTAGCAATGTCATGCTCAACTGTATCACTAATTTGTTGAAAAATGTAAAATAAATGGAACAAGAAAATTTCCCCATTTTATCTTTTTGACCCCAATTTTCCCACTGTGCTACGATGCCTTTTCCACGATCGTCAAAGGATGCGTTCTTCACGAAATATCGTCCAACCCTGTCACTGTTGCGCTGTTGCCATCGACCATTGCGCTACCGGAAAGGCACACAATCCAATTAAAATTGTAATCAACTCGGCACGGCCCTCTGTCATCGGCATTCCCACCTCCGGAACCCTCCACCAACCCAAAACGATGCTCCCTTTCATTGGCAACACTCCAGTGCCCCCCCCCCCCCCCCTCCACTACCCGGGAGTGAGATCCATCTTGTGCGGCATCTTTCGGAGCTTTGTAAATTTCTACACCCTCCCCAGCGCGGAGTAACAGAAATTAGAAAAGCCACCCCAAAGCTACCGGGGTGGGTGAAGCTAGCTTTCGCGTACCGTCCCGTCACGGAAGAAAATTTCACAAAAAAAGAACAACAAAAACCAACTCCCTAATGACACACGGCTGCCACCGACAGCCAAGGGTCGGGCCGGGCATCCTATCTGGGGCCATTTATCCAAAAAATCGAAAGGAGTAGGCAAAAAAAAGAAGTAAAACTCGGTCACAGGGTTTACTACTAAACGGTTTCCCTCCCACTCCCCACCCGTTGTTCGCGTTTATGGCGCGGTCAAATTAGAGAATGAATTTTTGGCAGTAATTTTTCAGTACGCTTTCTTGAAATCCGTTTTACAGTAGTAGTTTTTTTTCTTTCTCTCTCTATCTCTCTCTCTCTCTCTCTTTCTTTCTCGCTTGTAGTCGCTTGCACGCAAATAATTAAGTTCCCTTTGTCGGTGGAGTTTCTTCCAGAGTCAGCTTCTTTGCCTGGTAATTTTTGTTTTTTTTTCTACTGCTTGTAGGACACCAAGCAACTAGAAGGTATAATCCTAATTAATTTATTCAAATTAAGAACGATACAAGCGTCAGATAGCGTGAACCAAGAAGAAGGGTTGAGCTTTTTAGTACCAAAAAAAGGTTCAATCCTTGCCCAATCGCTGGGGAGTAGATGATCTTAAGCAGTAAGGTCTAAGAAAAAGGGGGACATTTTTGATCGACGGGCATGTTTTTGAACAGAGTTTTTATTTCTATTTCTTCCAGTTGGGACACTCTCTTAGCGATAAGAACGTACGAATGCGTCGTTCTGACACGGTATCCTTCGTCTCACAGTGCATGTGTGCGAGAGAAAGAGAGAGAGAGTGAGTTCGTGAAAAAATAACCCTACAAAATACTGAAAGAAAACAAAAAATCAATTGGCACTCGTCATTTTTTCGTTTTTCTTGCCATGCGATGTGGACAAGGGGGTCCACCGAAAGGGAAACGCCGTAATTAACGGAAAAGCAAACAGAAAAAAGGAAGGTCCAGTTTATAATGAAAAAATGCAAAAAAAAGAAAGTAATGGCAAGGGGTTGATAAAAAAGAGAGGGAAAAACGCCATCAAATGAAAAGACTTACCTTTGCCGGTGGATGGGAATGATCCTTTTAAGTTAATTATATCCTTAATTACGCTGATAATATCGCATAATCTGGAAGAGACAAAGCAGAAAAATAGATGAACGAAAGGAAGAGTTAAGCGCGAGGGCAAGAAGACAGGGGATGCATCGCGAAATGAGAAATGAGCCTCTCCAAACACAAAGAACGGATCAACAACAACAGCAGCAATAGCGTTCAGCAGAGCAGAAGCACCGTGGCTGTGGAAAGGTATGAAAAAAAAATGGAATCTACAACACACGACGAACAAAAGGCCTCCCCCGCAAACGCACGCACACAATTACGAGAGTGGGTGTGGAGTGGGGTGAAAAGGGGAGTGCGAGGAAATGCCATTACAGGCTACCTTTTTGCGGGTAAAAGATGGCATCCGCAGGTAGGATGGAGCGAAGGTGGTAAAAGGACACAAGTGACACACCTTGGTGGGAGGGGGAGTGGAAAAAAGATGCAAAGGACCGCTGGCCCCATCCCATCCCGCACGGCGTCATTTGATTATTTCCTGACTCATTTTCGGCTCCCCATTGCCCTGCGTTTCCTCCCTCTGTCACTTTTTTCAGAGCTGCAATGAGACGGGCTGGATTTAGGTTAATTAGACTTCATCATCAGCAGGTATGGGGTTTTCTTTTTCTTTTTTTTTTGTTATAACTTTTCTCCTGCTTCTTGCTTTGTGCGTTCTTGCGGAAGTTTATAGGGCTTTGATGAGAAAAATCCTTTTTTCCGGGTGCGTTTGAATATTTTTTTTTATAATGATAAAACAATAGAAATAAATAAATATATTGCACAGGGACAAAACATTAAATTATTAAAAACAAAAACAACAAAAAATAGTAAAAACTAAATACCTGAAAAAAAACAAAAACAGATCAACAATAAATGATAACAACTTTTTACGATGCTTGTAAGAAAAATAATAATAGAAAAGAACAATTAAAAATTACATATCTACAGTAATTTCGTTTTATCTTCAGTGAGATTTGTTCGAGAAAGTACATCAAATAAAAAAGTTAAATAAAACCTGTAATAGAAGAAACCACCAACATGAACAATAATGCTTATAAAGACTAAAAACCTCCAATCATCCAGCGATACAAAATGTGAAAATTCAAAAACCAAACCAAATACAATTAAAAACTTGAGCACAAAAAATAATATTTTAAAATATCCTCAATAAAGAGAAAAAACAAAACAAAATTATTTATGAGAATATAAATGAACCAAATATTTTGGATTCTTTTACTTTTCAGAAAAAATGATAATACACTGAATAAATAAATCAACAAAAAGAAGCAAAAATTCTAAAGCTGTACTAGATAATTTATTTGTAATCGAAAAAGGAAATACTTGTTTACATATTCACTAAACTGCACACACAGGCCAAATAGCCCAAAAACCCTTCCCAAACATGCCAAATTCATAACTAATAGTAAACGTATGCACTAACTCCGTCACCCTCCTCCGTGCACCTCGGGTTCACGTCCCACCCTGGGTGACCAACCGAACAACGCGAGCAGGAAAAGGCACCCAACCTTGCCTTCCCTCCCCCTAGACACAGAAAGGGGGCGCACTCATCGTGTGGCTCACATGATGAAGTGGATGCATACGATGGAGAGAGGTGGGGGTATGGAGAAGAGGGGAAGAGAGGGTTTGGCTCGCGAAACCGGGAGCAACCGGGTGTGTGTGTGTGTGTGTGTGCGGGTAGCGCAGCGGCTGCGGTTTCGATTCAATCAATTAATTAATTAAAGCCTTAAGCCCTCGAGAGCCGTCCTCGTGTGTGGGAAGAGGAGAGAGAGAGAGAGAGAGGGGACCGGGCGTACTGTTCATGTAATTGCATCGTGCGCTCCGCATTCTCCCTCTGCCTCTTCCACAGGGCGAGAGGTAGGTTTTCGCATCAAACACAATTCATGTGCCCGCCGCTTGGTGCTGCGGCTGCTGCTGCTGTTGATGGTGGTGATGGGCGATCATGCATGGAAACGCGACACCGACTCGCTTTTCCCCGACCTTCCCCGAACCGGTCTTATCGATGATTCGCACACAACGTTTTCACACACACACACACATAGAACAAGAAGTCTAATAAATGAAGCCAATTAGTGAGCCACCACCACCATCCATCGTCAGCTTCGGTACGGTGGAAAGGTGAAAAGAGAGCGAGTTTCATATGCACGAAGGAAAACCCGTTCTCCTTCCTTAACGATAGGCTAGGTGGTGTGCGGCAAAAAAAATGGTGGAACGCGTGAGCATTTTTTGCTCTTCCATCTCGCACTCTCTCGCTTCCTTTTTCTTTCTCTCCTGCTCGCTCGACCGAAGAAGCATGAGGTAGTTTTCTCGTGCGGATGAGAGCGATATGAAATTTGAACGCTTGGGCAGAATCAGAAAGAGGGAACGGCACACCAGTATCGCACCGATGCAATCACGGCCACGCGCAAGGATTCCCTCAATTAGTGAACGATTTTGACACACACACACACACACTCGACGGAGAAATGCGTCCGAAGGGGACCGTGGATGGGGAAAGGGGCTGAGCGGATGACGATGAGATGATGCTGCTGATGATGATGGGAAATAATTAGAGCAATTGTTTGATTTTGGCCCGAAGCTGCCACCTCCATCCAAACCCGCTGGAACGTTCTTGGAAGTTTTATCTCCCGGGGGTTGTTGCAGCCATTTGCGATATGCGACCAGAAGCGACTCGGCTAATTAGTGGCCATGTGGACCGGTCTCCCACATCTTGCGGTGGGGACACGCGTTTGGGTTTGAAATTTGAGACGGTGCACGCGCATTGTGCCTTGCTGGTGGTGTTGTGGAAGTGTGGATTACATCGTGCGGGTCTCGTCGAAGGAAGTAACTGTCGAACTTGATGCTGAAATGCATGTCCGGTGGCAGGTTTCGTTCTCGAGCGCATTGCTTTATCGAGCATCAAAAGGAGTGAGGATTAATTCCTGATGTGGATCTTCAGGCGAAAACATGTCGCGTCTGATCGAAAAGCTTTCAATATGGACAATTAAAAGGTAGGAAATTTGAGTAATTTTCTCGGTTGAGATGATAGGAGAAAACAATGTTTGTATTTATTCTGTTTTAGTCGATTTATGTTTGATTGTTTCAACCAAAACTCCGGGCATCAAGAAAGAACCCACGAAAGAAGCAAATATTATTCACTAGTTAATAACAACGATAAATTAATAACTATAGATTTACATACATATGGAGAAAACCTACTTAAATGGGGGATTCTAAACAATCCAAACTGCAAATTTAGTGGACGACTAGAAACACTTAACAATTTTTTATAATTAAAAAAAAATCAGAACTTTAAAAAATCAGCTTTTAAGATTTTTGTCAGAACTTTTAAAAATCAGCGTTAAACAAATGTTTCAAATGAAAAATAAAAACGACTAATAAAATAGTCATTAGATACGATCAGTTTTCTTGTAAGATGCGATAAGTTAGTTATCTTAACAGAGTTAGGCACAATTTTAGACACACTTTTTATATAACCAACAAAAGTTGTAGTGCATTAATATGTTGAATCATCAATTTTAAATGCTACATTAAAAAAAAAAAAAATAAAAAGCTTCAATTTTATTCGGTAAAAATTATGGTTCCATGTGCGAAAACAAAACAAAAACAAACGGCGGTTTCTGGGTAAAACATTTAAAATTAAATTATAGTTATTCAATATGTTCGCTATATTTGCAAAACAAACAGCACATACGAACAAGCATCCGGTTTGAAAACAGCTTCCCTCTTTTCATAAAACGCTTACCAAACAGATTGATTAACTATCCATCTGGGCCTACTTGGATCGGAAGAACGACTTGGAAGGCGAACGCAAAACACACACACAACACCTCGATGCACATACACATGCATTCACCTGCATACACTCACACACATACTCACGCACTCCCCCCAGACGTCGGCCGTTGGGTGGAAAGGCATTCGCGTTTAATTGAAAACAAGAATGATAAGTTCATTAATAATTCGCGGCCGTCTTTTTTTTGTTGCTTGCAGCATTGCGGCTGCCCCACGCTTTTTCCCTTTTGCCCGGAGGGGGCGTCTTCATTTGGTCGTAACAAGCTGCCGTTGTTGCTGCACTGCCCTTGAAACACGCGCGAGCGGAAAGAAACGCTCACGGCACCGCGAGGATCACTTTTCATTTCGCTGTTCGTGTCGATCGCCCATTCCTCCTCGGTGGGATGATGATGGTGATGATGCATCATAGGAGCAAAAAGAAAGAAAAAATAACCCACCACACAACGCACAATATGCCAGTGACAACGACACCGAAGGAGAAGTGTCCGCGCTGGGGGACACCGAAGGGAAAAACCGAGCATCCGTCGATGGAACGGATGGCGGGCAGACGCGGGCAAAACTTCTTCATTAAACGCGTGTACTGCATATCAATGAATTAATTAATAATGTTCCTAATTAGCGGGACATTAAAAATGTACATGTTGTTCGCTTCCGTGCGCCGGGTGTGCCGGTCGTCGGTGGCACTGGAGGCGTGCAGTGTCAGCCATGACATGGCCAGAACCGGGTTGGTCCCGCTTCACACGGCACGTAAAGGTGGTATGTATGTGTGTGTGTTTTTTTAGGGATGCTGAGGCGGGACGTTTTGCGGTTGTAATTAGCGCAAAGTTTGGGACTTTGGGCTAAGGAAGAAGACTTCACCTTCGCCGAAGGATACGAAGAAAGGTGTCCAATGAATGACCACGTTTTCGAAAACGTAATCGGATCCTTGGGTTGTGGTAAGAAAATGTTAAACAAAAAAATCCCAATTGAAAAAACAGGAATAGCAGGCCTTTAGAAAATAACAAATGAAAAAATGGCACAGAATTGAAACTAAAACGTAAAATATTCAAAGTCAAACAAAAAGTTAAGTTGGAAGAAAACCCTATACGCGAAAATAAATACAAAAAATAATATAAAATAATAAATAGATATAATAAATCAAATTGTATTAGGCATTGCGAAAAAAATGGCATGAAAACAAAACAGAAAGTATTGATCTTGAGCAAAATTTAAAAGGAATGAACCCTAAAGTGTTCCAAAACCACGAGTGAAAAACGAATAAGAAAGGAAAAAAAGCTCGATCAAATGGAAAAAAGCTCGATCAAATGGTTTCAATGCAAATGAAAACTTCAGCGAAAGTGAAAACATTTGTTTACAAACTGTTCTTTTTCATAAAGGTTTGTAAAACTACGTTTAGAATGGTTTGCACTTTTCGCTTCGATGGCATATTTAAGCACCTTGACGCAACGCAGCTCAAAAAATGACTACAATTTATCTTCAGTAAATGTATATTACTTTATTAGCTAATGCTTATTGGTTGATTTTCAAATTTTTGCGCCACCTTTGTGTGATCGAGGATTTTATAGCGGAGGCAACTGGCCATGGGCCGAATCCTCGATCGAAATTGAATCAGGTTATACTTGTACAACAAAAAAAAGGATACAGGAATCGAAGGCACAACTAGTCGACTGGAGTCAAACGTGGGAAGAACCGAAAAAAAATTTCCCTTCCGAACACGGGCGATGGTGGAAGGATTGCGGATAAGGACGGCTCGGTTGGGAAAGGATTCGCAACAAGCTGCGATGCAGGAAATTGAAGATATTCTCTTCTTTTCGCTCTCTCTCTATCTCTCTCTCAGCATGCCAACATGCATGTAATAAATCCACTCAATCAGAATGATGGATGTCGATGGGAATTTCACGGGAGCGCGAGGTTAGGTAAACCCCTGACGGCACGGGTTTTGGCCCACCTGCGCTTTTTTTCTTATGCAATCGTTAGCAGCGAGTGTGGACGCGGCACGGACGCTAAATCCCCGGCCGATCGGGAAACGATTGTTTGGCATTACCGATGGCGAAAGAGGTGGAACTGGGACCGTGTTTCGATGGGTTTCTAACCCGGGGGAGGCTGTGTAAAGAAGCGAAGCGTGAAAGGGAAAATCAAGTAGTATTTGTTTGTTCTTGGAACGTATATGAGAGTGCATGCATTTACATTACATCCGAGCCGCTTGATGCTTGAATATTGGCTGTTAAGTGTTTTCAACGACGCATTCGGAATTGCTCTTAACGCGGCTTATTCCTTTTCCACAGTAAAAAAAAAAAAACTCATTTTTACTATTTCCCTTGGGAAAGACGGTATAATGTCAACCATACAAAACACTTTTTTATTCATGAGTATAAAGAGAAAAACAAAGTTAAGGTTAGAAAGAGTTTTCAGTAAAAATTGAGCTCTTAATTTAATGAGGCATAGAAAAGAAGGTATTATCAACACAACCCGGTCGAAGCTTAAACCTTCAAACAGTGGGATGCATGAATTTGTAAACTGCAAAATGACATAAAAAAAAATCTTTAAAAATTTTTCTCAATTTAAATTGAATTTGTCTAAAAAATAGCTAAATTTCCAAGGTGGCTACACCATTACCTTCGAAATGGGTACAGAAAGCAATTATGTTTTGTAGTATGAAACGAAGAAAATAGTTAAGCAATTTGTAAAATTTTGCACAAATTAAAATAAATAAATAAATAAAAACGCATAGAGAAGGACGCCTCAACTATAAGATACATCAAATAAAATAATTTCTAACCTCAATAAACTAATATTTTCCACAGAGAAAATCATAATTTGGCTGCAAACAATGTTTTCCCTTCACAAAAAAAGTCACTAATAACAACTCAGACTAATCGACATTGAGCTGATCCAATTGGGTAATCGATCATTTTGTACGCTTTGTTTCGGTTAATTTGAGTTCATTGCTTTCAATCACTACCACGCATTAAATTCCCACGCGCAATACGTTCAAGTACTTCGCGCCCAAAACCCTGCCACCATTCCACTTTTTCCCCATTCCTCCCCTGTGACGGGAGAGTTATCGGTTACTATTAAGAATCAATTCGCCCCAAAACCGGGTGACATTACTCATTCGGACCAATTAAGCCAAGCTACTGGCACGAACGAACGAACGAACGAATTTAAAAACCATCTGTGCATGCTGCGTGGTTGGTCTCTCTTGCTTTTGGCTCGAGGACCGCATGCGCGGACCATTAGGCCAGCGGACCACCCAATTAAACCGCGTCGATATCTCTCTCTCCGCACGACAATCGCCTTGCGCACCGAAAATCCTATCCCTAATTAGTTGTCTCCACTGCAAAAAAAAAAACCTAAACAAAAAAGATCACCCTCTAACTAACGTAGTATGTGGCTCGTTAAATGACCGTAGAGCAGCGGAGCGACAGAAAGAAGAAGAGGCAAAACGTTCAAAACAAAGCACAGTGAGAGGAAACAAAAAAAAAACAAACAGCTCTACAAACTAAAACCACCAATTGACTAATTGCTGCATGCAGCAGCAGCCACAGTTTAGTTTTGTTGCTCTGTAATGAGATTGCTTCCACCGGGTTCGGCCTGAAACCGATAGGTGATCTGTTTCAGAGAGTCTTTTTCGAAGGGAGCCAAGGGGGACGCGCGAGGGGAACTTCCGAAAAAAAAAATCGTGGCGTAAACGCGAACGGAAGATGATCGGTACGATCCGAAACACATAACGATCGAAACGCCATAAATCCATCGTTAATTGGATCGCATTTAATGGCAGCCGAGCGGGGAGGGGGGAATTAAATCGTTAATTATCTTAATTAGTCACCGGGTGCACACACATACACACATGGGCCAAGAGAACATCAGACGCTTGGTTGGGAGGAAAAGCCGGGCCCGGCTCTAGGGGGAAAAGACGGAAGTGCGTCCAACACGCGTTTGTTTGTGTTTTATGTAGTTGAGTGATTCTTCCTGCTGCATCTTCACTCACTCTTCGATTCGATCGGCCTTTCGATGCCTTTTCCTTCTTTCCTTCTCGCACGAATCGATCGGCGGCGATGGGACACGAAGACGATCACCATCGTCTTCATCGTATGTGTGTGTTTTACGGAGCGGGAAAAATTATTTTTTTAATTGCAGCAACAACACAACGACCGACAATCAAGGAAAAACTATCGACGGTCGACGCTTTCATTAAACGAGCGGAGCTTCGGGGCTTCATTAGTTTAATTAATGGCCGATTTAAGAAAGTGCACGTTTCAATCAGCGTGCACGGTGGTGGTGTCGGAGGAGCATGTGGTGGCACCAATGGGCCGTGAAGCGCACGAAATGGCGCGCTAAGTATCGGCCGGCGATGTGACGATTGCTACGATTGTTGCTCCAAAAATGTACCACTTTTTCGGGGCCATTTGTTTTACGAGCAAACATAGGAAATGATTGGATTTTTTATTTTGAACAAGGAAAAAAAAAGTCTGTGTCCTTAATGTTGTAGTTTAATAAATAATTTTCGATACTAGATTAGCAAATTGAACAAAATATTTTATTCTCATTTTCGCATGAGTCACACCAATTAATAAAAAATAATACCAATTGCATTAGTAAAAGAAAATCAAATCGTATTAATAAACACAAGTTAAGGAATTAATTAAAACAAAACGTGAAACAAGATGATAAGAATGTAAAAAATAACAAATTATATCTGAAATTAACGCTTCGTCAGTCGGATGTTTCTAAACATGGCAAAATGGTTTTATTTGCAAAACTTCCAAGTTTTGAATATTGACGATCACAATCGGTGAAAGAATAAATAAAAATTAATAACAAAATATCGTAAAAAATAGATATAAACAAAGATTTAAATCTATTTCAACAAAACCGATACAAAATGTATTGAAACTACGACCTTCGACTCTCTTTGGTATTATAGATACAAAAAAAATTGGTAAAAATATATAAAAATCATATAAACATATCATAGACATATAAATAGTAAGAAACAACTTAGTCATCTGTTTGTTTGAAAAAAACAACTGGATGCCATATCTTGCTATATAACTTACTCACCCAATTTAGTCTAATTTTTAATACTTTTTTATAAAAATATCCTAGATTTAACGATTAAGTTAAGCATCAACAAGCAATGTGTAATAGCAAATGAATTTAAGCCTGTCAAAATGGACCACCAATTATGGAATAACACAAACAAAGCGTTCGTTACACCTTCCCGTGTGTATAAGAAAAAACAAGCTGATTAAAAAAAGTGGATTTGAGCACTCAATTCTGCACGATCATGATGACGATCGGTTCGAACGATCACCCTGATAGGTTCGTTAGGAAAATGAGAGTACCCGTCACCCGATCAACCAGATATTTTGGATTCCCTCTCACCTCTTCCACTGGAATTGCGAATTCTGCATTCCAGCTGGGTTCGAGCATGGCTTTCAGCTTGCCGATGCCGGTGCCGGAGCAAAGCAGAAGAGATAGTCATATAAGGAACGCACCGAACATCATCATCAACACCATCACCCGTGCCACACCACGTGATCGTAATCTTTGATCGGTTCATGATGACGATGATCATCAGCACCGCCTCGTTAGCCGCACGGAAAACCGTTCCACTGCGTGTTCGGAACGGAACGAAAGAGGGAAGGTCCCGCCATTTGGTCCCATAATTTATCATTATTGGTTTGTCCGGTTCGGTTTCGGGCTGCAAACAGAGCAGCGTACCGCGTTCATCATAATTGATTTACGGCGCGCAACGCCTTTCCGACGCGAAATCATATTTCGCGCCGTTTGTTTGTGCCGCGCCAGAAAGAAGAAGACAAAACAAAGAAAAAAGAGCCAACTTCAACTGATCCGATGAAATAAGCACATCGGGAAGGAAAACTTTAATTTCTTCATTACATTCCCATCCCGCCATTCGTTCGTGTTCTCACGAGAAAAGGCGAGACAGCGAATGCGAAGCGAAGGGACCATTTGCATTGCAGCACGCACAGAAAGACACAGGCGCGGTCGTGGAAGCTGAAGAGTGGAGCCTCTCGAGGGAGAGTCGTCGCACCAGTATCCCGACTCCTCATCCCCAGGCACCATCCGATTCCCTTCGCTAATGAACCACTTACTGACACTTAATAAATTGAGCCCCTTATTTATTTATTCTCCCGTGATTAATCCACCTGGTGATGGTGATTATTACTTATACGAAATGTAGGTGAGAGGGGAATGAAGAGGCTCCCTCTAAGGGATCCATTCCGGCGGAAAAGGATCTCTATACTCTCTTTACTCTCGGCCAAGACTGATAGGCTCGATAACTTTTTTCACCTATTTTGTTGGTTTTTTAAATCAAATGTGAAAGATGTTTTCTTCTTCTTTTTTTCTGTTCCTTTAAGAAGGAAAGGAAAGAACCAATCCTTCCTCCTGAACCAATCTAAATTGGCAAGCAATTACAAAAAGATGATGCAATTATCACATCTGTTCTAGGCTGTACATGACCCAGATCGTCGGTCCATTCGGTGATTTAACTGGTTGGTTTCTTGAATCTCACCTTGAAACGTTGATAGCCCTCCCTTGCAAACCTGGGAAGAAGTGAAATTCTTCCTACCATTTTTATCTTGGTCAACTTCTGTCAGTTTTAATTGTTGACAATTGAAGGTTTCCGGTAGCAGGTCCACTTAGCCAGTGGACGGAGAGGGTGACAGAGCATCCGAACCCTTACCATTTCCGATGGGAGGCGAACAGAACAGTTTCTTTAAATTGTTTTGCGCAATCGGTTGGTTTCCGATACGATTATGGCACTGTTTTCATGTTTTCATGAAACGTTTTGAAAAGTTTATTTTAAAAACGACGGTGTTGTCATTTTTGCGTTCGTCTTACCCCTCATAGAAGAGAAAAGGTAATAGAAAATAAAAAAGGAAAACAGGAGAATTTATCAAAAATTACAGCATTTTATGAAAGTACGGTACTTTATGTTCATCAGATATTGAACATGTACCGAATTTCAATATTATTCTCATAAAAATGAAAAGTCGCATTACTTCTAAGTTATTTTACTTATCATAATTACTTACTTATTACTTATTTTAGTTACTTATTTTAATGCTCATTTTTAAAACAATTAGAACAATAAATAGCTAAAGAAACATGGGAGTTTAAACACCATGTTTTTCAACCATTCCAACAATATTTTCACTCTTTTTGAAAATCAATGAACCCATTGCCCGCCCGATCAATTTATCACGCAATCATAAAATGGCGATCTGTATGATTTGTAACATAGACTGCAAATAGCTTTCAATTATTTCAGAGATAGGAAAATATGTTTATAAAATGGTCATGTATTCTGTTAGAAGTTGTTTCGTTTTTAATATTGTAGTTATTGGTTTGAAGAATATGTTTTTGTTTTTATTTTGGGTTCACAAAACGTGTACATTTGTGTAGAAAATGTATAAAAAATAATCTACTTTAATAGATCTCTAGCATCGAATTGGTATCTCTCATTCTGCGTTCTAGCTCTCGCCTGTTCGTTCAGTCTCATGCCAACTGGATGTGGTCCAAATCGAGACTTAATTTGACGACTATAGCGCTATAGTTTCAACAACCAAGTTTCCATGGGTTGCTGTGATACACCTTCTATAAAACCCTCACACCTTAGAAGCCGTCGTGTCGAATAGAAGAAAAAAAAACCACCCCGTCACACCAAAGTAGGCTGACCTGCTTTTGGGATTCAATTTTCCACCCGGTTCTCCTCCATCCATCGCTGCCTTTGTGCCACCATTGTTCTGTCACCAGGCGGACACTCGATTCTGACAGCCGCAACCCTGCTTCCCGAGTGCTGGCGTTGTGCCCCAATCCAAAACACATACCCAGAGTGCCCGTCGGCCGGGCCCGTTTTGTGCTTCTAATTGAAATAAATTAATGAAGGTAAACAGGGCCGGTGGGTTAGGGCATTGGGGTGGTGCATGATGCACGCGACGACGACGTTGTGCCAAGTGTCACGATTTTTTGGCACCCGACGATGCACCCGGGGCCTTGTCGCGAAAATGATTTGAGGTCTATTAAGATGCCGCACATTCCAACCGATATCGCGCCGTGGTGTGTTTGTGTGGGAAATATTTCATCGTTTAAAATTCCACACAAAATAAACTCAAAAATAGCGATTCTTTTGTCAGGCAAAAGATTATCATACCGATCTCGATGGCATCTCAGTGAGTGATTTCAATATAAAATCAATACTGTTTTATTAAATCATTTTAAAATTCGAAAACTAGGTTAAAAATTTGCAATTTTGACAGTTTTAAATTGCGTTGTTTAACGACTCAAATAAATTTTCTTTATTTTTTTTTTTGAAAAATTCAGCATAATATCAATCCCATGATGGACTAGTTCTTCTATGTTTGAAATTTTATTTGAATGTTTGTTTGTGCAGTTTTATTTGAATATTTTCCAGGCTTCATTCGTTTGGTTGGGTTTTATTAATATTCTTAAGACCTATTTTCTTCGTGGATTGAGTTATAGCTCCGTAGGGTAAATTGAAGCCTTCGGTAACTCGGTTCCCCGCGATGGCATCTCATTCAAATGAGGCCAAATGTCAGCTCGTCCTCCCAACCAACGCCCGGGCGCTAATGGAAGGCGATCAAATATTTTGACCATTCTCACATCCATTATTCATCCATCTTATCAGCCCCGAAAAACTCGCTTTCAAATCGTGTTTACAGCTATTAGAACGCGGTGGGGAGGATTCAAGCAAGCGCTCCTTGTAAAAAGAAACCAAAAAACGACGGGTTAGCTAATTTATTCTAATATTTGAACATCTACTTTCACCACCGTGCCACCGTCACCCCGGCCCGGTATGCAAATGTGGAGATGGATGATGTGATGGAAAACTGCCACTTCATGCCCACACCACGAAGATGTTCGCGGGGAAGAGAGAGGGGTTGTGGGGTAGTAATAATACATTAACCAGAAACCAGTTCTATCCATCAAACTGAACGAAAATAAAAAAAAACACACACACATACGGAAACCCCATCACACACAGACCCATGGCCGTGCATTTCTTTTGCATTTCCTCTCCTGCCTGGCCATTATCACACGCGGCCGAACGGCCGGCTGTCTTTATTTTTATTTTGGCAGGTTCTTCGATAGCCCCGTTGGTTGCACCCTTCTCCTCTTCCCTGACCACACCCCATTCACCCGGAAAGTCCGGCCGGGAGTGGGAATCCATCCCCGATAAATAAGTACTTTTGTTCCATTCGACCGACGACTTCCACCACATTTGTCGAGTGGTGGAACGCCATCTCGCTCTATCTCGCTCGCTCTCTCACTCGAGCTCATCTTTTCGGTTGCTTCTTTTTTTTCTTTTACTTGTGCTGTGCTGTTTGATTGACATTTTAATGGAGTTTCGAAATTGAAATGTGTTCATATTTCCAGCCGAGAACGATGGACGAGACACCGGAGCGGATCGGAACGGAGCGCAAAAGCGTTTGAATAATTTATATTAGTTTCTTCCACACTTCCACACACACACTTCCACACACACACACTCACGCGTGGGGCCGCAGTGGCGGCCACCGGCGTGGAATAGAAGTTGCGGGACTCAACACTCATTTCACAGGGAGTTGCTATCAAACACTTTCCTCTCGGGTTGAGGTTAGAAAAATCCCCATTTCGTGGACCGACAAAAAATTGGTAGAAAATGGATTTTACTGTTTTATTTTTTTCGTTTTTTTTTTTCGATCGTTGCATGTGAATCTTGCTGACCTTTTATTGACCGAAATCGGAAGTGCGCTCGAGATTGATGTAAAGCAGATGTGTTACGTATGAGAGTAAATCGAAAATGTTGACCCTATCGCGACAGCTCACGAAATATTTTGACACTTTCTCACTTGAAACTGTCTTGAATTTTGTGTTGCAAAGGTTATGAAGGTTTGAATTGAATTCAAGCACTGCTTTGAAAGGAAATAGCTCTTCATCTTCTCTGATAGAAGCAATAAAAAAGAACAAGATTGAATAGCAAGAACAGCAGAATCCATCATGGTTTCAAACCCATTCCTCTTCGATAGGTATTAATTTCAAAGCAAATAGTGAAGGTGATTATAAAAATAAAACATCAGGCCAGCGTGTGTCTCCTTCCAATAAATGATTGCTTCCCAACCCCGTCAGCAGCCTCGTCAGCTGTAATTGCTGCTACCGGTTTCGCACACGAGAGTGAGCAGGAGAGCACTATAAAGAAAAAAGACACCAAGAACACTCAACCACACCGATTGAGCCCCCTGATTGCCTTCCCACTTCTTGCCACTCATTGGGCTCAATCACACGCTTAATTACTCGATCTGATAGCGATATTTGTTTTTGTTTACCTTCGAGCCGTCGTGGCAGGCAAATAATCAAACATTAAAGCCAATCAGCTCTCGGACCGATTTCACGTACCCACCCACCCCCACCAGCCGCTTCGAACCCCGAGGCAGAGCGAGGCAGACGGGCGAGACGAGGACGCACAAAACCAATCACATAAATCAAAGGTTGCATCAACAAAAGCCGACTTCGACTGGGTTCGACTCTGTTTGACCGTTTGCGACCGTTTGTATATGAGCAAGTGTCTACAAAAAGGAATGCTTAGGTGATAGACTCGGTTGAAAGTGTGCCTTGCTGTAGAAGGTGGAGGATGAGAACTTTTCCTTCTTTTGAAGCGATAGTTTTTATGTAAATAGTCGAAAGAAAGGAAAGATCACTTATTTAATAATAAGTAGTTTTTAATAACTAAATGGGATCGATAATAAGATACGAATATTTCATTGAAATTGAGAAAAATATGACAAAATGTACACATACTACAACATAAAACAAGAGTACAAAGCTGGAAATGAAAATAGCAAAATAGATACAAAAGGAATGAAAAGAACACAGAGGATGAAAACCTATAATTCAATAGGTTTGTAAGCCATTTCGAAACATTTGAGAAAAAACACAAATCAAAAGCACAAAATCATCATCGAGCTAAACCAAATATCCACTATTGTAGTTAAAAATTCGAAATTGAAGTAAGAAGAACATCCTCAAATTAAAAGAAAAAATAATTAAAAAGTAATGGAAAAACGAAGAAATATGAAAAGTAGAAATTAACTTCACAACCTACATTTACAAGAAAATATGGAAAAACATATACATCCCTATGGTCATCAAAATTTGCCATAAAAATTAACAAAGCAAAGAAAAGATAGAAAGGTGACTAAAACATACAAATCTCGAAGAAACAATTAAAAACCGTCCCAATGCAATCAGCTAATCAAGAAAACTGTCGTACCCTAACGAACGCGATAAGCAAACCACCGAACGGATGACACTGAATCACCTAACCTGTGCCGCAATGCAAAAGAAGAGAGTTAGTCGCTCGCTAAATAAAACGTACATCAAAAGCGCTGACCAAACCGGGTAAAGGAACCGAACACAAACAAGGGGAGCGGACGAGCAAACAACAATACACAAGCGGGAGGAAGTAATTAAGCCGATATTTACATACATTTTTAATCAAGCAAAACTTAATTAACGTCACATTAGCCCTACGGTGCTTGCATGCGATGCATGTGGCATGCACTGGTTGCAAAACGAGGTAAAGGAAAACGGGAGGATGGGGTCGAGTGAGGTGATAAACGGATTCAAACGGAAAAGTAAAACCTCCTTGCGACGAACCCCATCACCACGAGTCAATAGAAACGATCGGGTCGGTGTGCAGGTGATGTGGTTCAGCCGTTGCTCATCTCACTCCTCTTCGCTGCATGCAATTAATAATGTCACTTGCACAAAAGAAGGAGGGAGGGAGATGATGAACGGATGACATTTTATTATTTTCAACCCACGGTCAATTGAACGGTTAAAGCGGTTTGCACATGGGGTTTGGCTTTGGCGAGATTGTGCCTTTAAGATGCAAACGACATTGATCATCTTTCTTTGGATCGCATTGGGATGCGTGCTGATTGGGTGCGCGAGTAAGTCGTTGTCGTTGGAAGTTTATTTTCTATTTTATTTGACTTTTTATTTTTACTGTTCCCAAATGAGTTCTTAAAAGGAGTTTCAATTGTTTGTCTTTTTTGGTAAATTTCATACGACACAAGAAATAAAATAAAAAGGCAATAAAGATGAACTAAGAGGTTTTTCTATTTTCCTTACTTTCACTCTTTCCAGACTATCAAATCTTAAATTGTTGGATAATATCATAACTTAAATTTTAAAATTATGTAACATTATTTTAAGACCACATTTCATTTGAAGGGTCGTCATGCCCTCATGTCGTCAAGTTTGGAGTAATAAAACAAAACGGCACAAATTGTAGCGTAAAGTAACGGCACACATTAAAAAGAATCATTTGATTTATTTTTGATAATATTTCCACCACAAATAGAACTGTTGGTACAATTAACCGTCAAATCGAGATATTACCCTTATATCAAAGTTGATAAATAAAATTGTGTCAATGTTAATAAAGCGTACTAATAGTAATAAATTTTAGATAACACACACTTTTTGTTGCACCCTATAAAGATGTGTTTTGTGTGCGATTGGAAGAAATTAATTAAAATTGAATGCAACCAGTCCTGGTTGAAGTCGTTTATTACAATCGAGATGTGAGCAATGAGATCGTCAAGTATACCACACACAGCTACTTGAGAACTTCGGCTACTGTATCAAGCTCAATCGAACCATCGACGATGCAGTCTGGAGGATGGGTTTCTCTAACTGAAATCTTAGAGCCTCTGCCAGCCACAAGTTTCCATCATCCCGTCACCTTTCACCTTTTCCAAAACATTCCGCTTCCGAGCGGAGGGTCAGCCAATGGATAGGAGATGGTGGTTAAAAAAAGAAAAAAACATTATGTTGCGATTTGCGGAAAGCCTACCAGTTGCTGAGATTGCTTACAAATCGCAGCCGAGCCGAGTTTGCCGAAAGCTCCATTTTCCCTTTCGTCCCGGCCCCGCACCCTTCGATTGATAATATTTGCCGACGGGATCATGATGCGATTACGCCAGAAGTGAAGCAGCCTGGTAAGGTTAGATCCTCCGAGCCATGGGGAGGTGAGGATGGAAGGTTGCAGTGGAAGGCTGGCGGTAAGTGGAGGGTATAAAATCAATTAAACTAGACACTGGGCGTAGCAAGATTTCTTGGAAAAAGCTTTCTTGCTCAAGACGGAAGCAAAGCCAAACCCCGAAACAGGGTGCGAGGGAGAGGGTGAGGGGAAAACGGATGCGCAGGAAGGATTACCAACCGGCTAGGATTTCCCACTTGAGTGGCTTAATGAGGCAGGTCGGTCTTGCCGGTTGCTGTCCGCACCGAGCTACCCGGCGACTCTGGAAATGGAAACTTCGATGAAAAGCTCTCGATTTGAAGTGGCCGAAAGCAATTTTCACCTCGTTGCACACTCCCTTCCTGGCACTCCATCTTCAATGCTGTTACAATTCTGTCGCCGTACGTGTTTCTCACACCGTCCGGTGAAGGGGAGAAGCCTTTTCAGAACATACATTCCTCTTAATAAGTCTCTCTCCCTCACTCAGCATCAACACGGGTTGGAGCGAACAATGTGTTTCTCTTTCACTCACACATTCACTCCCGACCAGAGTGTCGGGTAGTGAAACTTACTAAACGATGATTCCACTCCTTCTCCAGCCCATTCCACTTGAAGGAAAAGACGAGAAGGGATACAATGCATTGGATTCTGATCAAATGTTATTTATTATTTGCGTGTGCTTTGGATGCGCCCGTACGAGCGGGCAAGCCGGAGGAAAAGCAAGGTAGGTAAATAAAAGGATGAAGGATCAACTCCTAACTACTTTCCATTTCCAATCGTCCAGCCACAATCCGTCTTCATCATGCTTGTGTGTGTCGGTTTATCGGAATGTGCGCGCGGACGATACACACATTTAATTTAATTTAATTTATATCGGGCTCATTGCTGTTGTTTTTTGACTTATTCCACTCCGCATCACAACCCTCCACGCCCTCCTTCTTCTACCAATAGGGAAGGTGGCGAAGGAAAAACAACACGAGCCTGAACGGTGTGCTAGTTGCTGGTGTGTGGTAATCGATGAAAAAAGACCTACACTCACACATAGACGATAGGGAGTGAAGGACGTACTGCTGATGCTGCTACATCTCTTGTTTGTCCTTTGCAGAGGTAGACGAGCGTGTAATATCGGAAAAGCTTTTATAGTGTGTGTCGAATTTTCACCCGGTAAAAACAGTTCTTTTACTGGAATGAACCAGTTTAATTCACTGATTTTACAAAAGATTTTATTTGAAAACAGTTGTTACAAACTTTAAACTGATCAAATTTTATTATATTTTGATTAAATTAGCTTCTTAAGATAACCGAAATGGTTACGTTTGTCAAAACATAATAATTCTTATTAATTATAAAAAAAACTTAATTTAACAAGCATATGCTTACCATTATTGAAAGTTTTTTTTATTTATTTTGATTGTTTGAATTTTTGTCGTCAATTTTTATTCTCATTTTTTACATTCTTTACCACGTTTTGAGATTGTTTGTATTCATTTTCTTAAATTTCATATTCCTCTTATCAATTAAGATACGTTTGAGTTTCTTTTTGTATTTAAACATTTATTTATAGACACTTATACTTTAATTTACAGTCAGTAATAAGTATTTACTAGCCCTTCCAAAATTATCATTGAATGAACAATTCCTCATAATGAAGTATTTTGTTCAAGTTAATCAATTATACTTAATCTTTCTTTTAATACAAATTTTAGTATCATTATTGTCTTTGCACACTTAGAAATTTGTGACAGTTCAGTATCTTATAACCTTGAATAGAAGTATACTAATCTGCACTATGGCAAACATAAAACCAAGATTTTTTAACGCAAGATAAATATCAAGCTGGAAATATAAAGCATAGTAGGAATAACACTAAGATTACCACGTTACAAATTATGATTTATTATATTTGAAGTGTTGAAAAACAATCACAATGTTTAATTTGATTTGTGATCCAACACAAACACACGATTATTGCTATGATAATAAATATTATTAAAAGGAGTAAAAACGATCAACGTATCAAGTGACGATAAACAAGTCGTCACTGTGCCATCAAGCATCTATACACATACACATACATGCACACTCATCACTGCACCCGAAACAACCGAACACACTATCAACTACTTCACTACGCTCTAAATGAATCCTGCCGGAAAGGATTCTACTTCCGGCTTCTTCATACCCCTTAGTTCCAAAAACACTTCTCGGCTGCATTGGTGCTGCTGCTGTTGCTACAGTGTTTTAATCGAACGGAACACTCTCTTACAGTCGCTGCTGTTGTGCTGTTTAACTAAATGCTATCAGCTCTTCCAGCTTCCCGGGCTCTCCGTTCTCTGCCCAGATGGAGGGTAAAATGGGTAAAAAGAAAATCTCCCCCGCCGTTGGACGGCTGTAGCAACTTTTAGAGACGTGCACGTGGACACACCACTCGACAGCAGCACCAGCAGCAGAAGCAGCAGCAACATCATGAACACCAGAGTAAGTGGGAACATTCGGTTTCGGGGAGCGTAGGAAAAAGTTCGGCGCTCCGGAACACAGTTTAAAATGAAATAAATAAAATTGAAATTTAATTAATTTTCTAATTAAATTATCAGCTACACCCAGCCATCGGTGAGGAAGGGAAGGGTGACACACGGGGTTGGGATACGGGTGGTGGAGGTAACAGAGTGCGATACTACAGTCGAACACACACATACACTGATACAGACACATCCGCATCTAGCCACTAAATGCCTTCCTCCACGCGGTCGCAGCGGAAAATGGTGGAGAAGCGTGTGAAACGAAACAAAAGCAGGACATCGCTCTCGCAGCTTCCGCGTGATGGCGGTGGGAGGTGGGGAAGCGTTCTGTTGGTGTGTGTTTGTGTGCTTTTTCTCTTTCTCTCTATACCTCTTTCTATTTGTACGTATTTTTGTCGCCTTTATTTACCCGGTCAGTTCCAACTAATGGCTGGAAGTTTCGGTATGGATAACCGCGATGCGACCGGAGGGCTGTGATGGTCAATTTTACGATGCAAATGATTAATTGCTCGTAAAGTCCGGCTGATGTGTATGATGCGATGGGCAATGCGGTAAAAGGATATGCAACTTGTAATTTTAGTGCACAAAAAGACTACAGCTCGAAATCTTTCGGAAATCTTTTCAAGGAAAGATTTCGTGCAACAATTAGTAGTCTTGGTTACCAGTTCCAAGTAGACATTTGTTTTTATTTTTCCGTACATTCATTGTGCTTTTTACAGGAATATTTAAAATAAAACTAAAGCAGTAAACTTTGGTTTTCAAATCCCTTTTCCAAGTTTTGTTTATCATTAGCTGTTTATTCTCATTATTCTAATATGTAGTTTTTGACTCATGGCCAACCCGATGAATTATAAGAAAAATAAAAATTTCACGTTAACAGTAGAATTATCTGCATAATTCTAGTGGCAGCTTCATGCTTTAGCATATGACAGCTTATGTTCCTAAAATTACACTAACAATATTACGGGTATGAGATTAATACGTTAGTGTAAAATACATTTTTTTAAATTTTCCCTCCAGAAATATTAATTTGTTCCAGATTTTCAAACAAAACTGAATTGAAAAAAGTGAGAAAAACAATATTAATGACATAGTTAACATAGTTAACCTAATTTGCTATATAAAGAAAAATCATTAGAACATTTTTATGAAGACAAACAAGTTAAAAAAAATCATCTACAATTCGCAAGGCTCTGAAATATTTCTTAAAAAATGACCACAACAAAACTCCTCCTTCTTGTCTCGCCCTACCCCTTCTGTACAGCATCTAATTGCGTGTATTAACGCTCGCAATGCAACTAACTCGCCCTCCTTTGCCGATCATCTGCGCTACGAAAATGCGGGACAATAAATTTGTAACAGCTGTTTTGTGTTTTTCGTTTTCTTTTTCTTACGCTCTAAAGCCATATGGCTTCGAGTTGTTGCAGTCACGAAAAAAGAGAGTGGGAGCGAGAGTGAAAACAGAAAAAGAATCTGCAAACCTACCTACACACCCGAAGAAAACGCTCTATCAGCTGAGCCTGGCCCAAGCCCTAATTTTGAACAGGGGCCTTCCAGCCAGGCTGATCCGGCACATATGCTTCCTTCGCCGCAGTGGAAGAAATCCGTCGCTCCCGTGCCCATCACCGTCATCATCATCATCATCATCATCATCATTATTCGTGTGCCCGGGAGCACTCGCAGATGGTTGTAGAGATGGTGGGTAAGGTAAACAAAAGGCAGGATTCACTTCGCATCCCTTCCAGTGGGGAGAACCCACGAAAGAAAAAGACGCACAACGAAACAACTACAGCAGTAGGAGGAGGAGGACAGAGAGAGAAAGAGAGCGTGCGACGAGGGAGACGAATGTACAGGGGGTGGTTTCTTTTTTTTGCTTCGTTTTACATTATTGCATGCATTAGGGTGGCGAGCGGAAAGGGAGGATGAGATGGGGAATGGGGAGACACGGAGTGCAAACTTTAATGCACTTTGTGTACGTTTCATTAACTTCCGCGCGAGAGCAGCACGTTTTTCCCTTTCGGTCGTCGTCGCGTCGTGCACAGCTGTTTGCCGCCACGACACGGGCGAAGGACGACCCGAACGGTCGAGTGGGTGAGAGAGGGAGGAAGGGGGATGAGAGAGAGGAGAAGGAAGGAATGGCAGTGAGCAGAAGGAAGGAACATTATTGCAATATAGTTATTTTCTTTGTAATTAATTTTTTAATTAAATTTCAAAATAATTACTCGCTCACCGAAGGTTCGAAGGCGGTCACGTTTTGGGGAAGGGAGAAGGCAAATGGAATCATGTTCGTGTTCGTTCGTGTGTCCTTCGCGGCACTGTCACGGCAGGCGGGGGGGGGGGGACTGTGCGACACAGAAAACCCCCCAAAAGGGGTTCCCTCTAAAAAGTGCCACTAAAACTACCTAACCCTGCGTGCTGTTGTTGTTGTTTAAAAAGCACGAAAAAAAAAACAAAACGGTTTGAATTTAAATTTGACAGCACCACGATGCAGTTCGGTGTTGCGAGCCACGTGCCGTCGGCAGACGCCCATGTCTCCCCGAAGCGGCCAGCTGCTAGCCCGTACGGGAAATCATCTTCGCTCGTTAAGAAGTGGACACAATGGCTTCCTCATTAGCAGACACCATTCATGCACAGCTTCTCGGTTGGAAAACGAGATGTATGCCGATCGAAGCAGGCCGTGGCGGTTGATGCCTGCTGTTGCTGCCGCTGATTGGAAGCACAGGAAGTCACACTAACAATTTCGGACGGAGAGGGCCACAACAGTTGGGTCCAGCAGTCCGGATGAATGCCACTGCCACTGGATGCGATGAACCAGACAATTGAACATTCATTTGATGCAAGTGAACTTTTTTTCGTTTCTTTTTCTCTCCCTCAACTCGGTGCGTGTGCTTGTTTACTGAGTGTTTTGGTAATGAACGATTTCGGGGATAACGAAACGCGTTTGTGGTTTAACGTTCAAGCGTGAGTAAAACAGGAAATGACATTTTCCAACTCTTGGTTTTAGACAGATTTCTTATATTTTTAGGATGATGGAATAGCATAAATCCTTTCTTATGTTTTTATTTATATTTCACATTCATATTCGTGTTATATACTCTTTTTCCATTTATAATTTTTTAAATGGTTTTTCCCTAGTGTTTTGATTTCCTCTTCTATTTCAACTTTGAACTTATTTCGACTTCATAAATTCATAATTGTTTGTGGTACAAGTGTTTACCAAATTTCACTGTTTTCTAATGAAAATTTATAAAAAAATTTAATAACTATCTAACTTATTCTAAATTGTTCCATATGACTATTTTTTACATTTCTGGAAGAAGTTTGTTATATTACAGGTAAACTTTGGGTATATTTTAAAACAAAATTGTCCTTTTAGATTGAGATATGACTGTTTTTGGTAAATGGGGTTTAATTTAACAAATTACTTAATCAAATTACTCCTAATGACGTTGGTACAATCATCAATTGTCAAACAAATCATCATCGGCCTATTCTTTTTTCGTTTAAACTTTACTCATAAGGCTGTTGTAACAATTCCAGTTTTGTTAAAATTCAGGGATACTGTGCATGAAATTAATAAAAATATTTGATTATTCTATAAAATAAAGATTACAATGAAGAAAAATATGCATACAACAATTAGACAAGTATGTGAATGACATGCTACAGCGTAAAATGGTAAAAATAAACTGTAACAACGAATCAAATTCGCGCACCAAATTCTCAAAGCAAATTTCGACATCGTAATCCTGTGGGACGCGAATTTCCAAATCCAAGCACCCATTGCTAACAAAAACCTTTGCTCACCACTACTCTAGCAACAGTAACCATACACACCACCACCGGCAGCAAATCGTCCTAATGACATGAGCACCGTTCCCTTCCGATGGCAAACTTTTTCGTCTGATCGTTTAATTTCCGATTGCTTTCATTTCCCACACCCACGCAAAGTGCTACCAGCCAGTCGCCCACCCCGGCGTCACACGTGTGAGAAACCGCTCACCTCTTTTCCACTCGGCACCGGGAACGCAGAACGCAATATCATTACGAAACAAAAGCAGTGGCGAAACGGAAAGAAAAAAAAACACACTCTACCAGAACCGTTCAGCCCAGAAAGAGATAGGGAGGTAGGACCCGTTCATTCGCTTACCGCGCCGGAGCCCTCATTATACTATATAGATTCGGTACAATTATACAAAACTAAACTTCTATTTCACCAGCAAAGCAGAAGAAAACGAAGCACACAAAAAAAGAAGTAAAACGGACGATCATTAAAATAAATTGCTTGCCGAGCTCGTTATACATCCTTTTTAAACTGGAAACTTTTGCCAGCCGTCTGCCAACCGACATCCTCCTTTCCCCGCAGAACTCGCTGTGCTGTTCGCGCGGTTCATCTCCCACGAACAAACGTCACCTTCCCTCTCCCTCTCCACCCTTTTGCATCCCACTCCGAAAGACTCGAAACTCTCGGTGTTGCGCGTTGTTTCGCGCGTAGTGAGAACGCGCGTATTTCTCACTGTGTGAGGCGGCGAACGATGCAGTCAGCTCTCAGCTCACCGCTCGGTTCGTGCGTTACGCTGCCCCGTCCCGTTTCGCGGTAAACACTCGCGTGCCCCCGAATATATATCGCTATTTTCGGATATTGCACCCTTTTCCGCGTCTCACCCGCCACCGAAGGATCGCCACTAAGCGTTGTTCCCTGTTCGCTAACGAACGAACCGCACCTCTCTTTCTCGCATTAGCATTAGCCTCGGGAGCGCGAGTTTTCGCTAAGGAATTGGGGGTGCATTTCTGCAACTGTTGTTGCTGTTGTTGCTGCTCGTTTTGGACAGGATATTCGGCAGTGCGCAAATGGTACCGCACGCTTTGCACCGCAAGTTTTTCCTTCATTAGAGCGGCATCGGGTAGCGGCGTTAGTGCAGGGAAAGGGATATCTTGTCTTTCTTTGTTTCGTCCCGCTCTTGCACTCCAGCTACCTAAGGCCCAAGCGCGGCGATAGGGCGACGTAATTGGGTACAACACACAAAACGACGGCACTTTAATTGGCGAAACTGTTCGACGGAGACACAAAAGAGCGCGTGTCTTACAACGAAACCGCACCGCACAAACGAGGTGAGTTTTCAAATTTCGACAAACGCACGAAATCGGAACCTCCCTTCCGCACCCCTGTTCTGGACACGTTCCCTCATCCCCTCCCCGAACCCGTTATCCCTGCCATGTAATTAACGTAAACCGATATCCCGCCCTCATCCTTCGACCATTAATTACACCAGCCGTGCGTACAAAAATATGCCAATTACAAAGAGACATTGCATCACGCTTGAAGGCATCGCGCGGCCATCCGTCTAATGCCGGTACGAACCCACCCCGGGGTGGCAGCCTGCACCGCGCCCGCTAAGCACACATCGTTTAATGGCCAGCAAATATCCGCGAGCTGTTTTGCTAATTATCTATCGCCGATAGCAGAAAAGATAGGATGACGAAACGATCACCCGCCCCGGTTCGGTTTTGCTTTGATGATGAAAATTATAATATCTGCCATACGCCGGCTTTAGGTAGAAAATGCGTTTCGTTTACTTTCGAAACCATTTGTTTGATGCCAAAACATGTAGGTGAAGGGTGCTAGGAAATTAAACGAGAAAAATTTCAATTAACGTACGATTACGAATTATTAAATTCTTCAAATTGGATGAGCATTACAAAATAAGGAATATTAGACACGAATTGTGTTGTTGAATGTTAAAGTCTATTAAAAAGGTTATCCTTAGATTGATGCAATCTTTTAATTATTTTAATTTAAATAAAATTTTAATTTAAATTTCATGGAGTTTTTTGTATTATAATCGAGTTTGATTGTATCGAGTTTGTTCTATATTAGATTGTTTTTATTTACAAACTAAACATCATTATTTCATTTAATTTTTTCCTTTTTAATTACTTCGTTACTTCGTAGATTGATGCCACTTTTTGAATTAATTTGTGTTTTTTTTTTACTTTTTTATGTTCACTGTGACATGAAACTAGATCAAAACTCCCAAAATTAATCCCCAAATTTAAACCTTATCAAAAATCACATCCAAAGTGGATGAAAACCAAATTTGAAGTTCGAATTGCTCGAGCTATTTTCAGTGAATTTTTTTGCAAACAGTCGTCTGGTGGTCGTGGTTTGATATTCCAAAAACATTAATAAAAATAAATAAATTTATTCAGGAATTTCATCTTCATCATCACGAAGAATAATTCTTAATGATCAAAATCTTAAATGCGTATGCTTATTTATTAATTACCTTATTACTATTTACTCTTGGCATTGTTCTTCTTTCGCACTTCACATTCAATTGAACGAAAACAAGAACCAAAAACATTCTAGAATGCATTACTATTTCCGCCCAAAGTCCTCCCCTTGTTCTCATTAGCAATTTTCCAATCCATTTGCTTGCCAGCACGCAAACATATCCGGCTTTACACACCGTTCCAACACGGCTGACGGTCGACTGAAACCCCACCATCGTTGCATCCTTCACTATCCACGCTTCCCGCCGTGGCCGCGGACATGTTTCAAACATTGTGTCATCAATTAAACTACAGATTGAACTTAATGAAACTCATTCCTGTAATGGAAACGACGAAAACATACTCACGGACCCGGGAGCAAACGGACGCAGCACGCGAACAGGAATGAAGAGGGCCCCGCACTCCGCACACGGGCAAAAAAGGGAAAGAAAATGTATAAAAATAAATACACAACCCATCAGGGTCTAATTTCCCGCGCTTATCAGCAATCAGTTAATTACAAAGTGCTTTCGTTTCGTTTCGTTTCGTTTTTTTTTTGTTGGGTTTGTTTTGCTGCTGCTGTAAACGTCCAGCATTTCTGTCCTTTCTCCTTTCTCCCCGCCGCGGTGGAGGGGTGGCACACGGTTTATCTCTTTCCTCTGACTGTCCTCCGACTGGATGAAGCACACCAGTTTTACAGTGGCGCAGCAAGTGTCGGTGCAATCAGAAAAAAGGGCTAAACGAGAAACCGATGAGCCCGTCCGATGAGGATAGGGACGGAAATGCGGTGGAGGTATTTGCGCGTCTATCATCGAAACCGTCTTACTCCATCGCTCAATCCATCAATTAAACGAAGTGCATTATTGATTACCATTTCATGTTTTTCATGTCACCCCACCGACGCGCTCACCGATCGCTTTGGCACCGCGCTCCTTTCTTCACCGTCGGCTGATGATTATAAAATGATGAACCGAATCGCGGCGGGAGTCAGAGCGCTTCCGGTCGGGAAAACCCCTCGGTTTAATCAGTATCCTCCCTACGATACAAATCTCACTTCAAAAGAAACCATTCATGGTGCGAGTGAGTATGGTCTCCAGCCCCGGCCCGGCCTGCCCCAGTCGCATAAATACATGCTCAATGTACCAGGAGCTAACAACAGCAAAAAATAAGTAGCAACACCAAATAAATGCAACGCTAAGCCTCGCTTCACAACGGGTGAGGTATGGAACGATATTTCAGTATTTTTAATGAATATCTTTGATGAAATAAATTAACTTAAACTATCCTTTCAAAGCTTCACGCTAAATTTCTTTTTTTTTAACATTTCACTCCAGCTTTCAGGGATTATCGTTGGGAATTTTTGTTGAAATTGTATGCTATTTTATGTTACTGTTATTATATTTAACAGAAACCAACATAAACTAAAAACCTTTTAAACCAGGATTTGACTTTTGCTCCTTGTTTTAAGTTTTTACTTCATGTGCTTTAAACGAAAAATACTTGTTTTTTTTGTCCTAAAAGTGGCCCTTGCTAAAATATAACACAACACACAATATTTTAGATTTTGTGGTTTGATTTTTTCTGTAACTGTAATAAAGCTTTAAATTATAGGTTCACAAAGTTATTGAAGTAAATGAAGCAATCGATTGAAATGGAAATGCAATGCAATACATTTGAGCAGAATATATCATCAACAAGGGCTTCTCAGTTAGTATGCTCTTATAGGCGATTCAAAGTTGCAAAAAAGAAGATTGCTGGATAAATGACTAACTTAAATAGCTTTTACAAATGCATTTAATACAATGCTAAAATACTATTTTAGAAATTATGAAGTTTCGTGTATAGATTTATGACCATCATTCACTCACAGTGCGCTCCGCATGCAGCACGTGGAATGGAAAATTAAATGCGTAAAAGATTATTTTAATGAAATAAAGAAAAAAACACGCTCACACGCACACACAGACCGAACGAACACTTTACGCGCTATGATGACCGATCCCGACCGAGCTTAACTGTAATGACGTAATTAAACATCAATTCCACGTCCCCCACATCATCCTCATCAGCAGTAGCAGCAGCACCAACAGCAATCGACGCACAAATTTGGCTGGGACTCGCCAGGAGTGACAACAGGAGTGACCCACCTCGTAATCCTCGCTTTCCGAGTGGGTAATAGTATCCGCCCGGCGGGAAGGGCAAAGCCGATGGCGTTCATTATAGATTGCACCGTTAATTACCGCGCCACTCACTACCGGGACCCCGGGTTTTCCGGTCGCAAATTGAATCGCGCAAATGTGCGCGCGCGGAAGGTCATTAATTTTTGTGCAAAGTGTTTCGTTTGGGTTCGAGTTTTTTGTTTTGTTTGATTTTTTCATCATTTCACATTCGAGCAATCGTCTCAACCTGGCGATCCCGGTTGGTGCCGGAAGCGGTTCTTTTTTTTCATTACTTTTTGCTTTTAAATTGATACTTCAAATGTATGATATTTCAATTGATAAAAACGCGCTGTAAGCGCAACCAATTTCACCGGTTCGAGCATTTTATTGGCGGGCCCGGAAGGGAGCCGCTGGGCCGTAATGAGTAGAGCCAGCGTAATTATGACTGTGCCGCTGATGGCGACGATGCACCAGCAGCAGCAACCAGCGTAATAAGTTGACGATGGGCAAATATTTGTGCTTTTTTTTAGACATTTTGGAACATTTTCACCATTTCACCGGTGGTGGCGGGAACAGGGTGAAAGAGGAAAATCATGTCACAAATGTCTTATCCATCGCGTGCGCTGCCGTTGTGTGCGGAAGTTCCCTGCCGTTTCACACGTTTTCTGCAGCGAAAGCATACTACACGTCGCCGGTATTGCGCGGATAAACGAACGATTACATTGGAAATCAATTTAATTGCTGTTTAATTACAGCCGAACTCTTTCCACCCCGTCATGTGTCGCCTCATTATGGAGGGATTTATCGGTATTGGTATGTAAGGGGACATATTTGGACCAATTTCTAGCGTCGGCGTTCGACATTTATTCCTGAAAGTATTTATTTATTAAATTACCATACATTTCAGGTATTTTTAACAATTTCAGGGGAGAAGAAAATTAAGAAATATTCGACAAATTTAAATTTGTAAACGTACGTAAAATATTCGTCAAAAATAAATGCAAGATACTGTTTGAAAATACAAAGCAATTATTATTATTTCCTGGAATTTTTTTTTCCTCTATTTAAACACAGCAAGAGAAAGAGTAAAAGTTTACCAGGATGGAATAATGTCACGAACAAAGGAAACAATGTTTTTAGACAATAATGTTCAATATTTAGCGGAATGATGTTCAAACATGGATTAACTTACCATGACACTCGTTCACATTGCAGCGTAGAGAGAAGCTCTGAAAGTATAGAACAAAGAAAAAGTCGATTTATAATCCATATAACGATTGCGTTGCAAGAGCATGAGGCTTAAAAATATAAGAAATGACGGTTTGGCTTGAAATTTTAATTCCACCAAAAAAAAATTTTCAACCATACAACTTACTTAAGCCGCCAGTGAAACTATTCACGTGGACTTCCACATTGTTATGGCTCACATAAAACACAATTTCGCTTCTAATTTATCACATTCGACCGTAACTAACACTTCGGCAGCGCGTTAAGTGCTTTCGAACATCAACATTTACGACCATTTATGAATAATAAACATAATTTTCGACCAATGCGGGCAGCTGCCGTGCCGCTAGACGTGGCCGGTTAAGGTAAATGGTTGAAGTTTTCTCGATAAGATGTTCGTGGCGTGTTTTATTTTCGTTAAGGAAAAGGACGCATGTGAGAGGCGCGAGTGAGCGGCGTGTGAAACGATAAAACGATAAAAAACCTAAGGTAGTTTTAAACGCATCGCTCAAACGATAAACAAAAGGCCTGCTGATACATGCTGATTATTTTACGAACAGATAAATCGGCGTCCGGCGGTGTTGTCTAACTGCTCTAGTGAAGTGATAATGTCCAATTAGCATTTCATGATGGGCTCTTTAATCCATTAGTGTGGTCGCTCGTCACCCTCCCGGAGGGTGCCTATCAGGCGAGGCGTAACAAACGCATCGAGACTGCATCATCATCCACCCATTGGAAGTGTGAGTATAAAAAAGTAATCTTTTTCGACTTCTGAGGTGGTTTTAGATCGTGGAATGTTGTTGATTATAATGAATTTAGAATTAAAATCTAATCTGGTTTTGTTGAGCTTAAACAGTTCAGCATGATGTTAGATGTATTGTGTTTCGTAAGTAGCCCAGAATCAAATTTATGCTATCCCATAAACCGCATTCGAAAATGCATTCGTAGCCACCGTAGAGTACCATTTATACCATCGCCTAGCTCATTTATAAAAACGGTCCCATTCGGGGGCGCTTCCTCCTATGAAAACGGTAATAAATGAATCAGACACCTTCTTGCCCTTTTGCTACCGGTTTCTTCACGGCCCGAAAGGCGAGAAAAATAATAAATAAATCCACTCCATAAAGATAAGCGCAGCAAACCGCCTCTAAGCCACCACCGCGTGGAATGAATTTAATACTTTAAGACATGTTTTTGCATCACCACCACTCCACCATCATCAACATCTGGCCGCGACTCGAAATCAAACGCCCAAGCGCATCGTTCGGGGCTTTGAGATGGTTTTCAACGATAATTTCCACGGCTTATCTTTTCCTTTTCTTGCTCTCTTTCTCTCTAACCCGTCAGCGTGAGAGGCGTGGGTTATTTTTATCAAACAAATCCGAAAATAGTTCGCGCCCCACCATGCGGCGGATCGTTTTTTTTTGTTTTTTTTATGCGTTATCGGAAGTGACCTAAGAGTGCTTTTAGTTCGCTTTTAACGGAGCGCGTATGAATGATTCATCATTCATCATCAACCTACGTACAGGCGGGACGCGGACACTTATCATAATCAGATGTGTTGGAGTTCTCGTGCTGTTTAGGGGCGAAACGGTGCAACTAAAAAATAGGGTTTTGTGTTGCCGTTTGCGATAAAATTACATCGCCTGGAGGGCGAACTAGCTACAAAAGATATGGTATGAATGTTGATGGTAATGTGTGCGGTGGAATGGCATCTTGAGGAGAGTAATTAGAAAATCCTGAAATTTAATTCATATTTTATTGTTATGATGTTTCTAACTAGCCGCGGGAACGCTTTTATGAGCTTTTGTAATGCGAATTAAAACAAGCGTTTTGCATTAAATTCAGCTGCTTAGACTCATCAAAACGCTCCGGATAGCTGTATGGCCATCACAAGTTGATTTTAATAGTTGAACTAGCATCAACAATTATTATAATGAGGAAAAAATGGCCTCAATATTTGGAACCGTAAACAACATCATAATTTTCAAGAAGTTCTTTAGAAATAATCTGATATTTTTTAACGTTATTTTTATCCAGGGGTCAAAATTATAGTTTTATAAAAAAAAATTGTATTATATTCATAAGTATTCATTCATTCCCTTTGGATGAAGAGGAAGTAGAGGCTGTAGTGCTACCGTATCGAAATCATTCAAGAAAATTGATTATCTTTTCTTATAAAGAAAATGGCATTCCAATAAGTAAAAAAACATGTTCAAAAAATAATCAACAAATTTTTGGTTTTATAGCCACTGTACTTGGCACTTTACTGTACTTGAACGTGTTTAAAGAGGTTGTTCTGTTATTTTAATTTGTTAGAAGAAACCAAAATAAGTAGTCTAGAAACAATGTTTCTGCAATTCATACCAGTTCTTTAGAAATTGTATTCTCTATTTATTAGTATTTATTAATATTTGAAGTGGACTGATTTTCTAGTTCATGTTTTCCATCGATTTTTTTAACATTATTTTTATATAGCAATTCTAACGACAATGCAAAAAAATCATAGAAATACGCGGTTTCCTATTTGAGTCAATGCACTTGTTTATTTGGACAAAGGTATTTTAATTAATGAAGCCACACACTGTGAGAAGAAAAATGCTACTCCCAGCACAAAAACACTACATTTAATATAGGATGAAAATTTAATGCACCAACCACTCGGTCGTGCCCCAACGGTCCAAACGCCAACACCCATTCCCCGGCCTTAATCTGCCGGCAAGCATCTCAAATTAATTAAGTAAATGTCCACCGGCGTCAAACCAAAACATGATACTTTCGCACTTTGCCATCCTTCTCCTCGGTCGGTCGTGGATGCGTGCAAGAAAAGCCCGGTCTCCGGTTGCTACGATACGCCTAAAAAAACGGGTGAACGGGAGAGAGCGAATGTTTCTCTTCGCACTATAAAACACGACCCAGTCAAGCTTCGCCTCACGAAACATGTCAAAACAAGTTCCGCAAAATATATCATTGGGCGCAGGGTTTGTGGCGCAAAACTTTTATCACGTGAAACTTCAAGAAGCAGCACGGCCCAGCCAGCCCGAAAGGAAACAAAACTTCATGCTATCCTTTCGGTTTCGCCACCCTCGCTTCTCCCCCACCGGAGAGCGTCCTTCTCATTCTTGCGGCGCTCGCGCGTAATTAAATTTATGTTAAACAGCCGCCCCGTAAGGACGACGACGGCGCGGAACACGTCACGCCGGGCCACCCACCGGTAATCTCTAGAACATAAGGTTTTTTTTCTTCGCCCATTTCACCCTCCCGCTTTCCTCGTTCTACCACCACCCCCACGCGCACGGCATTTTCGCGTGCGATGGAAGATAAAAGAAATTAAACAATTCATCACCACAAAAGGGCCGGCATAAGGGGCACCGGCTTAGGAGCAACGGGGATAAGGAGTTTTACTCCCATCCGCCGCTCTTCCCCTCCTGCCCGCACTCACGTTTGACGGACGTTCCATTACGTTCGGAAGTCGTCCAGCCCAAGGACGAGTGCAGCGAACGCCCGCCCGGTTTGAGTCATTCAGTTGAGTGAAAGTAAACGCCATTAAAATAATGAAACAGGCGAGGCAAGGTCGGTTTTTCGGCACGCGGTTACGGGCGGTACGAATTCAATTTCTTCACGCGCTGGGACGGTGAGGTGGGCCTCGGAAAATGGAAAATTAAAGTGGCACCAACAGTCTTGGTGGGGTGGGATGGTGAAGTGAAAGTTGAATTTCCCAGGTGTCACGCGGCACTGCCAACCATGCGTCTCCATCGGGGCCGAAACCGATAGGCACTGCGGTAAACCCGAACCATCGTGCCGAGGCTCGAATCCTTCGCTGACCCGGAACAGAAACCGACCTCGCGGCCACCACCGGTCAGCACCAAACCACCCGCAACACAACTTGTCACACAATTCAATTAGAAATGGAACCTCCGTTTAATCTTCCACAGGCGCCTCCTCTCTCTCTCTCTCTCTCTCTCTCTCTCGCGCCCATTGCGACTCTCCCTTCCACACCTCAAAATCATTTAATTAGCCTAATTATGCGTCAATCCCGTTTACAGCGCACCCACCACTCCCCTTCGCGCCATGTAAAACACGCGAGGGGTGGTGTGTGGGTGTGGTTTTATGCCGTTCCCAGGAGTCAACCGTGTGCGACCGCCTCGGTGGTCATGTTCTAGTCGCGTTGCGAAGGTGTCACGAATCGTTGCATACTGCCGCCACCACCTCCGGCCTTACAGCAGGGTTTTTAGGGAAAAACCGCATCATTTCGCGGTCCCTGAAGCAGAACCCGAGGTGCGTCATGTGCGATCGAGTGAGCAGTCGGGAGGGGTTGGTTCCCGGTTGATGGAAGTGATGTTTGCGGTGCACGGTTTGCGCAATCGAACATACGTGGAATGTGCATTGTAATGCACAGATTGTTACCAATCGCCGAGGCGAGGGGAGTGTATGGTTTCTATGATAGTTTTATTCGATGTACGGAATCAGTTAGTCAAGTTCAGCGACGCATTCTGATCGATTGATCAGCATATCATACGAAGCGTTCGTAAGGGGGAGATGTTAAATTAAATCACTTGAACATAATCCATTCACATCACTCTATCTATCATATCGAACAGAGAATGTACATTTATTTTATCAAAAACAGATGAATACATTAATTAAATATCATATTGAGATTTCATCCAGGTTTTTCTTATTTGAAATCAAACTACAAAATTGTCCTTTGCAATTTTCCGTAAAAAGTATCAGAAAAGCATGGTTGTATATGCAATGGGGAAAAAATGTAAGAACTAGCTCAGAAGAACATTTCTGAGGATTTATTTATTGGATGATTGATCACTTTTCGTAACTCAACGAAACACGAAAATCTGTTCCAGGTTTTGGTAAAATAGTATTGAAAAATAGCACTGCTTATGACGTGACTTATTAAATAGAAAATCAGGTAAACGAAGGTTTAATTACGAGACAAAATCTTTCACACATTCCACAAATAGTTGAAAAATATTGTAACTAAACTAAAAATCGATTTTGGAACAATGATCCATTAAAGACATAAAAAAACTTCTATGTTCTTTGAACTTCTTGCTGTAAAAAAAACGAACAAAATATTCAAAAAAAATGTATTAATTAAAAAAACACAACTAATGGCTAAAATTCTCTTCATTGAGGATACTCAAAACACTGAAAATTCAATTCAATGTTTCGTAAAGTTATTTAGTAAATACTAATAAGTACTAAAAGAATATTGTAGCGATTCGATAAGTCAATTTTTCGTCAAATATATCAAAAATGAAATAATATTTGAAAACTATAATATTTCTTTCAAAAGAAATAAAACAAACAACATCAGAACTCGATTGCAAATTCGCCAATACAAAAACAAAATCAAATAATGTTGCAAAACCGTTAAACAAAATAAACAATTTCGTGATGAGTTTCACAGAATTGATATTACCAATGAAGAGGCCATTCTGCTTTCGGTACAGGAATTTTCAATAAAGTTTTCCAATAAAATTGCACACGCTATGGAAGCGCATTCAAAATTCGCACGGATACAGCGAAAACTATGGTTGGCAAATACATCACCCGCCAAGAAATCGGAACAAGCTCGCGAAACTCTACTTGTGTTGTGTTTTGATTACAGGAAAATATATTATTTATGTAATTTCTCGGCATGCAGCCCCGCATTCCTGTGCAAGGTTTTCGGAGAAAAACTACACAAAACGTGCTATTCGATGGAATAAACAAAAAAATAAGCCCACTGTATGCGAACGCGCCCGCTCCCGGTAACGAAACGAAGCGCGCCGACAAAAGCTGCTGCTCGATTGGAGCGAAACAAAAGCCCACCCCGCACCCACCTCCCCACGCAATGAAATGCCGGTAATTAGGTGAAAGTTGTGCATCTGCACAGTCGCAAAATGCAGCCGTGCTCACACCGCAAACCCCAACGCAACAAGCACCGGGCTTGTAATTATTCAATGAAACAAAATTAGAACATCAATAGTATTATGGTGGAAAATGGAAAATGCAAACTATGTGGTTTCGCCTGCTGGGTGTTGGGACGGGTGGCACGTTTGACGTCAATGGGCGGAGGAGGGTGTGGGGGTTAAGGTGGTGTTGCATTGATTTCCGAGCGTTGGCGGGTGGATGGATGGTGAGGGGCGAATGGGCGGGATGCTAGTTTGCGACTAAATTATGGCGAAATGCGTCGATTGCGATTTGCCGGAAGCATTGCCAAGCGGTCGGGGTCGGGGTTGATGGGGTGGCGGTGGCAACGGATGGTGTGTGGTCGATGATGATGGTGGATTTGTTGCACCGAATAACAATCAATTATGGAATGGTATGTGATTAATAGCGCATGGTATCAATTAAGAGCCACTAGTCCTCCTAATTGTGATGAACGGCGGTGGGTGGTGGTGTTGGGGTGAGCGAGAGTGTTGGAAGGATAATAATCTGC
Source organism: Anopheles farauti (assembly GCA_000473445.2). NCBI lineage: Eukaryota > Metazoa > Arthropoda > Insecta > Diptera > Culicidae > Anopheles > Anopheles farauti. Next base: position 551,614 of record KI915042.1, on the reverse strand, counting down.
ACCTGGTTTTGAATGGGTGAGTGTGTGTGTGTGTGAGGGAGAGGTGGTATTCTTTCGCTGCATAATTGAGCAAACATGGTTAGAGATAGACCGGAGGTTGCCACGGCATCAAGCGCTAATGAGATGCCACAGATAGTTGCTTAGGTTTAGGAGCCTCGGAAGGGGTGAAGGGTTTTCGGGGCTTGGGAGACCTTTTTTTGTTGGTTTGGGCTAAATTGAATTAAATTTCGTTTGTGCCAGTGACAGTATCACCGTATCGCCACTTGCTGCGGCTTACATTCCTTCATTTGCGCCCATGATTTCAATTAATCTCATTATTATTGCCAGCCATGTGTTCCATATTTGCGATGGAAGAAGAAAAAAACACTTCCCCCGAGCTAGCAGAAACGTCATACAGCTTATGACGCTGCTCCTTCTTTCCACCACCTTCCTTTTCTCTCTCTCTCTCTCTCTCTCTCTCTCTCTCTCTCTCACACACACACACACACACACAAACACGAGTGCGGGTTTTATGGCTCCCCATTACGAGCCCGAAACCGAATGGCACAGCACAAAAACCATAATCAAGCACCTGCGCCAAGAGGGAATTATTAATTAAATTTAATTACTATTTTAGCTAATGAAAAATCCCTCCGAGCGGCGTGGGCTTACCGGGCCGGATTCTGACTCCGATGCAAATGATTGGGTGTGCAGCAGCAGCAGCAGCAGCAGCACTCTAGTGCAGTGTACTCCTTTCTCTTTCTCTCTCTTACTCTGTCTCCCGACCAGAAAGAGCTCCCCGGCATGATTGACACGGGTCGGGGCTGAGCCGCACCGGCGCTCGAGGATCCGTGTGTTTTTATTCAAATATTTATTTTTCATTCATTAACTTCTGCTCCGGGGGGAGGGGAGGGGTGGGGCTTACTGGGGAGGCTGTGTGGGTTGGGTTGGGTTGCATGTTACTGCCATGAGTGCCGAGTAAAATATGCCCGCTAATGAATGAGCGCACTAGTGCTGGCATTTTTCATCATCGCTTCATTCAATCCGTGCGCCGTTCATTAGTGATAAGGGTTATTAGCAATTTCGCTTAAAATGTGTTTTGTGGCCATTGTCACACGCGGCGGGGAGGGAGCTGCAGGCTCAGGGTGCTCGAGTTCATGTTTTTCTATTGTGTTTTTAATAAAAATTCACGTCATAATATTAATCATAGTTATTTATATTACAAACTTGGACGAACGTAATTAGCTATAAAAAAGAAATGATTTAAATATTTTGTACATTTTTAAATGCATTTCTTTAACAGTACTGATTTGTACGGTTTTGCAATAGTAATAAAAATACTAGCAAACAATGAAGAAATACTCATAAACTCAAGATAGAAATTATAAGACGGTGAATTCACATCTCAAAAATGACTAGTTTTTCCTATTTAAATATAAAATATTACACGCAAATAAAAATAGTATTGCATAAAGCAGTAGCAAACCACTTTAATGCTTAAGTTTAATTTTTCGATTCGATACACTTTGACTGTTTTAAAACATCGTGCTCATGTAACATGTAAAAAAATTCATTAGTAATTTTCGTAAACTGAATATGTCAATCACAAATTTTCATTTTTAAATCCAACACCTTTACTAGCATTAATCTTTTCTTCCAGATTTTTATAAAATTATGGGTTTATTTTTGTAATACAAATTTGATTCTTTTATTTTCTTCATTTTGATGGTCAAACTTCTGTGCATTTATAAAACGTAACTTGTTAAAATTAGCTCCTTAAAAAATAAATGACCAATTATGCAGACATAAACGATCTAAATTTGTTAAACAAAATCGAAACACGAGCGGACACAAGTCAATTAATTACTTTTTTTCAAAGCTGTTAGCTCCGAAACATCGAAAATTGCTTTAAATATTAAATTCATCGCAGGAAGCTGCACGCTATACGAATATGATCAACAGAAATTAGAGAAAGTAAGAAAATACTAATTTAAACGTATTAATTTTAAAAACATCCCAATAATGTTTTTTTATCTTAGTTTGAATTACCAAAAACTTTCAAAAATGTAAAAAAAGAAAGAAAAGAAAGGCAGCACCGATCATCGCGAGCATCTCAGCAAAAACATTGTTGCCCGTGCCCGCCAAGAAGTCGATAATTTCGATACAAATCAGCTTATGATTAACAATCGCCACGTAATGCTCATAATCAACGCTAATAAACGTCCCCTGCCTTCTCCGCTCTGCACATTATTGTGCACGATTTTCGCTTCGCAAATAGCACGTAAAAGCAAGGGTAAAAATAAACACATCTCCCTAGGTTCGTCGATCGATTGCCGGAAGGTTTTGTCGTGTCGGTGATCATCCGTTGTGTGATCTTTGGCCTACTCGCAGCGGTGGAGTCGAGGCCGAGTACCACACCTTCCACACCTTCGGGCACGAACTTAGGACGGGAGGGAGGGGCAGGAGGGTGCCTGATGGTGCGGTAGAAAGATGAGCATAATTATTTAAATGGGCACCCTTTTGCAGTGTTTTAAGCGGTGCTCCGTTGCATTTCGGGCGTGGCTTCTTCTACGTTCGCCCGGCCTGGTCGGAATCGCTGGAGGGTACGTTCCATCATCAAACGCATACCTTTACCCCTCGCTCACTCGCTCGCTCGCTCGCCCGTTCACTCACTGCTTGTTCCGGGCCGCAAACCAAAACCCGGGCCAAAACCAAAGCAGAATGTATAAAATTTCCATTCTGCACCAATGTCTTATCTTAATTATGATCATTGGGCATAATTAAATGTGCTGCCTTTGATGTTTGCCCTTTCGGGTATTCGGGCAGTTGTTGCCGGCAAAACGCTGTCGCCAACCACGTCGACGGTGCCTTCGGCTCGGTGACGAACGAGCGAACGAGCGAAGGCAACCCGTCAAGGGCGGCAAACCCCATCCAGCCCAGGGTTTAGCTATAACGCTGCCCATAGCCGCCATTTAACGGCGGAGACTCATTAAAGTTCCTAGAACCACGTCCACGGAGGATTCCTTCGGGCGGCAATGTGTGTAATAGTAATGAGAAAAAAACCCTGCACAACTGCAGTGCGGAAACTATGGTGGTTTAAGTTAAGTAGAAAAAGAAACAAGCGTGCATTAGTCCCAGCGAAATCCCGATGTCGTCCGGCAAAGGAAAACTCAATCAAGGAGTTGATAAAATATTCGAAGCAATTTTCGTCTTCAGCAAGAAACGATGGGATGAGATTTTCTTGCAAGAGCAAATCTTTTTGCCCAATTGGGAAGAGCCCGGCGAAGTCACTCGAGCCGTTTCATTTCATTTCTCTTACGAGAAGAAAAACTTCAGTTAAAAAAAGGTTAACTAACTCTTTCACGAACTTTGGATAATATTCCTTTTTCAAATATAATTTAAAAAAATAAAACATTCTTAGTAAAAGAAGTACCTGCAAAGAAAAAATTGCCAGAAATGTTTGATTGTAATTATCTCCAAACCAATTAATCAATTTGGTACAGCACGAAATAAATTCCATCACTAACCGTCTCTTAAAATTAATTTAAAAAAGGTATTATTAACCTAAGGCTAAACATTTACATGAATTTTCTAAACGCTCCACTCGCTCAACTACTTACACAGCTCATTAGACACGTCAAGCAGCACCCAATCAAATCCATCTTGTCACTGATCTATGCGCTATCCTATTAACTATCTATGCGCTCCTATTACGGGAACATGTGAAAAGACCGCGCAGCATGATGAGGGAAGAAAAAAACATGACCCAAAATAAACAAATTCCCACCCAAAAGAATCACATATCCGAGGGAGGAGGGAGAGGGAGGAAGGGGGACCGGGTGAGTCACTCACGCACGCACACCCCCATTAAAAGCGATCGTTTCAATTAGGCGGTGACCGTGCGTGCAAAAGAGGAAGAAAATCCAATCCTCGGTTCGGTCGTTCGGTTAATTATCGCCCGCGGGTTTTCGAATCAAAAGCCGCGCAACGATCGGGCCGGGAGCGGACAACGTTTTGCCCAACCGCCCGGTAGCGCGCCCAGTCATTCACGCGCGGCAATGAGAGGGAAGAACGGCACGCCATCCACTCCCCCTTTCTGCCATGCTCACCGGGAAGGCGAGGGGGAGGGGAGCGAAAGTAACCGCCGACCGGCAGAGACCGAACCGATAAAACTCCAACGTAATGATCCCTAATGAGAAAATCAATTATCAAGGAGAGGTGATTCCGGAGATTGGTTCGACCTGTTCTCCCCTCTCACTCCATCGACATGGACATGACAAGGAGCAGGAATAGTTGTCATTGATGTGGTACATGTACCGAGTGGGAGGTGGGTGTGGAGCAGCCCAAGAGAGCCCAAAGTGCCAAACGGAAAGCGTTCGTTAAGGAATCGATATTCAAATCTCGCATCATGCTGTTTAACAACCGTCCCGACCGTTTTCGGCCCGCTGTGCGACCCTCTAAAGCACCGCTGGGGAAGAGATCCACACCATACGATACGTGCTCGTGGGTCACCCGCACAAAATCCAACCCCACCACCCGTCCGCTATTTCCCGAAACCAAGGGAGATCGAACGTTGGAAGAGAGGGCGACGAAAAAAAAAACAATCCAGCACCAGAAATAGGAATAGAAGTTCCTCTCGCAACCCTCCGCCACCCAAAAAACAGGTCAAACTTTGCACCCGGAGCATGGGGAAGGTGCTGAGTTTCAGCTCAGCTCAGACTCATAATGACTTGTTCCGTTCCTCCGGACCGGACACCAACGGCCGAGAGAGACACACACGCCGGGAAAAACTATTCCAAGTATTTTAATATACAGCTATGTACGTCCGGAGCTTCCGTTCCGCTGCCAGTCGGTCAACGTGGACATTTGTTGGTTTTTTCCCTCTCCACCTTCCTTTCATCGCCCGACTTTTTTCTTTAAAAAAAACTGTTGAACATCCCCCAAACCCAAATAGAATAGCAACGACGTCGTGGGACGTTCGTCTGCTTTCTTCCTTCGCTGTAAAAAGCCAGCTTTAATTGCTGTCACTTTGCACCTTGCAAAATTGTTTTGCACCCCGTACCGCACTTGAATGTAACCCATGGAAACTGTTCGGCGGCCCGAAATGGACTAATTGATTGGATCCCATGAAATCCCGTGATGCCGGAGCCCGGAAATCGATCCGAAACGAAATCTGCCGTGGAGTGACTCCACCGAGCGATAATCACCCGGAGGACATACAACTCGAATCACCGAAAAAAAAAACACACACACACACACGGTGCTACCTGAGGTCCTTCAACTGAGCTCCCGCTTCACCCATTACGAGGGGTGGGAAGGTGGAAAAGTTATCTCCGCTTTTCCAGTGCAGACCACGGGATGCCGAGAAAAGAAAGCATCCAAACATTGAACTATCTCACTTTGGTTTATATACCGAGTATGAGAGAGAGAGGAGGGAGAGAAATCATCATCGTCATCACTTCGTCCCGGTCAGTCTTCCTGTGGTTCAGTCCGGTTGATGTCGGTGCAGATGCATCCGGAGCACACACACACACACACACATACTCGGGCATGACGTCGTCGCCTCGGTGGGGTCGCCCGCTCGTACACCAGAGGCAGGACTATAATGGCTTCTGCCAAGTCATCTATTTAATTGACAGATGAACATAACCTTTTATCGTACCAGTCATCGGCACACAATAATACGAAGCCCCTGACCACCACTGCGCCGCCCCTCCTCCCTCTCTCTCTCTCTCACACACACACACATTGGTGGGGATATTTGTGCAGCCCTTTTCACAGGCAATAGCTTCGGCTGCGGAGTGACCGATACTTTTTTTTGGCATCCTATTTCGGAACACCCATGGCCGGGGTTTTGGTATTTTTCTGCTGCTTCCAGTATTACTTTTTGATTATTTCGCATAATTTAAGGAAGTGCTGGAAGTTTGTTTGCCGATGCGTTACTATTTTAAAATTGGATTTGCTTTGGAATTAAAAACGAGCAAACGAAAATTATAATCTACACAAAAACAAAAACTAACGAAATGAATAACTAAAATGTAAAATAAAAAAATAAAAGAATTATAAACACATTTTATAGTAAACAGATACACAGTTTGAAAAACGTCGATTTTTTATACGTAACCTTTTTAAGCGATAATCACTTACTTATTTGTAAAATAAGTAAAGTATGAACATTTTGAAAGAAGAAAACAAATTATAAAACTGGAGTAAATATCGATGGAAAAGCAATAAGAAAAAAAAAATAAAGTAACTAACATAAATGGACATTGATGTGATGTGAAAAAATAAAACAAATTATTAATAAAGGAGATAAGATTAATGATGAGGAAGACAAGATTAAAAAAAAAAAAACTTACTGAAATTCACAAAATAAATAAATAATAAAGAAGGATTTAATATTAACCTTTGCTGTTATGTTTTGAGGAAACAATAGAAAATATTGAAAAGAACAATGAAACATTAACTTAAAATCGTTTGATACGTTCACATTCAAATACTATTTCATTCGTCATTCACAAAACCATCGTTTATTAGTAGCAAGGCTAGAAAAGATGCTCATTACAATCTCAATGCAAAACTGTCGCCAATTAATAATCTCGCCGCACCAACGAGAACAACAATCGATCGTTGCGCGCATGAAGAAAATTTGCATTTTCCCTTCCAAGTTGTTACAGTATTCAATGCCCGGATTGTGACGCACAAGCGGGCAAGCGAAGGGTCACCGGGGCCGGTGAGAATGGTGCCGATGATGATAAAGCGAAAGCAAACAGATAATAACAGGATCGTTCCCTCGCTGCAATTGACGCCGATTCTTCGATGGGTAGGGGGAATGAGACGAGGCGAAGAAGCAAAAATATCACCGAACCACCTTCAGGGGGCAAGAGACGGCGGTGGACAGATTTTTCCCTTGTTAAACTTTTTAATTGATATTTTGTTATTTTATTCCACCCTTCATCATCGTCGGACGGACCGAGGACCGAGCACCGGGAAGAATCGATCGATAATCGCACGGATGTTTGGGTGGAAAAGGAAGAAAAATGGGGGAAAGATGGGAGGAACCGGAAGGCCACCAGTAACCGAGAAACTGGCCCGTTATCGCACGAATCAAATCATTAAAATTGACATTTCAATATCCCGAGAGCAGGGCGTTTTTTTGTGGTGTCCGTTTTTTTCTAGTCTCTTTCCATTTTTTCTCGATGAAAATCGTTGAGGAACGCTTATCGGTGTGAAAAAAAACACACACTCACACACCCTCCCTTCTCTCACTACGGGATGGATTCAGTTTTCTCCAGGCAGAGGATCGCAAAAAAAAAACTCGAACACAAATTGCATTCCGAAAGCAATACTGCACACACACACACACAAATTGATGATGAATGCATTCGACACGGTTCTGGCAAGTGGAGAGTGGATGTCCTGCCAGCCGGTACGGTGGATTGAGGCAGGAAAAGAGGGGGGAGGGGGGCAGGAACAAACAGGACACTTGAGCATCGAGACAACCAATCTGTCGAAAGAAAGAGTGACAGAGAAAGAGAGACGGAGAGAACGGGAAAGAGGTAGTGTGTAAACTTTCTAATTAATGAAGTTTTTGTCGCAACTCTAACATCCTTCGGACCGGGGCCGGTTCCGATGCGATGAATTTTCCGATGTTTGTGTGTTTTCGAACCAATGTGTTTCATCCCATTGGAGGCTCAGCATGCGGCGCATAACTTTTTGCTCGATGGTGTTTTTAGTATTTTACACGCTGAAGCATTTTTTCCCCACTTTCAGGATGGCAAAAACACCACATTCCGAAAACCGCACCTAGTGCGATCCTGCTTACCTGTAGAGAACGTTGTTGGGAAAACGGGAAACACACACACATACACACGAGTTTTCCATCCCCCGAAAATGGCATCACCTCGATGGGGTGCGCTGCGCCGGCTGCATTGTCATAAAACAATGCCATGAATTTTGCTAATTAAATTCAAATAAGAACATCATAATGATGGAATTAATTAAAATAAATAGCGCACGAGATGAGGCGAATGCTATTCATACGCACGGCGGCCAGTCGCTTTGCGATGGGGAGGAGGCGAGAAAATTCTAGCTGAAAATTAATAGCATGCCATTTCCTCCTCTCATCCACCCAACAGGAGGGGACCTTTTCTCTCTCTCTCTTTCTGCCCAGGTGTCGACCTGCTATGACGATGATGATGGTGATGATGATGACGACGAACGAAGACGAGCACCGACGATGGCCTTGCGTTCCTTAAGGGCCATCTTCTCTCATTACGCGGTTCGTTTGTAGCCACGAACGGCAAAAGCCATTACAACGCAACTGCACCAACACCCTCTCACACACACACACACACGCGCGCGCGCTGAGAATTGATTAAAGCGAGTCGGGCGTACGCGCGCGCTGCTGCCGCGGAACATTCCAGATGGATTGATTTTGCACACTCACAAATTGCCATAAATTTGCCATCGTTGCAAACGCGCCGTCCAAGAGGTGCGAGCGTGGGAGAAAAATGCACCGTGCCTCGATTTGGTTGGAAGGTTAAATGGTTCATTTTGCCGCACGCTTTGCGCGTGCTGGCTGGTAAGGTTTGGGGGCTCCTCGAGAACAGTTGAAACTTAATTCGAATGATTTTTGTACCATATGTTTTGAGCTTTTTTTTTGCTATCCTCATGCCCCGAGAGCGCGCCGAAAGGATTCTAAAGGTGAGTTTAAGGTTAATGATATTTTTAAAGAATTTCATAATCGTTTCGTGCCAACGGCGGTAGAGAATCATGTTATTGGAAGCATTATTCAAAGAAACGAAATCAAAGAATTGAACATACGACACACAACCAAAGTGATTTTCACATAGCGCAAATGGTTCGAAAATGTGTGAGAGTAATTTTTTCACATAATAGGGATTTCAATCGAACAAAGATCAACTAAAATTAAGATAAAATTGTATTGAAGAATACAACAGCAAAACCCAATTGAAGAAAATTTGTGAGAATATAAAAATTGAAAAAAATAAAATAAAATGTAACCAGCTACAAGATATTTTAAAACTAGAGTACTTATACTTTAAATTAAGAAATAAACATAAAAGATTTAGACACGTGCAGTCAATTCAAGAAGAATTAATTGATGATAATTATTAATAATTTTACTTTGAGGATCTCAAAACAACAACAAGAGCACAAAGAAACAAAACTATTCGATTGAAAAGAGAGAAAATAATGATAGAAAGGTTAAAAACACAAAATTAATTGTTTATTTCTTTGTGCATATTTTTTTCTAATTAAATGTAATGGTTTATTATAAATGTACAAAAGTTGCAATTAATTTTAATTTTTCTAAATTCAGTTAAACTATGTTTCCTTTGAAATAGATTTTTATCCTTACGTTTCCTATATTCAGGGTTTCTTTTTAGGTTTTACGTTATTTTGTAAGGTTTTTGAAAATTTATCAATTTTTGATCCCTTGATTGTTAATAAGAACTCTTCTGTTCTAAAAAGTTAGTTTGAACTAATTATTGAAAAAAATTAAAAAGTTTCAAAGTTTCATATCCTTATCACTTTTTGTTTTGGTTTGTGTTTTGATGTTTACACCATAGATCATTTCTTGCTACGAAAGTGATAGCTGTTCTTAATTTTCACCTCCACTCGCCTACTCTGCTTCAAAACTTGCTCTTTTTTCTTCATAGATCTTCTTCGTAGCCAGAACCGCTTGAACATGGAATGATCCACTGCAGCACCCAACATCGCAAACATTTCACCGTAACCTTGCCTTCTGCGAAGAAACGCAAAGAAACGCTTCACCCCATCATTTTCTCACGCCTGAAGCGTCGGCAGATTTCGTACGCTCGCTCGCTCGCTCGCTTATCGCCGCTCATGCATCTCCGATAGGCGGTTGGGCGCAGCACCGGACACCGATCGTTAAAGGCGTTTTATTTTCACCCGCCTCGCTTGCAGCATCTTCACATTCTTTTGCTCCAGTTTTATGACGGACCTTCACCGGGCGCTTTCCGGGTCGGTGGGATGTGAAATTCCTCGGTGTAAGTGAGTGTAAAGTTGGGCCCATTTTGAGTACGAAGAAGGCGAGCGCGTACCCGAGATGGGAAGGATGGTCCGAGAGAGTTCGATCACAGTAATTTCCGCGATCGCCGCAGAACAAGCAACCTCCCCGAAGCGGGTCAGATTTGGCACGACGGTGGCTCCGTTCTTGCCCGGAAAGCGACTTTCCTCCATGCGCGGCTATATTCTTCAATAAACCCCCAAGCAACCGACCAAAGTCCGGTGCATATTGAATAATCGTTTTCGCCTGTTCACAAACCTGCAGCCTCTCGCCCAGGAAGCGTGTTTCTTTTCCCAATGCAACCAATAGGTTGGGGTTCATCGATTATTTGAGGGTTTGTGCTTTCCAAGAGACTGAGATGTTGCTCCAAATTGCTCGGAAGCCCTCGAGGGATGCGAGTGAGTGGCTGGTCGGACACGAATGCACCACAGTGCAGCTGCACACGGAACCCGAATTGGGCTCACCGGGCTTAAATTACTTCAGCGATGCTTGGGGGTGAACTATTTTGCTTTATCGATCAACGTGAAGGGAGCAGCTGAAGTTACATCAATCTCAAAGCAATAAGTTTTCATAAATCTTGCAGAATAATCGATTAATCATACAAAGAGCTTAAGGCATTTTATCTCTTATAATAAAGTATATAACATCGAGGTCTTGAAGTGAACTATAATTTCGCTTAAAAATTCTATAATCAATCAAAAACATTTTTATCTCTTTTAATAAGAAACATTTTAACCTTTCCATACGTACAGTATTGCTTTCTACCGAAGCGTTTGATTGAAACCCGACCGCTAAAAACGGCAATAATTTTGCGTGCCCAGACACTCTCTCTCTCTCTCCTCATTCCAACGCTTTGCTCAAAAATGTATTACACGCGGGTCATTTTGAATATTTTAATAATAATCACCATCCACACCGCCGTGCAGCAACCGGTATGCAACATGTGAGCACAAATCAGCATGCTGTGCATTTTCCACCGGCCGCCACGCGTTGTTATCTTTCGGTCGCCTTGGGCGAAAACCAAGGCTCGGATGTCAACTAGTTTGGCAAAACAGGACAGCAACGATTTTGGGGCTGTTTCGGTCAAAACCCCGGCCTTTCGGAGCGAGTTGATGGTTATTGTAAAATTAATCAAAATTCATCACAACAAGCGATGTTTTGCGAAAAGCTTTTATTACCTAACCAACAAGCAGAGGGAGTGATATGGGCAGGGTAATTATCCTTTCGGAGCGAATGTAATGCAGCGCATCGGTGGAACGAAGGTGTTTATTATTATAGGATGGAAATTGTGTTCTATTAACGGTTTGTGACAAAATCAACCAAAGCGTTCTAGGAAAACAGCACGTTAACGGGATGAACTTGGCAGTATAAAACGAACCAAGCTCATGATCTTATATTCAATGTAAAAACACTTTTGCCGAGTAAATGCTTTCTACAAAATAATTTTATTTATATTTTTTATTGTGTTACATCATTTTTAGGTAATCATAGGATGTAAGTGTCCAAAAATACTAAAAGCATTTTTTAAGCTCACGTCTATTAAATCAATCAATTCCTTCTTTTCGATCAAACAATGCTGTCAAACAATACATTTGATATTTTAAGGATTAACTCTTGCAAATAATAAAGTCAAAACATCATTTTAAATTTTTGTGTCCTTTTTTGACAATATTTGGAGTTTTGCACAAACGGTTCTTGTGTTTTAATCCACAATAAAAATGAAAACTGAACATAAACTGACGTGTATGTTCAAAAAAGTTGTACGAAATGTTTATTTTTGTAGATGCTAATCGTTGCAAACTTAATGAAAAAATAAGAATTTTAGAAAATTTTGCACCTGTAAAAGAAAAAAAGTTGACCAAAAAGGTGTTTGTTTTCATTTTCTGCGTTCATTTTGTGCTAAAACAGCTCGAAAACATTTTATATATTCTTCTATAATGATAAAATATTACAAACAATTGTTTATAAGTAGAACTGTAAATAATAATTGCCTACATTTAATGAAATCGAATTATTGGTATTTTGTACATTTATCCTATTCAAAATAATATTAAGCAATAAAAAAAATCCATTGCTACACTTTTCTTTCACCCACTGTTCGCCCTTGAGCCATCGTGCTTGTATGCGAGCTTCCTCCGCCAATATAGTTTAATTTATGCATCCTCCATGATCTTCACGCGCTCTGACGGACTGACGTGTTCATCTTCATTCAGAATCTTTCTCTACGTATAAATCACGCCTCGAACGCCTACGACACCACCGACACCAGCGGCGCTCATCGAAAAGCCCTACGTCAATAAGCCGCAACGCAATATCTGCAAGTACCAGCCAGGGTAGAGCCAGCTCTAGAAATCCGATTAGTGTAACGAGTGCAGTTTTAGCAAACACGAATGCAACCGCCCCGTGGTGCAATAAATTTGCCCGACCCATCATGCTCCGTGGAGGGGTTTGCACCAGCATCGGGCCTCGGGAATTTTACACCCAACACCCAGGGAAAGGTCACGGGAACGATCGATCCACGGCCAGAGCCGCAATCGATCCCCTTTTTCTGGAGCGAGGAAACGTTGCACGCGAAGGTTTATTCGTCCGAAATCTATAATTTTATGATGATCTATAAAATTTATTGGCCTTATCTCGTGCCGGTCCGGTTGCCGGCCGTCGGAAGACTTTCGAACGCATACATGCACGGCACGGCCAATGACACAGGTTCGTAAAATTCCGATGCACCAGCGACGTGTTTTTTTACGACTCGGCGCATCCCAAAACGCCCCGGAAAGAAGGCGCCCCCTTCGCGTCCAGTCGTTCCGTTTGAAGGGTTTTTCGTGTACGCGTGGTATTGCAGGTTCCGTTTCGACACCGCCTTGTTTATGCATCGGCTTTAACGATGGGCTCAGCGACAGCAGCGTGCTGGGCACCGATTCTTGGTGGCCACCAACGGAGAGATTGCTTTGGTTTGCGCCATATTTTGCGCGGTTTTAGACGAACCGATTGAACAATAAAGGCGAGACACCAGCGAAACACCAGCGACAGACGAGTCTTAAATCCCGATCGTTAAACACTCTCCGCCCTCCTCCGGGTGGAGGTTAGGTTGCGGCTTGGGCACACGTGTTTAAATGAATTGGAGCACGCCGTTTTATGGCAGGAAATGAGTGATTCGACAGACACTGTAAAAAGGTGCAATAATACTTAAATGCGATCGTAGGGGCGAAAGTATGACCAAAGGATCGCTTTGATGCATTCGTTGTATTGCGTTTTCTCGGGCAAAGATTTTAAATAATTTCCCAGTATCTTTAGAATATTTTGAAAAATTATACTGTATCGTAATTTTTATTTGTTTTTTCTTTATTATTTTGTTGATACTTTTACTTTTTTCGGTTTTTTCCTCTTTATTTTGTTCAGTTGTTGAGTTTTGCTTTTTCGTTTTTTGCAACTTTTTTTTTGTTCTGTTGTTGTCATATCCTTCTCTATTATTTTATGTTGATTTGAAATGAAATTCGATGTTTCACAAAAAACTAGATTTTTCGAAATTTTTGCTTAGATAATTCTGGATCAAATCTGTTTTGATCGAAAACAATAATAGGTAGTTTTAATTATTTTATTTGCTTTTTTACAACATAGTCAAAAAATATTCGAAAAATATAAAAATTTGTTTTTTTTTTTCTATAAAGTTATGCATTATCGTGAACCAAAAACCAAAATTTCATGTATAAGGTTTCTTAGATCGACGTTCAGATACTTTTTTAAAATATGTCTCAGATTAAGACACTTTACAAAACATTTTTTAAACATTTCACAATAAAACCAACATTAAAACATTTGAGGATCTTTAAGATGCTCGATTGTATGAGAATAATGCTGAAAATATTTTTGCACAATAAGTATCATAACATAGCCTACCTTTTTTCAAGTAAAAAAAGACCTATTCAACCTACCTGTTGTCATAATCCTCATCCTGTCAGCGCGTCAATCTTCCACGATAGTGGATCGACTGCGAGGTTCGCAGAATTGGTTTTTCGTTCAAACATTTCCTTGTTTTGCGCCCTATCGCAGAACGGGACGTTCAGACGATCCACTGACAAGTTTGCCCTGTTCGCTGCTACTGCTGCTGCTGTCAGCCTCATCAGGACACGGCACTTTCCGAAACCCCGGGGAAGCTTAATCTGATTGTGCTACACCGCGGCAGCTACCAGTTGTCACCTTCGGCGACGATATCGAGCCTCACTCACGTCAAAGCCGCATCAACGCAAAGCAGGCAAACACACACAAAAAAAAAAGTAAACAAGATCGCAGCTTATCGCGGCCCCTACGCGATCGCTTCTGGTGTCTAGTCTGGTCGAAGGTTTTTTTTTCGCTTTTTAAACTCTACACACAGCAAACCTCGCAAAAAAACAAAGCCATGTTTCCAGTCGGCTCTTGCATGGATTTGATGTCGCTTTTAATTGCTGCGGGCTTTGGTTAGCCTTCACCGAGATCGCGATCGAAACGACATCAACAATGGCGACAACCAGGACACAACGAAACAACACGAATGAAAAATATAAAAAAACCCGTGCACACTTTAATCTTTTAGCTCTCGTTGCGGAAGAAAACGTTCTCTTTCGCCGACTGATTGGATATAATTATAAGTGAAGCTTCTAGGAACGCTATCGGCAAGAACTGGAGCGATATCTTAGGGTGCTGGTAGCCGTCAGAGATCTGATCGTTCCGAACCCGAAGCGGCCGGGAACGGAGACCCCCACCTTTAATCCCACCGTCCCGATGCGGCACGATCCGTTTCATTGCTCTCATTTACGTCCATCTAATTAAAACGCACCGCCACGGGAGCGCAAAAATATGACAAAACCACTCCTGCGCTGGAACGCGACAACGACGGCAGTGCGACGAATGTGTCAATTTATCTTCCCGCGCGACCAGAAAAGGAAAATCGAACTAATTCGATCTCCCCGATATCGTCGATTGTCGCGTTGCGCCGCCCGCCGCGGAAGGATAAAAGTGAGCGATTCCCTTTTTCGAAGCCCGACCACTAAGAGTCTGGTGCGTGTTCGGGCGGGACATGGCGAGCGCGATAATGAGGTGAAGGCAGGACGACCCGTCCATGGGCCCGGTTCTCTTCCAGGTTCTTCCCGGGCAGCCAAAGGTGCAAATAATAATCGGCGTGCGCGAGCACCCGCGCGCTCATTAAAGTGAGAAAATCCGAGTGGATCGAGAAATTAGTGAAGTTTTTCGGAAAGCGAAGTGACAAGCGACCGAGCGGGTTGTGGTGGCGACGGGCCGTCGTCCAACCACTTGACCGCTTGACTAGACAAACAAACGTTTCGTCACTCTGCGGCACCAAAGCAAGCGAGCGAGAAAAATAAGAACGGCGCGTCCTACCGGATGTCCTACCGTCGCCACGATGCAAACGGGTGGTGGTGACAAAAAGTGACACAACTTCGTGCGAAAAACGCGCCCATTCTTTCGTAATTGATGAGCTGCTGAGAAGTAATTCGAATCGTTCCCGCTAGAGGGAGTATTATTTTAAGTGTCACTCTCAACACACCTGTTGCATTTGCGTTAGGTTGCTCGTGTTAGAAAATATAATTTTTAGGTAGTTTTCTACAGCTTCAAAGAGAAATTAAAATAAGATAATCTATTCTTAAAATTTTTAAGAAACACTATTTTAAACTTTGTTTGTGCTAGCAAAGGTTTAATGCTAGTCAAGATTGTACTGAAGAAAGTCATATTGATTCCATATTACAGTAACGATGTTACTCTCCGGGGATGAAAAATGCTCCGGAGGGTTATCAACACGGAAATCTGTACTTCGAAAATAGCTCATCTTCCTGCTATACGATTATTGAAATTAAATCATAAATTTAATCAGATAAGATGATTTATTTAGAACAAGATAAAATTATTTATAAACAAAAGATGTTTGGATAGTTTTAAATTGCAATTATTTGTTTTAATTTGCATTATATTGCTTATTTCACCAGCTCGTTGTAATAACAAGCACGAAAGAAAGAAGAGATTCAAAACAGGAAAACTCAAAATAAGTATAGAAAATAGAAATAGAACAATAGAAATAGTATATTATGAAATAATCAAAGCATATATCTGCAACCTACTTCTTAGCTAAGCTAAGCATATCTTAATGTATCAAAAATCAATTTTGTTCGTTTTAGTTAACTCGTTCAATCTGGTAAGTTAGAGGAAGCCAAAAACAAGATTTGTGAAAGCGATCTTTAGTGAGCATGATTTCCTGACAAGCTACGTTTATTCCAAATTGCAATCGATGTTCTTAGCGCAGCCAGTTGGTTTCTTTCGCTCGAGAATGTGGTTTTGTAATCTCTTTCAGCGGAAATGAATCTTCGCTACCGTTACCGTTGCTTTTCCTCACGTTTTGTCTGCCTGAGCGTGTGTTTTTTTCGTTGAAATAAAACCCCACTTCTAAAAAGATTTAATTAATACATTGCATTACGACGGTTTCGTGGTGGTGTGGGACGGTGGTCAGGTCGCGTTTCTTCCGTACGCTTCAACCCGCAACCCGAACTGCGATGCAGTTCGCTGCGTGTAAATTGAATTGATTTCGGGGCAAGGGCAGCGTACGGAAGAAACGCGAAGAAAAACCACCCGAAAAAGTGTCAAACGGAGCTGAGGCGAAACGAAACGAGAGCTGACAGTTTGGGAGCGAACCCTGGGCCCTGGCCGGGTCGGTCGCAGCCAACAATCAAAAGTGGCTGGTTGCGAGGATAAGAACGCAAAACAAGAAACCACAGCGCGTGCAGCAACGTCCAACAACGACGACCAGAACTTCCCCCGCCGGAGGGAAGGAAAAATCGCGGACGGGCGGGCCGCCTTCCTCCCAAGACAAACGTACATTCTGAATGCTGAAGAAACCGATTGTGCTGTGTTTGTGTGTGTGTAAGTGTGTTGCATCGACGACCGCGGACGCGGACGCGGACGACGACGACGGCGAAAACCACGATTTCGTGGCCACGTCATGTACTTCATGTCGTCCCGTGTGCTCCTCCCGGAGCAACGATCCACCCCGTGAGGCGAAGATCTCACGTCATGTTGGACGGTTTCGACCGAGCGACCGTGGCGTGGATGCTCGCGGGTTGGAAATCGGGGAACCCCCCGAAGAAAAACCCGAGCGCATAAATCAGATTTTATTTTCGTTCTGTCAACGTTGATTTATCGCCGCCACGGCCAAAACCCCGGGCGAGAGTTTGGACCCAGCCGCCAACCGACGGCCAGACGTTCAGCGAGTGTGTGTGTGTGTGGTTTTTTTTTCAACGTAGACTTCCTTCCCGTCTAAAACGCGGGCGACGGGTACGTCGGTTGGGCGGACCATTTATAGCGATAAACGGACGAAATTCTCGACCAGGCAAGCGAGCGCCGGGTGAACAAAGTGGCCGTCACGTCAACGATTCCATGCAACGGAATCGGAAGGAAGCGTACAGCGAAGACAGACTGATGCAATTGGAAATGAAGATGGACTGTATGTGTTTGAACGACTTTTTTTCATTTTATTATTATCTGAGACGAAAAAACAAAACCTTCCGAGGAGAGAAACAAAAACGGAACCAGAACTCCATCCAACCAACCAACCAGACAGATTATTTCTTCCACAACGATTGACGATCCTCGAGAGCGAAAAGTAGTGTCGATGGTTAAAAATATCACTCACTGGTTTGTTTGTTTTTTTTTCATTCGAAATCTTTCCGCATTAAGATTCCGCACGTAACCGTGCAACCGAAGACAGGATGCGACAACGGGGTGTGGGGAGGGAGGGGTAGGGTCAGCTGTTTAACGGGATATTTATGTAAATGATTGGAAAGCAATTTTCAACCCGCCGGTGATGGAGGCGATGGTGCAAAGATTTTTGAGCGGAATGGAGAGCGTACTCCGCTCGAGTGACGGTGGGCTACTAAGTAGAAGGGAATGAATGCTTCATTAGCTAGAAAAAACATGTACTCTAATGCGATACAACGGTGACGTGTCAAAAATAGGGGTGTTAATAATCTTAAAAGAAGAAGTAAGTGGATTTTTCGCTGACAATTTGGTTGAACGAAGAAGAAAGAAAGAAGTTTGGGTTTGTTACCGATTGGTTACAAAATTGTTAAGCTATTTAGAAACAAGGTTTAAGGAGTTTTAATTTGATCATTAGGTCTTGAAAGATTACATAAAACTTCGAGAATAGCAAATACCCGAAAAAAATTGTCGGTAAAAATATTAAAAAGTCACGTGATATTAAAATAAAATACATGACATCGGTCAAAATTATATTTAAAAAGCAATTTTGTTGCACATTTTTTCACACCCTACCTTTGTTTCTATAGATTTTTTCCTGTGATTACAAATTGTAATAATAAACTTATGTTTAACTGTGAAACATTCGTGTATAAAACAACGAGACCAGTATTCTTTTTTCTAATTTTCCAACTCAAGCGAGATAATAGAAGAAAATTGGATCATATACACATTTGTATTTGAATCATTAAACAATTTTAGGTATTTAGGTCCTCCCAATCGTTAGCACTAATACATATTGAAAACCTATTTATGATTATGTTTTAATAAATGCAACACAAAATGTAATGAGCTAAAACTATAAGATTCACGAATCATTTCTCGTTCAGTCAGAAAATAAAAATAGTTCGAAAAAAAAAACTTATAACCGCAAGTTGTTTTTATTTCTATACTGTAAATTGATATATATGGACATTTCTTGATCCTATTTTAAATTGTTTTATGCTTCCAGCATTTAAAAAGAAAGGACATTTATAGTTGAGCCAGCACGAATAATGAACTGAAGTCATCCATAACCATCACTAGACAGAGATATGACACTTTTTAAATTTATGTTTACACATTTCATTCGTTTACTTATCCTTCCACCAAAACACTAATAAAGCAATACGGCCAGGCCGTCCCTAATAATAAAAAAAATAAAACACTAATATTGAAAAGAGAAACAGTATTAGGTCAACAGTATTACGATTTGCTTGAAGTTAAAAATCAAACCTAATTGCTTACGTTTCAAGATAAGAAAATCGGCACTTAAACACTGATTAAAAATAAAACCCTCTATCTCTAAAGCACGATCACTCGCACTACGAACGAAGACGCTTCCCATTACGTCAGACCTGCAAGCCACTCGAAAGGTACCGTAGCTAAGGATCGTGCTTCCCCCTTCGGTGGCCACCAGTCCGCTTGGGTCAATATTGAACTTTCTAGCCGCGTTCATTATCGGCTCGGCAACCCCACACGCAATCAATGGGGTCGAGAGCGTATACGGTTTTTGTTCGTTTCTTAATCACGTGACATTGTTCACGCCGGAGCGCGCCGAGAGATGCATTAGGAGGGAAGGTCTGAAGGTACGGTCCGCGCTACGGGGTGGTCCGATCCGGCAGATCCGATGGTGGGCCGCGGAATCATTAAGCGGAATCGAGCGGAGTAGTTTTGCGCCTATCGGATGCAATCGGAATCCTCTAATGACTTACTGGTTTTCCAGGTGGTTCGCAGACCGGCGCGTACCGGGCGGGGAAGAGGTCAACGACGAGGTTAATGGCGACGACAGGCTACGTCGGGTGAGCGAAAGTCTTCGTTTCGCTTCCAACTAGCGCCGGTAGAAGTAACGCTAAAAAACACATACACACACAATTATAAGAGCCACTCACAATCGCAACATAATCCGAACAATTTTCGAGTTAATTATATTAGCTTCAGCTCGGTTTCGACTGACTGCTTGGCTGCGACTCTGCTCGGCGAATGGCGAAGGTAAATATAATTAAAAACAAATAAAACACCGCTAGAGATAATTGGAAACCGTCGAAATCCGGTGGAACCGGTCGGCGTCGTCGAGGGCGAGGAACATTAACTAGCCATTTACCGGCGAGTTGCTGGCTTCGATACCCGGTCGAATGGTCAAGCAATCAGTCTCAGTCCGGAGTGCGCGATTCAGGGGCCTGCCGCTCAGGGATGGCTCGGGGTGGTGGTTGGGGCACACGTTTCGTAAAGTTTATCCCACCCGTGTGTGTGAGCTGATAACGAGCGACGAGCGCCGAACGGCCGAACCACTGCAGTCTCTGCAGTTATCTCCACCAAAGTCCGCGCGCTCGTTCAGGTGACTCTGGTGCATGCCGATGCCGCAGCCATCGCTGGGTAGAACAGCTTCTCCAGCTGCAGCGAGGTTTTTCCCGTACCGAAGCGAAGAAGAACCTCGAGAGTTCCGTCCCGGGACCGGGCTCAAGTGCAACGGTACGGAATTGGGAAATTTTCGCACCGCCGTTTTTGAAGAACCCGGACATCATTAGCCCCCGATGTGGTTGGAAGTTTTCTCCCCTGCTGTCCCGGGGTTTTGAGGTTGCGCTGTGGGTTCGTGGAGGGTTTTTTGGGGTTTTTCGAAACTCATCACCAGGCGTGCTCGGCTCGCTGCTCGGTTCGTTTGCCGGGGAGATTGTGATTATGCAAACCCTGGCAGTGTGTGTTTCAGCGAGATAGAGAGAGAGAGAAGGATGAAGTGTATGTATCTGCTTACAATCCCCAAAAGGCAGGTAGGTAGGGATCTAATTGGAAAACGCCGTTACCATTTTGGGTTTTGCCACTCTTCAAGGTGATTGCAGTGCAGGCAATGTGGTACACATCAACGTGCGCTGCCGTTGTCCCAATTCCCTTAAGACCGAAAAGTTCTTGCACCGGCTGCATGATGTCCAGCGCTTCCGATTCTATGGTGACACCGTTGGGATGCGGTAATTATTGCACCAAACCCGGCCACTAACAGCCAATTATATCGGATGAAATATGGCACCGTAAGCCGCAAAAAGCCGAGCCACCATCCAGTTCGCAAGGGACCGGTGTTTTTATCCGTGTTTTTAGAAGAAACTAAAATGATCCACAAATAATTAAAATTAAACAAACGAACCCACCCGAAAAGCTTCCTTAATTAATGCATTTTGCGTGCATCTAGTTGGCTAGGAAATACCATACCAACCCTAACTTCCATCTAATCTCTCGTCCTAATTAACGTTAATCAGCATATCGCATTGGTATGCGTACCACACACACAAACACACACACTCATTCCCTGGATTCGGTGTTGCATTCGAGTTGGATTAACGCGTTGAACTGAATGCGTGTGTGGGTGCGGTGTTGCTCTCGGTGGCTACACCAAGGTGGTGCTGAGAATTATTTCCTGTACACGTACGCAATTAACCGCCTGCAGATGAGACGGGAAGGGAGGGTTCGCGAACCCGCGCCTGTTATCACTTCACTCCTAATTAAGGAATTAATTCACACACGAAAGCGCAATTCTTGCCACAAACGCACGGCGCGTGCTTCGGCATAATTTAGGCACCCTTTTGGGTTTGGTTTGTTGCGAATAGATAAAGCCAAGCCGGCCTGAACCGGTGGTGCTGTGTATGACGAATGCGTTCGGCTGTCGTTGTAGAACGCGCGTTGAGTGTGTTTTATGTAAATTCCACCTAGAGTTGATTGCTTGCACGACATTCACTTACCTGTAACGAGATTGGGCAAAAAATGCGAAGAAGCGTTAGTTACACAGGTAAAAACAACGTCGTTAATTTATCTTTATTTACAGCAGTCACATTTCGAACGCTTTTGGAATGCCATTCTAGAATACGTTTGAGATTGCAGCAATTAAAAAAAATGATAAAATTGTAGCTCAAACTGATTTTTATGATTAATGTGGAGTATTCGAGAGGACTATTTCTTCGTCGTATAATTTTGTACTTTTATGATTGGTAAAATTTTAAACATACATATGATAAACGAATAATATTTGAATGTATTTGCATACAAAACGCTATGAATCAACGTCAAAGCTGAGAGCAAAACCATGTTTTGTAATCAAAACTATGTGAATAAATAAGTATATTTTTTTACATGGAAAAAATTAAAATTAAATATTTGAAAATGCTCAAAACTGTTACACTTTGTTCGCAAATGACTAGCATTGCTTAACGTATGCTAACAAACACGGCTCTCGTATTATTAATTAATTTTGAATACATTTTCCCTCTCCATATTTTGTTTTATTTAACCTAAAGACTTTTAAACATTTGTTTATATATTTTGTTCATATATCATATAACGTTTTGATTATTCCATGAGACCAAATTATTAATTCATAATTACCTAATTTATTTATAAGTGTAACTTAGATTTTTTAGAATCGCACTATTTTGTATTATTAATTAGAAGTTAAATTAGACTTTAATTTAAACAAAATTTTTCAATTGTTCAAAATTGAAACAAATAGTTAAAAAATTAACACGATACGCAAGGCAATGTTCACCATATTATTGAAAAATTTAAGCTTTCTAATTGGATAGGCTAGCTCAGAAATCTCTGATAGACAAACTTGATTAAAATAATCAAAAGCTAGCGAAACTCTTTCAACTTTACCCAAGCTTCCCCAAGCACACACAAATTTTATATTTATTCAAATACCGGGTTTATTCATTTTCAAATACTTCACTTTTAAGTGCGTACTAAACCAAATAAACCAAATCAAGCACTCCTTGATTACGGAAAAGGGCTAACAAAGCATTCTCCCAATCATTTTCTCTGAGGATCAGTGCATTGGATCACCACCCCCGCAGCTTGAAATGGTACGCGGACCCAATCACTATTAGGTTAGAAACTAAGCATTTGTTTGCATTCTATGTAGAAAAATAAATTTGCATTATTTAGCGGTGCCGTTCCTTTCTCAATCTGCTGGCGCACACACACAGCCACTGGGCACATGCAATTGTGTTATCGCGTTTCCTCTCAACACACCGCACAAATAAAAGATGATTTTCTGCCGCAATTTCGACAAATCATCCACAGCACCAGGGAGGAGGTAAAAAAAGTGCCTTCGATCTAAATCGATTGCGCAAACCTCCCCCCAAAAAAAACACCTCAAACGCGCACGCACCCCAAAACTAGCGGCAGAGAGTTAGAGAAACCAAAACTAGGCACAAAACAATGACACTGCCGGGCGTTATCCGGAAACGGAAACGAAAAATTTAATTAAAAACTCGCAATAATCGATCGGTTCGGTGCGCGGACTGTGTTCGAGTGGTTGTATGATTGGTGGTTCGGGAGGGAAAGGGGAAAGGTTCCTGAGGGTTGGGCAGTAGCCATAGCGAAACATGCATTTCCTCTGTTTGATTGCTACAAACAATATTTATTGAACAAAAAACCATTCCCTTCCCCTTTCCCTCTCTCCCTCGGACCCCGATGGAGGAAAACTAGTACGCACCCACCGTCGCCAACATGAAAGTAGGCGTCCCAAAGGAAAGCAAAACAACAACAATAACGAGAAGCGAAAAAAAAACACTGCGAGCCCAAAATTTAAAAACGTATTTTTTATGCGGCGACACGTGAGCCGACACCGATTCCCGCACACAAAACAAAAAAAAAACGAAGGTTTTCGAGGATGGTGGAGGTGGGTGTGAACATTAAATAATCTAACTCGCGTAAAAGAAAAAAAACTCCGGCCCCGCAATAGACAGTGAAATGCACGGAAAACAAAACCCTCAAACGAGTGAACAAACAAAATTGCTCCAGTTGTGCCGCCTAAACAACTGGGCGGAAGGAAATTGAATTCTGGGGGTTTTCGCCACTCGCCACGTGAGCCATTTGGTAAATCGATCGCGGTGTGAAGTTAGTGGATAGTTGAGAGGGAGGTGGGGAAGGGCAAGAGCGAGCAACGCCTCTCCTGTTGATTGGCGACTGGAAATTGTGTTTGTGGAGCATAAATATGCCGTCGGACTGTGAAGCAATTCCATTTTCAGAAAGAAAAAAAAAATAAAATAAAATAAAAACCACTTCCACCCGAAGCGTTCCAGTGCGCACCGAAAATAATTGCACAATTGACTGTGGACGCCTTGGACGGATTTTATGTGGTGGGTTTCACAAGTTTAGCGCGTATCGATTTTCGATGCGCGCAAGTTCACGGTACCAAGTTCCGTCAACCGCTTAACCAAATCAAACATGACAAATGAAGGAAATTAAATTAGGAAAGAGTTAATGTGTGACAACAACAAAAAAAAACGCACCACCGTGCGCACGGAAATAAAAGATCCCGCAGAAACCCGCCGGATGTGACGATCGCGATCGTTAATTGAATTTCGTATTCCCCCTCCTTGGCCTACCCGGAACGAATGGACACGTTACCGGATCACGGATCGCGTCGGTGGCCGTGCGAATCGCGAAATAGAATTAATTTTAAGAAAATAAAAACCAAATCGATTGTTCATACCGTCCCGAAGGTTTTTGCTTTGACGCATGTGACTTACACAAGAAGGCAGAAAAAGGTTGCCCGTATTTGGTTACTGAAACGGATGCATTTTTGGGCTTTTTATAATTTAAATAGTTTACGCTCCAACACGAGAAAAAGACAGCATTTATTTTAAGCGGATTTTTTCCAATAAATATTTCGAAAATGTTGGTAACGCCGAAACAATTAATGGCCGAGTAAGCCATTCCGATTCGATCGGATATTTTTTATTTCATTCCTTAATGTGTAAACCTTTTATGTAAATCGTTTAAAAACGAGAAAAAAAATGCTTCGAATGCGTCAAGCAATAAACGATCCCAGGAGAACATCTTGCAACGTTTCATTTTGTTTTTAATTAGTTAGAGAAAATATACAAGTTTTTCCAATTAGCATGTGTGAAAAACAAATCCGATTGCTGGCTATTTATTTTTTAATTCGGTTCATATTTTTCACGATTTATTTGAAACTTTTAGCAAGTTAAATTTTGCTTGATACAATTATAAAAACATTTATTTGACATCTCGGGTAGCAAAAAAAATATTAAAAAAAACTTGTACATTTTCCAGTTTAATAATCTATTTTATGAAAAAGAAACTCTGCTCCACTGTAGCACGATCATGATTTTGAGAGTTGTGTTCCACCAGAACTGCCCGCGATGCCCGCGGTGTAGATTTTGACGCCTAAAATGCGTACCCGAGGTAATTCCCCTCCGCAAGGCAGCAATCAACGCGTCCCAACCGAAACGCCTTCACCTTCGCAGCCCGCGAACGTGGAGCTAACTAATCGCTTATAGAATCGGCCGACTGATTGTTGTTTGAACGTACCAACCGGTCGTGCGTTTCGCAGATTGCCTCCATTGTTGAGCGCGTTCCACATCCAGCCAAACGCCGATGCTGGCTGGACGAGCCCGAGTTTTCACGTACGACGCCCATCCCGGCTCGGTTTGCAAGGACGGCGCAAGCAGAAACAATAGTTCATTTCACGATCCGGGCGACCCTTCGGCCTGGCTGTGCCAGTTGATAAGAGAGAGAGCCCGCGACACGTGATGCGAACTTTAGGCCGGCGGATGATGGCATGTTCGAAGCATTTAACGGCCTGCCTATCCTCAAGGCTAATGTGTGTGTGTGGCCACATCACACCTCGGAAGAACGTCTCGTACGCGCTGCCACGTGTTAACAAGTGGGAAAAGCGTCCATCACGTTGACATGGCTCAGGTGCAACGAATGCATTTTCTCAAGGCTCTTTTTAGGTTCTTTTAAGGCTCTTTTTTATTAAAAAAATAAATAAATTGTGTAGCAAGTAGGAGAAGAATCATAGCATTGATCTAAACAAAATGTTAAAAAATCGTCGAATAAATCACCAAGGTAAAAAACAAATTGATCCATCGCTTGGTCCAAAGCTTATTCAAGTCAGAAGAAAACCGTAAAAAACAATCAATCATAAATTCGATTTTCCCCACCAACAATGTCACTGAATTAGAAATTATTTCGTTTCGTTTTTAATTATTGAACTTTTTTTTGCCTTCTACATTCGCTGAGTAAAATAAAGCATTTTTACATATTCTTTTACTGTAAAATAAAGAGAATTGATATTTGATTGATTTTTACACGAGCTATACGTGTAAAACTATTCCTTTTTTATGTTTATGCGACACATTCCTTCAAAAACAATAAATATTTGTATTTAGATACAAAAAAAATGCAAATCAATTTTGAATTATTTGGGAGAGTTTTTAATACGGAAACAACATACTGGTAAAATAGTAGTATAATATTTAAATCATGATTAAAAGGGTCCGCAAAGTAGAAGAAAAACTATTTTCAACCAATCATCACCTATTACGGTTCTAATCATTCTACGTTACCAGACACCAGACCAAACAAACAACAAATGCACTTCATTAGAACACCTAAAAGACCGAAAACACACCTCACAACCACCAACGCCACCAGGCACAAGGGTAAGTGTTTCAAATTGTAACTCTATCTATTGCACTCCACCTCGAACTGGTTCACCTCGGTTCGTCGCGGATCGATGCGGAAAAACAAAAGCGCCCTCTGATTGTTGCGATCCGCCCGCATGCAGCTCTGCTCTCATTTTCGGTGAGATGTGTGTGTAATCGGTTTCCCAACTTGTTCCCCGTGCTTGCGACCCACGAGTGGGTCAGGTCAGCCCGGACGCCCGAAAGCAACCCCAAAGTTCGGCATTCCCCACAGCGGGAATAGGGGTTAATGTTGTACCTGGCAAAAGGTTATTATTGATTTGTGATTGATGCATGTATTAGCGCCATCGCCGTGGTCGTGGTGGTGGTGGTGGTGGTGCAAGAAGCAAGGAAGACCTTCATCCATTTTGTAAATGAGTTTTCTGCATGCCGGGCGCGAAAAATGTAAAACGGTCGGTCAGCGGTAAAAGGGGCATAATGTAATGAGTTTTTAACGCGAGTGGATTGGAAATGACTCACTTCGGCGTGCGGTGGTGTAGGACACGCTTTTTGCTGCGCTCCACCGGTCGGTGCCCTTTACCACCGTCCTCCCTGCTGATTGATGTAGCGAAGCAAATGAATGATGAATAATTCACAACGAATTGATTGAAACATATTCTCTCTCTCTGTGCCGCTGCCAATAAAACCCCCGTCCAGAATGCAATAAGGATGACCCGGCCACCCTTCGGCATCCTCTGCAGGTGGAGGCGAACCGTGTGACAAATACGCGCGATTTCATGTGCTCGTAAAGGGGCTCGAACCTCGCCCGCGGACCATCAATCGAGTCGGACGCAATCAATTCGCAATTATGAGCGGCAATTTGCCTTAATCTTATGATAATTGAGCCGCCCGGATCGCCCAATACACATCGGCCTTTGCCTTGGGATGCGGCGGTGTAAGCACACGCGCAGAAGATGAACTGCGTTGCAGAAGGCAAATAAAGAAAAAAAAGCACATGAAAGTCGCAACGTTCCTCCGCGATCACGCTGCTTAAGAAGTGGATCTGACACTCGGTGATTCTTTTTCATTCTATTTTTTTTGTTGTTGCTTTTTCAACCACCAAACGAACATCGATCACAATGTCATCGTGCGAAGGGGACGAAACAACAGACCGCCGCGACTGCCAGCGACGCAATAATTTAGCCGTTTGGTGGATATTTTTTACCATCTTCTTCGTTTTACTTTGTTCCCTTTGCATCCGTTTGTGGTGGAGCTACTCGAAGCAAAAAAAACCGAAGTCATGTCGATAGCGATCTTCGCCAATCCAATGGTGAAAAATTTAATTGAATAAAGAAATGGAATTAAATATAGATTGAGAAAGGGTCAAGTTTGATTAAAAAATGATGATGTACATATCATAACTATATGTTTTATTTAAAATATTTTTTCTATACTTTCTTGAGCCGAATAGTAGAATGACGCACCATTAATTGTAAGAAACCCATTTAAAAAATTAAAAGAAATAGAATATTGTTTAACTTCGGAATGAATCGGTACGCGAAACAGAAATATTTGGATAAAAATAAAAGTTGTTTGAATCTAGAAACTACTTAAAACTCTAGAAAACTGAAGCGAAACTTATTGTAAATTAGTATTTCATATGCTAAAACATTCATATGCTATCCAAATGCTATTATTTAATAAAATTTTATCTCCTATGATTCTTGGTGAATAAAAGTTAAATTATAATAAATTAAATCAAAATTTTTATTGGTTTTATTTTTTTGTAGCTGGTAGTAAATATCTGAAAACCATAAACAACCAAATTTGTACTTTAACTTTTCTATATCATTGGAATGATTTGTAAATTTTGTAAATTTGCAATAATAAAGCAGTAAAAATTATAGCCTTACATTCTAGTATTTTTTTTGAAATTGAGAACTTTGAAATTTCTCCTCGTTTTGAATAAGTACGAAAAATTGCTGGAAGCGTTAAAAAAGCCATAATTATTGATTGAAGTAACGTAGCAAAAAGAAAACGAACGAAAAATTAAAAACAAAACATAACACAAAAAAAACTGTGCAAACATTTGCTTAAAATCCTTCTCGAAAAAAGTCTTTACCCATATTACAATTACCAACACGGCATCGAAGCATGGGTGCAAACGGCTGCGTATGAATACGGAGACGGAAGGCAAAAACAAACCCTCCAAAAAAACATTCTGCAACAACAAACCGAATAAAAAAATCGACAAACATGAAGCTTAGGCGTGTAGGCCGGATTATGTATGCGTTTCATGTTATGGAAATTGTCATCTCAACATGCGGCCTTCAGCCGTTCGTCCGCGGCCAGCCAAGACAGGCCCGGCTGAGAGTGAAAGCGGCAAGAAAAAGTAAAAAACTAGCGTGAGTGTGCTGCCGCAGCAACAAACGGCGTGGGGCAGCAGCAAAAAAAACCCGAAGTTAAACTGCTTCCGAAAAACGGTGCGCGGAGTGGAATGAAAAAAAGGCAACCCAAACCTTCGGGAGCTCCACCGGAATCAGGACGGCACACAAAAGGACGACGGCGGCGGCGGCGGTGACGACGACGAATCCCTCGGTGAAGATGGCGTGGGGAGGGGAGAAATGGCGAGCGTGGAAGAAATTTATATTCACCTGCAGATGATTTATGACCCGGTTATTATCCGAATGAGCGTTTTATTGTTCCCCGGGCTGCACAGCCATCCCCTCCTCAGCCCCCTCTCTAAACCACCGGCATTATCCTTGAAGCATGAGGAGTTTCAGCCGTCCGTCGAACCGTTCGCCGCTGCCCGGAACTAGAGCCCTTTTCTCCTGCCCTCCCCAAGCTGGTCGACCCTTTGCCGAATTCCGTTCGCTAGTTTCCCATACCAAACGTGTCGCAAACCTAGGGATGGATTGTGGACTATAAAGGGGAGGGAGGGGTGTGGTGGTAGCGAGCAGGCGGATTGTGTCGCCGGATTGTTGAGGAATTTTCAATAGCGCAGTTGGCCGCCTTTCCCCTCCTGCTTCTCCTGATAACTCACCCGAGCATGACTTTAAGTCACGATTTGCGGGACCTTCCCTTTCCCGTGCGATGTGCGATGTGCCTCAACCGAAGACCTCAAATCTCAAATCTCGTGGCATTAATACATAAAAACACACACACACACACACACACACACCGAACACTTCGTGCGGCATGTCGCGAACGCGCGGGATAAGTACGCTGTTCCACCGCTTATCGGAACACTTTTGCGCGAGGATGAACTGTTTTTTCTTCCCTCCCCCATTTGGAATGCCACAGCCTCGCTTTACCTGGGCCTGTCGTACATTCGTGGTGCCTCTTTGGGCCAGTGGTGAGTGTGTGGTGGTGAAGAGGTGATTACGGTTCACGAACGACCGAAGTAACCTGCGCTCGGTGCGATTCGTTTGACGCGACGGTTCAACGGTTAACTAAGCGCCAAGTGGAAATGTTTCGATACACCTGAGAACCTTTTGTTAATCATCTCCAATTGAACTTCAATGATTTATTATTGAATAAATCTATTGGTACATTTGATATTTTTCAGAAAACGGAAACGAAAACTGTGTAGAAATTTGTACATCTCTTGGTACATTTGATACTGTTCAGAAAACGGAAACGAAAACTGTGTAGAAACTGTGTAGAAATTTCATTTTCATTTCATTTCATTTAATAGCAAAAAACACAAGAAAACTCGGGCCACAAATTGGCATTCTAATGAGCGCAAAGCTAAACTCTGAGCGCCAAAAGTCATTTTTCCCCACGAAATATTTTAATTTTTTATGTTTTGTCAGAAAGTGGCGTTTTAAATGAGTCACTAAAATTATTATAGGAAGAAATAAACCAATACTAACCAAAAATGTGAAAAATTATTGTGATGTAGCGTCGAAAACACTCTAAAAATTGCTTGCTAATACTTCACAAACAGAACAAATTGTTTTTAAATAATTCCACAAAGGCAAATTTAATATAACTCTATAATTTATCCGGTTCCGATTTTCATTTTCAAAATTTGTTGTTGTTCGAAGACATTTAACCCCAGCTTAACACGTTTTCAAACAAGATATAAATAATGAAAGCGACTGTTAACATTTAGATTGCAGAACAAATTTTTTCATGACAAAAAATATATATTCTGAAATTTATATTTATTACAGGTCATTAGTCATGCTAAAAATTGAAGAGAATTTAGATTATTTTTACCACCATCTAGTACAGCAACATTTTATCTGCACGATGCAACATTTTATCTGCTAGCTTATTAAAGCAGCTAATCTCGTGTGTTCAGTTGATGTTGTTAGATTCTTTTTTTAAATTTAAAGATTTTAACATCGCAAATTCTTCATAAAATGTGATAAATACTTCAAACGTGTCCAATAAAATCTAGGCTTGTCACTAAAACTTCCCAAAACGCACCGCAAACGCATCAGCTGTTTGCAACCGGAGCCGAGGCCACCATCCGGTGAGCTGGAAAGACGCATGAAACGAGTAACGCTCATAACGCTCACCACCGACGGATGGACGCGGAAACGAAAGATTTATTGCCGACGCACTGGACGCCCGGGTTGCCCAATAATTCTGTAAAACCAGTGCGCGCGACGTTTACAACACGCGCGTTTGGGTTTGTGGACGTGTGTGTGTGTGTTTGTGTGGTACAACCCCCGGGGAGAAAACCAGTTTACGACTAAATTAATTTATACTAAAAACTCCGTAAACCGAACCCATTCGTTTGTGTGTGATGTGTGTTTTTCTTCTTAGTTTCTTCCTCCGGCTTTTTTTGCTTTGCTGTGCTTCCTTCTTCCCTGGTGGAGGGATAAGGGGTGGCACGATCGTACGGCGTGTGCGTGGCTTTGTTCTACACGCGATCATAAACACCTCGCGGTCATATGGTGGTTCGCTTTGTTGTTATTATTAGATGGTTCCAACGGCCCGGATCAGGTCTCCGCCCAGGCTCGAGCTGTCGACGCCGGCCGTGGTCAAACGCGCATCTAAACAAAACGACTTTCGACGGCTTTTGACGACTTTTTCCGAGAATTTGTCCGAACGATGACGCGTTCCGGTTTTGCGGTGTTTTATTAGCTCGAATCCGATTGCGACAGGCGGTGATGAGGGTTTTTTATTTATTTTTTAAGGGACGGTAATTTGATCGATGGTTCGCGCGCCAGTGGAAGTAGGCCAGATCCGCATCCAAATTTACGTCCGAAAATCTCGGCGGGCATGATTTATGGCGCGTAGTTTGTGTTGCTGCCGCTTGATCCTCTTCAGTTTCAGCCAGTTGTCACAAGAATAAAAGATTAAAGATTCAATAGCTCTGCATTCTTCGGCTCCATACTGCAACAAGCTTGCAACCTAACCTCTAGTTGGTTCTTCTTCCGCATACGGTCACCGTTCGATGGCATTAGCATCCCAAGAGACACTCGATCATTTGGAAGCAAATACAGGAAACACTTCTGCTTACACACTCGCGACCCAAACGGAGACAGAAAAAAGCAGATTTTTTACGTGACCATCGGTCAATCATCTCCACGCTTACGTCTACCACCACCAACACCAGAAGTACCAGCCCCAGCTTGAGCGAGGAAAGGAAATGGCATGCAGTTCCTACCACTTGAACGCCTAAGCCCAACTCGCCCAAACGAGAAGATACACTTGGACACACTTCGCGCGCCCACTCAGGTCGGGGTGGCCGGGTGTAAATGGACACTCCCCGTGACTCCGTGGCTCCCAATGCTCGGGCAGGGCAATCATCTCGAGAGGCATCTCATCATCGACCTGTTGGCTGACTGTCACCGTGCCACCGAGCGAGGGTGTGGGCGTCCGAAAGGGGTCGCTCTTTGCTCTTCGGGGTTCCGTTAGGAACAGTGGACGCAGGGGGAGGAGGTGGTTGGTCATCCCTGCGTGGACAGGAACCGCCACCAAGCCTCCCTTCCCTACACCGTGACGCGTGATTTATAGCGAACCGTTATAATTTATGCGACTTTTCTCTTTCCCCCACCATCTCGTTTCGTGGTCGCGGACGCGTAGGAGGATTCGAGGATTTGCCCGTGTGTCCGGTGGGGTTCCCACTCTCTCTCTCTCTCTCCTTCCCCTACACACTCCATTTACGACAAAAAAAAACACGAAGGTGCTTCAACATCGTCCCTCTTAAGAGGTTTGACTTCTATGGCATCGCTCCGTGTAATGTACTGGTGGAACGTTTCAAAATCAGGTCTGCTTCTGGCTGGCCTTTGTAATGATTCATTCTGGTGGTGATGGTGGTGTTGAGTCGATTTTAAAAACAAGACAGAGAATCGCTACGAATCTGTCGGTTTTTAAGATGAAGTAATTGGGGAAAAAATCAATTAGGTTCATATTGTACACATTCAATAAAATTAATCTTCTCGGAGAAAATTTTATCCAATTTTGATAAATGCGAAATTATTATAATAAAATGAAAAAATACTTAATTTAAATAGCATAATTTACAAAAATAAAAAAGTATTTAGATCCATCGATAAACTAATGGTCTCCAAAGTAAAAAATAACGCTCTCACTTTGATTTTAGTAATTGCACTATATTGATCAAAATAATTTGAAAAATAGAATAAACCAACCCTTTTCCTTTCACTTTCTTCTCCAGCAACAGTTTCATCATTCTCATATGCTTCCCATACATGGGGCGCTTCGGCGCCCATGCAAACATCACATTAAACACGATTTAAGTGTTCATCTGTGCGAGCTGTTTTCTTTTTCTTCCATTTTTGTTTGCATCCTCCAGCACCAAAACGCTCCGAAAACACCTTTCACCACGCACAACGGCCCGATTTGGCAGCTATCTTGTGGCTTTTCGTACGTTCTTCTCGCAGCCGCAGCGTCTCGGCACGGCGTCGTGTGCAAAAACCACAAACTGTCCCGCCCGTGTGCAAGGGAGTATGAGGATGAACAAGAAGAGGAAGATAAAAAAAAACGAGAGCAAAAATGGCTAGCACAGTATGCAAATGTTGCGCCGCAAACTCACACACACACACTCTTTTAGCACCCTTTGCCAGGGAAGAAGGACAAAGGCGAGCTGCTGTCGCCTGTTCGGAGGATAAAAAGAGTTTTATTTAAAACGAAGCTTCTCGTGCCGCTCGTTGAGGGTAATTTTCAGGAAGGATCTGTTATTTCTATTGAAGATGGTTTCGTTGCAAACCATAGCCACCCATAGTTAGTGACCAACACGTTCCGTTTATCTGGTTAGGTGGGAGAGGCAGGGGAAAGAATCAAAATGGAACAGATTTAAAAAAAAAAGTAAAAATTTTATGTTAGCTTTAAAAGAGACGAGATTACTTATTTAAAAAATCATAAAAAAATCAAAACTTTTCCAGTACTTATTAGTTTTTAAATAAAACAATTTTATCATTTTTATTTCTTTGTTTAAGCTGCGTTTTTTAACATACAAGTTACAAAAACAAAATCGTTCTTTTTAAAATGATTTAGTTTGTTGTTTAAACTTAATTCAAGCAAAAGGTATATAAAAAAGTATATATATATAAATTAAGGAAAAATCCAAAAAAGGCTAAGAAAAAGACTAACAAAACACCATTTGAAATTAGAATGGAAATGTGCAAACATGTTCAGAAACGTATGAACATTCAACAATAATTGCAAAACAAAATGCCCAAATCGTTGTTGGCTGCTCAACACAAGCCAAACCGACGCAGCGGTTAACGCAAGCAGAACCAGTCCAAACAAGGCTGCGTTTGACGGAGAAGAAAACAGCAACGAAACAAACGTCGAAACAAGAACGGCAAAAAACACACACACACAGTTCTCAACCGTCGCTGCAAACGCAGCGTTCAAACAAACAAAAAAAAAACGAGATGCAAGTAAAAGAAGCATAAAACAATTTGCATAAACATTGAGCTGTTTTTTACTGCTTTCTCCCGCTCTCCATTTTTCCTCCTTTTCCAAGCGAGCGAGTCGTTTTGTATCATCATCACAATCGTGTCAGACATCGTGGCGTGGGGTGGTAGATGGAGGAATATGGCCTTTTTATGTCTTTCAAGTACGTACACTTGATGACTTTCTCCCGAGCCCCCCGCTCTCCGGTATCGCTTCGTTCTTTCGCCTCACACAGGTGGTGATGGTGTTGGTGGTGATGAAAATTTGGTAATCGGTTCATGCTGCGCTCACCGTCCCGGGATGGGGGATGGTTGCTCCGACACATACGAACATACTCGTCTGCTTTTTCGGCGGCCCGTTTTGCATACGAACGGCTGCACCACACGGTGCACGGCTTTTCCCAGCCGCCATCTAACCACAAAACCAAACACGCACCAAAGTGCCTTATTTTACGCTTTTTTAATGCGCACCAGCTCAACCTCACAAATCGTAGCTCTTCACGGGGAGGAGAAGTGCATGGGGGCAGCTTGCGAATCTCGACGTGTATGATGAATGTTGCATTCAACTGCTCGTCGCACAGCCCATGTCACTGGGTGGGGAAAGAGACACAGAATGGAAGAAGGAAGAGAGAGAAAGAGAAGGAGACATAAGGAGAAACAGGGGCATATTTCACCTGCCTCGTTGAAACGATGATGGATCGCATGGCAAGCACCTGGAAGCACCCGGAATTTGTCACTTGAAGAGGCAAACTGTCAAGGCGCAAAAGAGCGTGGTGAGAGCCAACAGAACAACAAATGACAGAAGCGAAAAAAAGCGAAGATTTCAATGCTACACCAAGCCAGGAAGGAACGAGCGAAGAAGCAAACGGTGGTGATGGTGATGGAGGGAGCAAAAATTGTATTTGGACGTGTAAGAAACACACCTGGGCCAGTCCAAGGGCAGGCGATCAATTTGCATCCCAACCCGACTCTATTTATCACCTTATTATCCAGTTAGCGAGATTTAACTAACTAATAACCATAATCTTGTTAGCCGGGAGCCGGTGAAACCAGTTTCATCTTCACGAAATCGGTTGTGTCCCACGGGTGGTGGTGGGTTGGATGGTGGGTTTATTGTTGTTTAGATTCATAGCACCAACTAGTGTTCCGAGGAGGATTTTATATCTTTACTAAAAGATTATTGCAGACAATTTTATAACAAGGAAACCAACATTTTACAACTTGTTCTATCCTTAACTTATTTTATTCTGTATTTTTCGTCAACATTTTACAACTAGTTCTATCCTGGAAATGGTGCTTTTTTGATAAATAAAATAAATAAAAAATAAAATAAAATTATTACTAACCGTCCAGTTACCGAAACGGGAAAACTCTTCGTATTCAGCTTTCAACAGAAGAGAGTGTGTTAAGATATTTATATATTTTCTTATATTTTTGCACATTTAAAGCATGTTCAAGTTCAAGTAATTGACAACTTCGTTAGCATGAGAATTTAAGTTTTCAAACAAATTTTTAGCATTTAACATCGCATATTGATAAATTTGTGATTTATTTTTCATATTTATATAACAAGTATTGTAAAGATGATTGATTAAATAGAGATTATAAAGTATTATAGAGATGATTGAAGATGATAAACAAGTGTTATAAAGATTATTGAAATCGACATGTAGTATTATCACAAAAATTGACCACAAAAATACGACCTACAGATAAATAGACGTTAGTTCAGTCTTTCGAAACAAAAATTTATACTGTTTTCTAAAATACAATTTAATAACGCTAAGCCCTACAAAAACTATAACATGTAGTATTCTATCAATATAAGAACAAAATGTTTATTTTAAGTTCTTTGAAGGCTACGTGGTATTCATTTTTTAACAATCTAATGATTATTTAACGCTTATTTTTATGTGTAAATGTAAATTAATTCGTATCTATTAGAAACACACCTTCACAGGCAGGTGCTAATACGCTGGTGCTTGTAATGAAGATCTCGCTCGTTCCGAGTACGCTTCCATGTTCTGCCCGATCCTTCCGTAAGCGCCGTGTTAGCAATCCGCTTAACATCCAGGTGAGGATCAACACGCGCGCACCGCATTACATGGCTTGCTTTTCTTTATTGCCCTCTGTCCAAGCTTGCCCAAGTTTGTTCCAGTTATTAGTCTACCAGACAGGCGGCGAAAGTGTTAGGACGTGCTAATGGACCCTAAACCTGGCACTTCTTTTCGACGAACTCGGAACATCTCCCGTCGCTAGAACGCGCAAAAGGGACCGGACGACTATCGCGAGCCCCTTAATGGATCTGCCCTATGCCGGAGAGTTTATCTAATCGCAAGCAAGCGAACGAAAGAGGTGAGAAAACAAGCAACCAAAACTTCTCCAAAAAAAAAAGGCGAAACACCTAAAACAAGGTGAAGAAAAACGGTTAAACTATCAGCTGCCCTCGGGAGGGTTTGGTCTCTATTTTTCGACCGTTTCCTCGCGTTAAAGTTCATGTAGCGGAAAGATGAACGCGCAGTACGAGGTGCGAGGTGGAAAAAAAAAGTGTCGAGTAATAAATTAAGCATTGCGCTGGCTCGCTGGCTCGAAACGCGTTGCATTGGCGTGGAGTAGAAGGGAGCAAGATCTAGTCTCGATCAAGCCATACGACGCACGATCTCACGCATGTTCTTGTGCGCGCGTGAAGACGCGAGAAAAGGGTTTACGGGAAGGCGCACTCAGACGCCGAAGCCCGCAGGAAGTAAAGCACATCTTGACCCGCACCAAGGGAAGGTAGAAGCTAGTGAACAAAAAAAAAGCCTAATGAATCTCCCTACCATCAGCCGTATGAAGTGGTGGACGTGAAATGAACCCATGGTCTCAAATGCGGCGATGTGCTAATTAGGTGCGCATTGTGATATGCATCCTGAGCGAGCCTAAGCTCGACGGCTGGCTCATTAGACATTAGCGACGAAGTCACATGCAGGATGAAAAGGATTCGATTAGGAGTGCCATTGTGCGGCTCGTTACGACGAATTATTCGCCGGCACGCGGTGCGCGGGGAAACGAAATGTAAAGGAGACCACCCCATCATCACCCCTGGGAGAGCGGAAAGGACAAAGGAGGGAGGCGGGGGGACCTTAGAACGCTGCTCTTTGGATTCATTATATTCTTCCGATGGAGAACGGTTTTTTTTGCTTCTTCGTTGTTGTTCTCCCTTCTCAACCATTCGTCCTGCTTGCGGAGCGGAGAGTCGCTGAAAAACCACAATACCATTATTCCCTCCCGGCTGATGATGGATTGACTTAACAGGAATGAATGATCTTAATTGAGTTATTGTACGCGCCATAGCGACTGGCGCGACATTTGAACTCGTGGTTGGGTGGTGAGCTGTAAGTCTTTTTGGGGGTAGTTTTTTTTTTCGATCGTTTGCTGTTAAGGTTTCGTTAAGGGTCGCAGAGTGTAACTCAATTAATCCATCATCTTTGAATGGCACAAAATCACGACCTTTGTACACCAGTTTTGATTATGCATGTGAATGGTAACGGAATATTTTTTGGTTATAATTCAATTGGAATATCTAATGCCTTTGCACACGGAGCGAAGGCTCAAAAGATTTATTATTTTCAACGTGCATTTGTGGTATTTGCAAAAATTTAAAGCTCATTATTTTCATCTCATTTCTTGAAAAATACGAAATACTATTTTCTTGAAAAATACGAAAAAATGCTGAATAGTGGCAATAGTATCAGAAACCATATATTTATAACATAATTTTTTCCCCCAAAATAAAAAATAGAAAACTACGTTGTTGGACTAGTTTAACAAATTAAACCACGCTGCAGATTATTATTTTAAAAAAATTAACTATTTCCTGAACATGACATCATTTCCTAAAAACACAAGTGTCAAATATGAAAAAAAAAATATTTGAAAAGTAAAGGAAAAATTGGAAAAGGAAGTTATAAAAAAAAGAAAAATTTTGTGGAATTTTATACAATTTAACGAAACTGGAATTCAACAAAAGCTATAGCGAAAAAATGCGAATTCAATTGTTTCCACACCAACAACCGAGTGATTACAAGATATGCAAACTTTGATCTCGGTTGAATCATGAACATTGCACAAAGTTTCAGCGGCAAACGGTCAAGGCACACAAACGGACCTGGCACCAAAAATTAGCACCTTTGTGCAAAGCCTCCTCCAGCGGCGGTTACTTCCTTCGCTTCCGTTCAAGGTCTCACGACGGTGCAAACAGGAAGAGCCAACAACACATGCCACTACAAACTCGCTCCGAGGGACACGACAAAAATTTGCCCACAAATCGCCAACGGCGCAAGAACAATATTTGAGAAAGGGCACCGAAACTAGTTTCGGTTTAAAACATTATTCATAACACGCTGCCCGCAACGGATTCAAAGCACGGTTGCGTCGTTTACGGTCGGCGAGTTTGCGTATGCAAGCACACGCGGGAAAGGTTGGCGATGCGTTTTACGCGTGTGCACCACAAACAATTTGATGGGAACGAAGCGTGCGGTAGCATCGCGATATGGACGGTGATTTTTTAGATGCATTTTCGGAGGTGGTCTAGTAACGATGACCCTCCCCCTGACGCTTGCAAAAGAACCCACCGAGAGGTGCCCAAAAAGGTGCACTGAAAGGTAAACAACCAAATAGAGGTGCACCAGGGTCAGCGCTTTTAGATTGTGATTTGCGTGTTGCTTAAAAAATCATTACCATAATAGGACCTTTTGCTAATATTTGCATACTCACACACAAACTTGGCGTGTTAATTGTGCGTGAGTTTTGCCGTTTTTATCTGTCCTGATTGGGTCGCTTGAAGGATTATTGCGGCACGAGTCTTATAGAGCTTGAATTAACAAAAAAAAAAAATAAATAAAATCACCACTTGAGTCACTCCGGCCTAAGTACCGGGCTCTATCTTTGAATAGCAGTTAATGGTGAGGTAAGGTCCGCATTAGCACGTACGTCTCCCCTCCGTTCCTTCTGACATCAATCCATCCGGCAAACCATCGACCATCGACGGCTTATTCCCCTGCCGATCAGTTGCCGAACCACTTTGGACAGGGCACGATCATAAAACCTGGCCCGAGACTCGTTG
Source organism: Anopheles farauti (assembly GCA_000473445.2). Taxonomy (NCBI): domain Eukaryota; kingdom Metazoa; phylum Arthropoda; class Insecta; order Diptera; family Culicidae; genus Anopheles; species Anopheles farauti. Next base: position 512,398 of record KI915042.1, on the reverse strand, counting down.
TGACGGGGCTCATTCATGAATAATTATAAGCTGCTCCCACTAATGGCTAGGTGCGGACGGGCCGACCATTCGTTCGCTCGAGCGAGAGGAAAAGAGAGTGTGAAATAATTTTGGGATCACGTTTTTCACCAACTTTTCGGTCAAAACCTCCCCCCGGTTCAGCGAGCTGACATGAGCTGATTTTAATTGACGTACGAGTCATGGGGGGCGGGCGCGGGTGGAGCAATTCGCATTGCAATCCGCATCGGTAGAAGAAATGCGCCAACGCGAGACCGATGCCGATTGGCGAATGCCTTCCACCGGACCGGACCCCGAAAAAGGGCCCCGAATCATCTCGCGCAAAGTAGATCAACGGCATCGTAAACCCCGAATTGATCTGTTTCGTACGCGACGTTGTGCAAATCCGCCGTCGGACAGTGGCTTTTACCTTTCGAGTGCGTGTCACTTAATGCAGCTCGTCTTTTTTTTCGCCTTTTTATTGCGCCCCAAATCGATAGCAGTTTCCCGCACCCTCACTTAAGCCACTTGTCAAACACTTAAGCGAACTCCCATAAACCTCGCCGTCAGCGTTATTGCGCTCGAGCGGGGGCATAAGCGCACGGTTAAACCAACACCAACGACGACGACGACGACGACGACGACGACGGCGGCGACCACGACGATGGCGAGTAAGTACCCGGCCCCGTTCATTATCGATTCATCATTGAAGCGCTAATAACCTGACAAACATCGAATAAATAATAAAGTGACCATGTGCCCGTGTGGGCGTCTAAATCGGGCGTGCTTTCAACCTTTCCCACCCTCCCTCGGGGGTCAACTAACGCGCGACGACTGCGACCGTACGAACCGAACGAGCCGCGAGTTGTGTCCCCCATTAGCGACCCACGGAAGAAAAACATGGCCGTGTTCCGAAAGCAGCGTAGGTGTTACGCAGAGAAGCAATGATTTCAGGAAGTGATGGCAGAATGGAAGTGTTTCGTACAACGAAACCTTTTGAGTAAGTGAATAAAAGTAACCGTTCTCGCGAGCGTTGACCTCCATTCATCAGGATTCGGTAAATTCATTTCGGCTGTAGAAGAATACTAAAAGATAGCGAGGGAAAGATAATTAATATGATATATTTCATTGTTTGTTCCTGTTCCCTGTAACACCTACAAAAGAGAAAGCTTCGCCTTATTTTCGTACAAAATGTACACTAAACGCTATTAGCGCCCTCTCGCGGAATTAGAGAGCACCCCACTTTTATTTTATTTTATTTAATTAGAGAATAAACGGCCTGGCCGTATTGCTAAGAGCACCCCACTTGATTTCATTGAAATCGGTTGAATGTTTTAGATTCTTCGAAAACCTTTTTAAGTTCTAAAAAGTATTTTTAAATTATTATCTCGAATTGCAAACTCGAAGACAATATATCTAGAACCAGTTGATAATATTAAGTCAAATAAACACTATAAAGATGGAACTGTTTGGACCACTTTCGTTATTATCAGCTGTATTTTGATTATTTTATTATTGACCAATTTTAAATAAACATATTTGAAACACATTTTAAGGCAGAAATGTACACTTTATGTCCTTTCAAGACATGATCAGAAAGCATTTGGTATCATTTGTGAGAAAGTCTCGTTTTCCTACTCCCAAGAATGAAATAATGGAATGGTCGAAACTAGCCTAAAGAGAGATGACAAGCTTCACGTTCACTCAGGTGCAACTTGATACGAAGGTGAATATAGGCTTTCAACGTGGCCACCCATTCTGACAGGCAACTGAACCGGCGATTAGTGCGGTGAGTGTTGGGCAATTTTCACTTCCATCTTCCCGACGAAGGCTCGCCCGCCGAAGGCAAACGAGAGGCGTAAAAAGCTAAAAGGATCTAGACGTCAAAGCCACCGGAACCATCATCGAGCAGCTAACACGCCGTCAATGTTGATGGCTTGTAAGACACGACAGCCGCAGCAGACGCTTGTCTCCGGTTACGAATGGAGCTGCATTTTTCTTGCGTCTTTGCAGGAGCATAAGATTAATTGCTACTATTCCGTCACATTACTCATACTACCAAGGCTTGGGCGATTGGAATTGGGTGCAATAAAAAAAATTGAAGGTTAAAAAACACGCCGCTTGTACGCCTCTGTTATCGTAATCATCCCAAATCTCCATAAGTGAATTAGGAACGGTAAAGCGATCATTAAAATTAGATTATCAAACCATAAAAATTTACATTTTTATTGAACGCTTCGGCTTCGGTGCGACGCTTCCCCGGCGGCGGTTTCGATGCGGACACGGCTTGAATGAATGCAGAATGAAGACGAAGTTCTCCCAACCCGAGCACCGGTTTCCAAATCCGGATTTTCAAGATAAGGACAGCTTACAGACGGGCGAGCGGGCTTCCCCGGGGCCTCCTCGCTCAAAATAAAAAACAGCTGACGGGGCTCCGATCGAAAACAAAAAAAAAACGGGAACGATAAAACGTTCGACAGAAACCATACACTTTGCCCCGTTTTTTCCGAAGGCCTGCACATTCCTGCGCCGGTGCTGCCTTATCGGTTGATTTTTGATTACCCGTCCCGCAGGCTGTGAAACAAGCGATAGCGAGGCTTTCAGTCGATCGGCGACGTGAGAACACGGTCGAAATAATAATAACCCACCGACACCGAAATGCAATCGAACGCTTCGTACCCGGTGCGATAATCTGCTGGATTAGGAGTAGCATTCGAGCATAATTTAATGAGAGACCTTTACGATTTGATTAGTTTGACGCGAGGAAGCGGGCAGCGGGAAAGTAGCGAAGAAGATGAACAACACTACCGCAGGAAAAGACACAAACACATTCCACTTGATCAAAGTCAATGTGGGTCAATCCGTTTGGGAGCGGAACCATAAATCAAAGCACCATGATTTGATTGAGCACCTTCATTCGGTGGCTATAAAATGGAAGATTATCCGTAATAGAGCCTGCCTGCATAAGTGATGGATTTGCGGTTTTGCTTTTAAAGCAAACGAACGTCTCCTTCTCCTTTTTTCGAACCAACCGAAGGAAAGTTCTCCTTTTTCGAACCAACAGAACAAGAATAATAACCGTATTTATTTATTTGATCACTTAGAGGCTTTAATAATACATCAAACTATCTTCTTCGGCTAATGATTCAACGCACCCCCCACGTGCACGCACTTTTCCCTTCGACAACGAGAGAAAATATTTATCACGAAAACACTTGGAAAAGCAGATAAAACATAGCATTATCAAAATAAGCGAGCTCTGAAACGGATCTTTAAAAAACACCACTACGCTGAGCACGCGTACGCACTCGTAAGTACACTACAGTGTCGGTCGAAACAATAGCAACATTTTTTTAAAGAATTCAAACTTTAACGATGAGATTTTAGTTTTATACTTTAATACTTTTTTAAATACATATTATATACTTTGGCAGTATATTTCAACTTAGCTGAAAACAAGTATTTTATTCAGTTAAAAAACATCAAATATTACAAAACAGATTGAAAATATGTATTTAACTAACTTATTTTTTTTTCCTTTCCCAAAATCAAACGGTTTCAAGTTTTAGATACATGAAGGAAGATTTAAAAAAAACATTTAAATTTGTATTTACTTTTCATCTTACACTGTACCGCCTAATCGCCCTACCTAAAAGCTGAAATCTCGATCCTCCGACACCTCGACCAACTGCTCCGCCAACAGTTGATGCTCGATTCCAGCCAAGATTTCGCGTATACGAACGACTTGAGAGGGGCTTGGCTAACTAAGCTGCCGTACTTCCCGGCCAAACCCCAGAGACCACCACCACCCTTACCGGGCGTAACGTTGCTGAAGTGCTAACTAATATGGGAAAGATAAATATTTACCCAACTCATCCCAGCCGGGGCGAAAGAGAGAGAGAAAGAGAGAGAAAGAGCGCGCGCCGGGTGGGTGTGCAAGATGATGACTTCTTGCCCTTACGCTGCTACCCCATACGACGGCCGTAAGCGACCGTTGTCGAGATACGCCAAGGGTGTTTTCCTTCTCCGGCATCGAGCACCATATCGTCTCTGGTGAGGTGAGTGTCTTGAGTCTGGTTTTTTTCCTACGCGCTGTTGCTAGCTTCTTTTTCCTTTCACCTCAGGCTGGGTGTGAAAAGCGAATCGAACAAATCGTCCGTCTTGTGCGTGGTAGATGGGGAACGCAACGCAAAGCAAATGAAGACAAAAAAATCCGCGAACAAGTCGTGCCTGCATCGCTTCCGGTTGGCAAAGATTTGGCCGGAAAATAATTAACGATAATAATGAAGAACGGCCCCGCAATCCGCAAACCGTGGCCCCATTATAACTGAATCTCGCCACCAGCATGCACTTTGCCGTACCGGGAATTGCATGCGTCATTAGTGACCGCTTAATCTTCACGATTATTGCACCGTTCCACCCGGGGCAGGGAGCACCCGGGCGAACCAGACACAGCCGGGCAAGGGTGGTGGTGATGAGTCAAAAGATGGATGGACCTTTTCCCACCATTTGCGCACCATTTTGACAGATTACCTTCGCAATTATCCGCATTACCTCTTTTACATGGAAGGGCGGAGCAGGGTGGGTGGGTAAAGCTGGGCGCGGTGGGTTAGGTGCTAACGGTTGTCATCTGTCAACGCACCAGGCACTAGCGGGAACGTGTGTGACACCGTCCAGGTGACAACAAATCCGTCCAATTTATGATGGGAAATGTGACAGGTTGTCTCTCGGCATCGAAACACGAAAGGAGATAATTATCGGGCGCGTTTCACGTCCTCCGTGTCTGGCGAGGGAGAGGAGTGTGTGAAAGGGTCTTGTTTTTAATTGACATTGAGAAATAATATTGCTTATTCAAAGAATAATGTAGTGTGTTGTACCGGTACAATGGTAATTAGACGATATATTTAGGTAATTTCTATCAACATAATTTGTACAATATTTTTTATTTTGTACCATTTAAGGAAAATATTTAAACGACATAAAAACTTTGCATATAGAAACACCCAAACGATAAAAGTAAGTTACAAAAATAAAGATTAATAAACTAATAAATAATAAAATAAATAATTAGAAGCATGACATTTGGATAAATTATACGATCAGAGTTACTAAAAAATATTCGTCTTAAAAAGTAGGTTTTTTCGAAAGAAGTAAAAACATAATCTCTTACAATTAAAAACAAGACAGCCAAAGAATCAGAAAAAAACACAAAGATAATTTCACATAAAAAACGAAATTTCAAATTAAGAAGCTTCCAGCTGAATTTTTGCTAAAAATGAGTACAATCGCATTCTTGTGTAATAAAAAAAACTTGTTTTTTCGTTGAATAACAACCGTACAGATATTCCCGGTTTTAAACCAATATTTATAAACCACGAGTTAAGCCACATATTGAAAGTAATTGCAAAAAAAGCCTTTACAATCACCGGTTTCTAATGAATCCAGCAATCGAATCAGCATAATCACTTTAACTCGCATCGATAAAGCACACACACAAAACCAATCACGCAGCAAACGGTTCTGCATAGGCAGGCAAGGTCAGTGTAATAATAATTTCTTTCTCCGAAGCGCCCAGGGAAAAACGTTCGACCGACCGACGCTCGAGCGAAGAAATGCGAGAAAAACGCTTAAACACGGTATTACTTGCTCAATAATGGATGATGATTGCTTCGACGAGCCAATTTTCCGTAAAAGGACATAATTTTCGTGCCCATCCTCCGCACAGGAACGGCACCGCCGTCGGGCAAAATGACAAAAATACACACAAAAACACAGCAAACACACGGTTTCGAGGAAAGTCACTTTGCTTGATGGAGGTAATGTCGCTCCGTGCAGGACGAAATGATACGTCCGTTTACAGCGCGCAGCTGGAAAGGACACAATGCCCGTGAACAGTGAGAGGGGATAAAAGGGAGAAAAAAAATCAACCTCGGCACACCCGGGGGTTTTCTTCCCGCTCAGGGAAGAATGGAAGAGTGATAAATCAGTGAACTGCGTTTTAGCTTTGGTTTTTCGGAATTCATCCCAATCATTCCGGTCCTAGTCCTGGTCGTCGCACGTTATCGGGCCAGTTTCGGTTTCCCGATGGCTTACGGGACCATTTCGATCACAGCGGGAGAGAGAGATAGAGAGCGGTCACACGATTCAATTACGTTTATTGGTAATTATATAAAAAGGTTCGTCCGGTTTTAGCTCGCCCGGGCCGGGGCCTCCTGCTGCACACGCTTTTTCTCGCCAGCACTGATCTATCCCCGATCGATCCACCGCCAGGTGGAAGACAAAGGATAGGGACCAGGTTTCACCATAGCTTCACTGCTCTGTTACAATACTCCGACGGCAGGGTAGGTCGGATGCGAACGCAGCGTTGATGTATTGAAACCCCTGCCACAACCCTGCCAACGAGACGATTGACGGTGAAGCTTCACGCGGGATTCAGCAGGGATCATCATCATTCGCGCGGATCAGTGGATGTTTTCGTACGTACTTCATTATGCGTAAGTGAGGATAATCGCTAAACGCTTAGCCAACCGTTTGCACACAGTTTGGGATCATATTCACGTTAGGGATTGGAAATAGCTCGATAGGCAGTTTGAATATTAGATAATTTAGGGTGATAACATATTTCAACAGTGCAGTTAATAGAATAATTTTATATGTGTCAGAAATCAATTCGTTAAATTTGCTTGAAAATCAGAAAAAAACATTAGCTTTTAATCTAAAGCGGTATTTTAAAATAGAATTCAATCAGAAAGAGAATAAACCATAAGTAATAAAATGAATAAACTCAAAAACATATAAAAATTGATTGATTCTAGCTAATTTAATCAAAATCTTTAGTAAAAAATCATATAAATCGAGAATATTTTTTTACCAAATTTTTAAAGAATATCGTGATTCTACGCAATAATGATGAAAATTACCTTATGTGCTAAACAAGTAAAAACTAATACAAATTCAAAAAATAAAATTAAAAACAATATATAAATGAGTAAAACAGATTTGGGATGGTTTTTTTCTCCGGAATATACAAATTTTAAAAAATTACCGACGACGCATGAGGTGGAGGTAGTTTTGTTGTTGTTAAAAGAATTTTAACGAAATTGTAGTTAAAAATTGGGAACTTAGTAGAAAACTTGTGAAAAGCGAAAAAACTATCATCACAACGGGAGGGGAAAAATGAACTGTCAATAGCGCTGCTGAACGATTCAACACAATCATCCGAACACATCAATAGCGCACTGAACATGTCAATTGTATGCTCGAACGATTCAATAACGCTGCTGAACGTGTCAATTATATCGTCGAAAACCCTGTAAGTTGGTGAAATGAATAGTTCAAGATTAAAAACACTTAAAACTAAAATCTCAACTTAAAAAATAAGAAGGAAAAATAAGAACGCTCAATAAAAGTGATACAAAACATTCCATAACACTGATCAAAATTTGTGCATTATCGAAAGACGTACCTATCAATCTATTATGAAAATTAAATCCAACTGCTTCACCACCGCTAGATAATCCGCGCAACTGCGAACACGATGAATAGTTTTTCAGCGCTGAACCAATCGAAGCAAATATCAATTGATTCTTTTTTTTTGTTTTTGCTCGTTATTCACCATTACTTCTGCATGCGATCTGGGCTCTGAGATTTGCTTCGCTTCGGCCGATAGTTGGGGAAGCGACGGACGATTGCCAAGCGCCAGAAAACTAACAAAAAAACACACACACACACACAAACGTTCGTGTGCGGATCGAAGAGGGAGAGCAAGAGGTGGATATAAAATGTGATAAATCATCCTAAATAATAATAACGATAATTCTCATCGTTTTCGTTTCGAGATCGTTAAGGAAAACGGGGAGGCCTGGTAGCATAGAAAACATATTCGATCGTTTTTTTTTTTCGTTTTCTTCCTTCCCTATGGCTCCCTGTTGCCTGTTGCACACTAGTTTACGCACCGTGTGCCGTTGCATAAAGGGAGAAATTTTCTTAAACGGTTCACCATCATCCCAGGTGCAGCTCGAGCTGCTATAATTGTTCCTCCCTAGTTGCTCTCCGTTTCTTCGTTCCGTCGCACCCTCGGCCTACCCTTTCCACCGTGCTCGTTAATCGGAATCATCAGAAACCATCTTTCCACCACCTCTATAGGGGAGGTTTATTATTGAAAAGTTCGCACGTTGCAGCGACGATGGGCTAGTCCAGTCGAACGAGAATAGTAATTGGAAGCAAGCTGGTAGCGTACGGGAAAAAGGTGCGAACGAAGGGACGAACAGCTGACTCATGCTACCACCGTCAGTGGTAGATCGGACCGAATCCGGCACATTCTCTCGCACACACACCTGACGAGCTGCATTGAGTTGCGATCGTTCACTGCAATCGACACCCGAACCGCCCCCCGGTTGAGGTAAGCGATGAGTCGACAGAAAGCCCCACGGTAGCTCACCATAACCTCCACCGAGACGAGATTTGAGGACGTCTTTCCTATTTTCGCTCCTTGTTTTTTTTTCTCGCCCGACGCGGGCAACTCCCCGAGCGCAAGTGATTGGCAGCACGTGTTTTGTGGGCGAAAGGAAGTGAACAATTATGAGGGAAGATGTGAAGATGAGAACGATTAGCGAGTGGATTAAGCAGCCCGAGGCAGGGCGGCGAACGGCGAATGAACGTGATTTGCCGGTTTCATCCTCTCGTCCGGTTTCCGCTTCGCCAGCTGGTGCTGGAGATGGTGGCGATGTAGATAAACGATAATCGGACACCGCGGCTGAAGGGGGTTAGCATTGCCAATGGTAGAGAGAGAAGCGAGAAGAAGGGAACGGATGTTGTTGGCAATTGACGAAGAAAACGAGATCTGTCATCCTTGGTAATCACAAAAAATGGACGATCATGACGTGTCATGCATTGCCTAATCGTGTAATGGTTTACTCTTTAGTGGAGATACATAGAAATAGAGTGAACGAAATGCTTTTCAGCAACAGGTTTAGTCATTAGATGTAGCAAGTTATTAAATTAGAAGTCTATTTTTGGAATTTGGAAAACGCGTACCACATAACGATGAAGTAAAACCAAATATTCCCTAGAATTCTGGGAATGTGCCCGATGAAAAAAATCAATTCAAAATTGAAATGTTTTATTCATTTCATGCGATAAGTATAATATTCAACTTATACTGAAATCTCACAACAAATTTGATTTTTTGTCACCTAAAAAAGTATCATATATGGTTTTGGTCAAAAATTATCAAACTTATGATGACAAAATAAACAAAATTAGCTTCTTTTTCTGCAAAAATGATCAGAAATGTTGTTCGTTGATTGGTTCATTCATTCGATTATTATTGAATACATTTAAAAGAACCTAAATAACCTCTCAGCCATTGAAATTCTTTGGTAATGACAACAAAAAAGAAGCTTCTTAACCATACCATCTAGGTATTGCGAATGAAATTCAACAAATACGAAAAAATCTAGATCTACCATCAAAGGTCCAGCGCGCTTTCAAAGCTCTTGAGAAAGACGATGACAGCTTCATCTATCTTTATTTCCGTGCGACAGTTCACCGAAGAGTTCGTTCCACTCGTGCCATGTTCATGCAGCTCACAAGGGGAGGCATTTGTGCCGGAAAGGGTGCGTCCATGATACCCCTCCTAATGCACATCCCCTCCCACGTACACATCGATTAGCAGGAATCACATTCGAGCATCGGCTCTAACCTCGAACAGACGCACGCATGGCGAACAGCCGCCATGCGCGTCGATTTTGTCCGTTGGATCCGCCGCTCGGAGCCGCCGGTCAATCATTCATTAGCAAATAAGATTAATTGTTAATCATACCGAGCAACATGTCGCCCGAACCGAGCCGGTCCCCGAAGCAGGGCACGTTCAATTAGGGCCCATTATCTCGATGATTAGTTAAGCTTTTGTGTGTAATGTGTCCTTCCTTACGGTGGCTGAAGATGGCTCGAGTGGTGCGTGGGCCCGTTTCAGCGTGCATTATAGATGACCTCCCACCATTTCCCATTCGTGACGGTGGCGCAAGCATGGTGAAGCACCGAACCACTGAAGCCATTATTATTGGGGACTTGAGCACAAAAGTGGTGTCTCTTCAAGCCTTTAATCAATGCACTCGATCGAAGCGATGCCACTTCAAATGGATCGAAAACTTACCTTGAGTTGTTTTACTGTTTGTCCTGGCTGATGTCCATCAACTTCGCCGTACGTTTTTTTCACTGTAAATAAACAAAAGAAGAGATTATTAACTAACAATATTAATTTTTTAGGAAGAAAAAGGTTTATCAAAAGCTCGATTTTAACCCTAAACGCAAAACATAGAGGTTATAAAACTATATATATTTAACTTCCCCAGGATCCCACCAAGCAGTGCTTTTTCTCAATTTTCGCATCACCTTGTCGCCGGCATTCACTGCTGCCAGACACAAGCCCAAAGGCAGAAAACAAACCCACGGTCTGACCTTCTAACCCGTTAAGCACGACTTGCACCATCGTTTACCGCTCTACCACGCAGCTACCACGGCCGGCTGTCAAACATAATCTGCAGGTGTGCGAACGTGACTCCATGACTTCCACCTCGTACGGAACAAAACCGATGATTTTTCACCGACGTAACGCTCTTTCTCCAGGCGCACACATCACGATCGCGGTTACCCAGTTCGACCCATTTCCCACCATTTTTGGCGTCCGTGCACTGTTGGCTCATGCGGAACTAAAACCGCGTGATGTACAGCACCGGTTCCCCACTGGCTGGGAAACGGGTGGAATGGATACCGGCTTCGTTTCGAATAGACTTCAGCAGATTCGCTTTCTTTAATATGTATGGATATGAGTATTAATGCATCAACAAACCAACGTTTAAATGACAGAAATAGGTGAGGAATTTCTACTAGAAGATCGTCTGTGAGACATTGAGGGTTTTCGATAAAAAGTGTAAGATGTCGACAATGATGATGTTGTCTAGAAATTGAACCATCTAAAACGAGGAAAAAGGCATTATTTTCGAACAAAATTTCTAAAGGGGCGCACAAAACCATTTCAAATTAGTGTAATAAAAATGAAATTGGACAAGCAATACCAAACGCATTAGAACCTTTGAATTTTGGAAACTCCAGAATTTTAATAAATCTGAGTTTTTCTTCGTTCTTGCTCTTTTTTAGGCTTAGGTCTAAGATCATGATTCAGATCGGATACAGGTTCTTTCTTTGGCACTTCAAGCACTTCTGTTCAAGCTGTGACTCAAATTTTTGGCTGAGGTTGAAGACATCATTTCCAACTCAGAACTAAAAGTTCAAACTAAGGCTAAAGGGATTGTCTCAAACTCAGTATTAGACTCATGACATTGTTTTAAGCTTAGAGTTCTAGCTTGTTCTCCGGATTTGCACTTAGATACCAAGATAAGGCCTCGACTCAAGACATTGTTATGAACTATGATTCAAACTAAGAATATTTATTTCAGGCAATCCTGATCGGACTATGGTTCAGGCTAATTCCATAGCCAGTTTTCAGATATCACTCAGAAAGTAATTTCTAACTCTGGTTGCGAGTCATTCTCTACATCAGGGACATCATCCATATCGATTTCTGACTCGAGTTCATCAAACTTTTACTATAAATTCTTCTACCCAGGGCCTTGGGTCAAGCTCAGGCTGACGAAATCTGCAGAACTTGGCAGAAAACAAGGACTTAAGGAATTCGACTCAGAATCCAGTTTCAGGTTACCGGTCTATGCAAAAAAGTATAAGGCTAAGAAGTTCTTTCGATGACTCTGGATTCAAGTAAGATTCAGTACTATAGCTCAATCCCACGCTTCGTACTCAGATTTGAAGACACATTCCTGATCGCGCTCAGGTTAAGTCTCTGGCTAAAATTCAAAATCAAGACATCGTTCCAACCTCAGACACCAATGCTCATTCCCTTAAATCATGCTTAGGCTTTGCATGATCTTAAATCATGCTTGGGCTCTAACTTTTTCTACTCTCTTTACACTCTCATTGAAAGTGAAAAAAATGTGGACAACCACTCGAAAGGTAGTCTTTGTCGGTAACATTACAGCATCATCATTCCACAAAATTGCGCAGGTGATTACACTAACGCGATACACTAACCATTACGACGCGATACAAATGATGATGACGGACTCGCGCATGCAATGATGATGGGTTTCGACGGTGCCGGGCTCATTGCCATGAATGGCTGCACATTTCATTTAAGCTAACAGTTTGCTTAACGCCATTCTCTTAGCAGTTTGTTTTTTTTTTTTCGAGCTCATCTGCTAAGAATTAACGAAACAAACTCTGTTTTTTGTTCGGAACTCCCTCTCCAAGAACCCGGGACTCATTTTTGCCACTCTGCAGCCGAACCCAAGGGACACGAACGGCGCGTTCGTACATGAGCTTTTCTACCCTCATGTGTACCACCCCAAAGCCCCGGCTAAATTCGATAATAAAACGTTTCATAACACGCGATAATGGCATGCTTTATTAAACGCCCAGGCCACGCCATGCGCGTCCCATCTTCCCCACCACCAGCCAGTCAAGCGGCAAAGTGACAAACGATGCAACCGGAATGCATCCACAAAACGCCCGGCCGCCGGTCGTATGTAAAACTCGGCTGCAGCGGTTCGTACGTGCGTGCGTAATGGCGATTAACCAACGAGCTTCCTCGTTTGGCGGAATCGAAATCGTTCTCGTGCTGGCGTTTGGCCAGTGTGCGCTCTCCTTGTGGTTTTTTTTTCATTTTTTTTTCGTTTGCCCTCCCCATGACGTATCCCTCCAGTGGTCGAGTATAGGAACGACTTGGGGTGGCGAAAAAGGTCCACCATCCCCCACCCCCAAGGGAACGTCGTTACGGACCACGTCTTGCGGTTTGAGGGGACGCCGGCCGGACCATCTTCAACCCCTGCACTGCAAAACTGCATTATGCATGCGCGCATGCATGTTGTTCTGTTATGTTCTCCCTCCTCCACCCTCCCTTCCCCCTCTACAACTCAAGAAAATCGTATCCAGCAAACAAGAAACACCTTTTGCGAATGCGAATGCCGACAGAAAAAAAAAGACAAGGTGCCGGCCGACCGTGCGAAGGTTACAAGCACAGCACAAGTGCAAGTGCACTCGCACCGGGCTGGCGAGTGAAAGTGCAACACGGCACCGGCAGAAGCGGAGGTTTTTGCATCCGTGTGAGAAACCCATTTTTCCAGCAGCGCTTCCAATAATCGTAAAATATGATGACTCAATTGATGCTGGGCGCGAAACGGGTCGTGCGGGTGCATGAGACGAACGCGAACATTTTTCCGTCGAGTTTGTGTATACGTGTCTGTGTGTAAATGATGACGAGGTGTTAATAACGAAGGCGTTGACTTTTATCGGCTACGAAAAGGTAGCGATCAATTTTTCTAATGAATATCCAATCATACTGACTCAAAGCAGTCGGATGCTTGGGAACGATGAGTTCGGTTGAGGAAAACGATATAAATAAATATAGTAGACGATATAAATTTGGCGACGAACCGGCGGATCTGAAATTAATTAATTCAACACCCTAACATACTATTCATTCCAATTAATTAAAACATTTTGCTCACTATTCATTCCATTCACAACTTGAGAAACTAAAAACTATGATTAATAAATAAAATAATGCAGAGGAAATATCATCACCTTAATAAGTTGTTTTGTAGGGTTAGGAAAAACTTTTTTAAAATTAGTTTAAATTTGAAATTTATTTTAAAAATTCTTCAATATTTGATGAAAAAAAATAACTCGATTCAAATTTTAAATTGTAATTTAAGTACAAAAATTTTATTGGAATGCAATATTTTTCAAACAGAGCAATAAAATTGGTAATAAAAGGAGCTTTCTTCACTGTTTTGCTATGAATTTTTACTTACTGTTTTTAAACCGGACTGCCAAAAGGGATATGAAATAAACAGCAGAACATAGAACCAAAAACCATTCATTAAACCATAATTTTAACGAAATGCAAACAGTAGTTCAACAATCAATTTTTTTCTCATACTTGTTTTAAATTAAAATAATCAACTAAGTATCCAACAACAAAAATGTTGCAAAAACTGAAAATAAACTTTTGTAGGCAATATCGTGACAAATAATATAGAAATTTATCGAAATCACCTTTTGAAGAATCAGCAAAGCAGGCAATTGTGACTGAATGAGGCCAGTGAGTTATAATTTTTTTTTCTGATTTATATCAATAACTTTCAGGTTGAATATATTTATGCCTTTCAATTTAATCATTTTACTCTTCACCTTACAGTAAGCAAACCCATGAAAACACCTTTAAGAGCCTTTAAAATCAATCCCCAACAGGCTTTCCTTGCGAATTCCTTCGTTCACTCGACCGTTACGTTACACGCGAAAGACGCTTAATTCGATTCTCAAAAATATGTTTACAGCCGAGCGCTGCCGGGCCTCTTTTATGCTGCCACAACCGGCCGATTGCCGATGCAACCGTTTACATGCAAATAAGAATTTCTCACCCATTGTGGAATCAAACGGAACGCCCCGGAGAAAGCATTCTCCACTAAATGGAACGATGCAGACATTGGGAAGCACCTCGGCAGGTCACGACGACCGTGCGCGCAAAGGAAGAAACCCTTCGCGCACCTGCAACACACTCGGCTGCCCTCACACAATGTTCCGCCCTTCATTCCGTGTCACGTTTCGTTTTCCCCCTGCAGCAAAGGCACGGCCAGACGTTGCGTCGATGAAGATACACCGCAGATACACGACTCGATGGCAAACACGAACCGAAATTCCCTAAGGACGATCCATCGAACTCCCGGCGGAGCGCTGGGTGCGGATGGGAAAGCCGCAAAAAATACGAAGCAGTAAAGTGAGTTGAGCGCCTGCAATACACCAGAAAGGGAGAGTGAGAGAGAGAGAGGGAGAGACGGACGCGAACGTGGACACCACAATCAAGCGCACCCGCGCCCTCGATCAGATTCGGACAATATCGGTTTCCTCTGTAATTTTCAGCTTACGTGAGACATATAATTTAATTTTAAACACCGACCCAACCGGACGGTGCCAGCCAGCGGTGGCACGGCGTGGAACGTTTCCCGCGAGGACACGTCCCTTTTGCACACGGACACGGACACCGCTAAACGGACACGTTCGCTCGGAAGAATTGAAAATTGCCCTTGGGCGGTTTGTTGTCCAAAGGAGCGGGCTCGTCGGAGAAGGGGTTAACAGCCGAGGGGACCTCCTACCCAACGACGTCCACAACCACAGCCACGAGTCAGGTGTTTTCTACGCTCTTCATCCCCTCTCTTCATCCCCTCTTCCCCCCACGAAAAACCTTCCGCCACGCTATAAACGCTACAGGCACAGGGCGAAGAGAATTCTGCAGAAACTTCACCACCGCGTTTGTCCTGCGGCAAAATCGGACGCTATCGTTGCGCCGGTTCCAAAACACGCGATCCGTTCGGCCGCGTGTGGCAGGAAAATCCGCGTGCAGCGCGCGGATTGATCTGCTGGTTTTACAGAAGAACGATGGAACTCAAAGTTCATGCCGCTCCGAAAGGGGATCTTTCGGTTTAGGGCATGCTCCATTCCATCCTTCGCTTTGATCTTCCAGCGAGACCGATCCTCTTGCGTTGGGGTTTTCGTTCTTACCATTTCTTTCCACGAGATGCCTCAGTCGGCGAATGCATCGTTTCGCTCCAATTTATCTTAACAAATTCGTTCCAAATCAAATGTGGCGTATAGAAGCGGCTGATGAAAATATGTTTGTGTTTAACAGCTTTTTCTTCAGCCTGGAGATTGACCCCAACAACGCAAAAGATCGAAGGTCGAAGTGTAAGCTGAAATCGAAAAGTAAGTTTTGTTTTGATATTTCACGTGTTCAGCTCAATGTAAAATGTTGCTGAAATGGCAATGCTCTTTAGATGGTAAAGAGACTAAAAGTCAAGCTAAAATCTTGGCTTGTTTTGAACAACGCAACCACTAAATATTGTCTTTATCTGCAATTAGGTTGAAAATAATGTAATGTAATTAAAGCATAAATATGATGTCAATACAATTTTGGGTTCATTAAAAAATTCCACCTTTTTATTGTTTATTGAATATAAATAAATTTCTCGTTCGCCTTTCATATTTGATAACATTTTACAAATATTTCTGAACATTTAGAGTGGCTCATACAATATGACATTTGAATTTGATAGGATTTGTGCCAGAAAAAAAGCATTTAAAATGAGGAATTAAATCTTAGAGTTTACTTTAAAAAATTTCAACATTTAAACATCGATGACACAATTGTCGATAATCTCCTACGGATTATAATTTCTCAAGCGATAATATAAAATGAAAAAAAAATCTAGGATTTGCACAATAGAAAAAACCAAAATGAGAACTATCGCCAGGAACTGAATTTACTGAAGCTTTTCATGTTTTTATATTGCTACTGAAAAAACGTTTTAAAAAAATTCAATCATTCTTCCTCTTCCTTACGCTAATCAAATGCCCTTTTACCCAGTTCCCCATAAAATCTTAAAGCAACACAAACTTTAAAACAGACAACCCCGATTTTCCTCACATTGACCTCTTCCCACCCAAACCCCCACCATTCCGCCATCGACCACAACAATTTGTGCATTCTTCGGCTATCGCCCGCTTCGCTGACCCTAGGAAACGTTTATGCTTTCGCACACACACGAAAGAAATAGTTTCCCGTGGCCACCCCGAGGCGTTGGACATTTTTCTCTTCTTCGCTTCTTCGAAAATAAGAAAAATAAAGCCAGCTAAAGAATTCCTCCCCTCGGTGGTGTTTGGTGTTTGGGCTCCGTTGTGTTATACATAACCACCACTTTGGGTTTGAAATGTAAATTATAGGGTGTTTTTTTTTCTTCTTCATTTTGTGTGCCTCACATCGCCTCACCTATAATTACTGTATACAACCCGGTCGCCTATTAAGGGATGAGGACGTGGGGCGAAGGGGAGTCCTGGCTGCGCTCTATGATTATTATCGAGCGCACGAAACACGCTCCCCTGGCGATGGGCGATGCGAACGGACCTGTCTTTTTCCGACAAAAATAAAATCAACCCACCCACCCCGACCGTATAGAGCTGAGAGGTTAAACGAAATCGAAACGTTGTCCCAGTCCAGCTCGATAGACGAGAGCGAGAGCGATAGGTGATTTAATAACAACAGTACCATTAAAGAACCCCGCCAAAACAAAGGGTGCAGAGGAAAAAATTAGCATGAAACAGTCGCGATTTTGAACGATTTTTTCGGGCTTTAAAATTTCAATGTTTTGATTTAAGCTGAACATAACGTTCCACCTCTAATTATACACCTGGGTCGGCGAAATGATTACAAAGTTTGGTGCAACAAATCGAATTAGAAAATTGATGAAAATTTGTTTGTTTACGTTGGCAAATGCGTCCAAAAAAAGGAAAATTTTTCGTGCACCTAAATTGACATCGAAACCAGTGAGCTTCGCTAGTGTAGATATCATTAAACATGGTCATTACCGTGTACGTTCGTGGGAGGTTGAAGTCAATCAAGAAATGTGAAACGTTCAGCCGGAAGTTTATTCACTGGCACACGATATAATTAACAAACTTCAGCGCATGGGCGTGCAGATGCACGGAACTGTACTGTTTCGACCCGATCAGACAAGCGGGCCGGGTCTACACTTTCTCAAAATACCCCACTCCGTTTGGGGGGGAGGGGGGGGGGAGGTGGTCACAAAGGAATTCAATTTTCACTCAACAACCTGCCCCCGGACGATGTGGGCTGCCGGGAGATTCCGATAACTTACGGTGCCGCGTTGCGTACCGGGAAACGCTCCCAGTCGGGCACGCGGTAGCCAAAATTTCGGTCTAATCTTCGCCCAATCCCAAGCCCAACGCAAAATAACCCACCACCCCCACCCATCCCTCCTCTTCCCGACAGGAAGGGGACGCGAGCCGGTTGAGGAGGAAAATTCAATTGCATCCTACATGTCCGCCGGGAGGATCCGGGAGGATAATTGGATAAATAGCAGCACAAGCAAAGGGTGCTCCGAGTGAGGCAGTCTCTCGCTCGAGTCGTGTTACACGCAACCCCCTGCCACCCCACCAATGGACGCCCCGGTTGCAATTCGGCAATGGGTTTCGCTGCACACAGCTGCACTTTACAAATGAATGCACACATTTCGGGGCCGCTTTCGGTGCAATAAAACTGGTGATGGCAGCTCCGGCAGCTCCGGCAGCAGTATCTACTTCGACGATAATTGAAGTAGCACTGAAAGGCTCGGAAAAACCTCCCACCTCCTCCTCCTCCACCCGCCAACCCATCCGCACCACGACTTCGGGGCCATGTGGGGCCATCTCTCGGCCAAGATCTCTCCGGTGCTGACGTGCCCGAAAAACGAAACGAAGATAATGAAGGACTCTTTGCGGCTAGTGGCGGACCGTTGCCGCTGCCGTTGTTCTGCCGAGGATCCTAGTGCCTCCACTGGGGGGAGGGGAGGGGTACACCACCCCACGAACTCCTCCCCCCACTCATTGGGGCATCAAATCCAGTTGATTGCTAGGCTAGGGTAGGCTGTTTCGCTGAGCACGCTGACAAGACAGGCATGCACCCACGTCACGGCACGTTGACCGGAAAAGCGGTCAAAAATCGTACATTTTGTAACATTCGTACTGATCTGCGTTAGATTGAAATATTATACTGTAGTAAAGGAAACCTGACAAATGTTCTCGTCTAATCAAATCCAAAAAAAAAGTTCCTCATGAGAGGATTACGAAAATCAAAGCCTGAAAAAAATTGTGAAAAAGGAAGAATCGTGTCAAAAATCTCGCATTTTATATGGAGAAAATAGAGAGCAAAACAGTAATCAAAAAATTCTTTGCTGATTATTTCTTGGCACTTGAATTTCCAAATGGAGTTTAAAAAAAAATTTTAAGAATTGATTTACAAAATGTTGTACAACAAGTGTTGTCATTTACTTCTATATTTATCAGTCCATTATTTTCTACGATTAAATTAAATTGATTATTCTGCTTCTTGTTTTACTACTACTACTTGATATTTCATTCTCATATAACTTCTGCTATACGTGCAAATTATTAACTTTAATTTAAAATTTACTATTTATAATTTTATTAACTTATCCAGAAAAAAATACACAAACAAATCATTTCTTTTTAAATAATGCTTCCTTTTTTTAAAGAAAGATATAAGTGTACAAGTATATTATTTACTGGGAAAGAAAATAGTATCAAAACAACAAAGAATGGAAATTACAAAAAATAATGCTTCATAAATTTTCTCAATAGAAAATAAGTTGACAAAAACCTCAAATAACTAATAAAAAATCTTTTAAATTATAATATGAATGCCGTTCACTGTTTTTAAACCCGCTCGTTACTAAATATATTGTAAAGTTATAATTCTTATTTTCGCAACATTTCACAAACAAGTTGTAACATACTATTTATACAAATAAAAATTAAATTAAATTTTAAAAAAATATTACAATAAATAAGCTAAATAAGCTTTTAGCGTTATTTTCAACGCAACACTGAAACACAAAGAACATGGGAAAAACTATTTCTTTAAATGAAAATATGTTTTTAAAAATGTTGCGCTGATCAACATTTGGACCCACGTTTAGTCCATCGATTTCCCCACTATGAAACGACACACATTAGGTCCTCGCCGAAACTGCGATCTGCGACCGTCAGCAAGCAGCGATTGCCGCGCCACCGGCCGGTCGTCTCCATAAAACTCGTACGGTTCGGTTTGCCCGGTTTTAGGGAGGCGCCGTTCGACGCGCGAACGGTCGCGGCGAAAAATAGCTGCCGGCATCAAAACTTCAAAATTATTTAATTAAAATTTCAAACTGTAAATGAGAAACTGCACACACATGCACGGGAATTGTTGCTACTCAAGATCTTCCCCGCGGTACCGCACACCTCCCAAATCCATATCGATGGCCGGAGAATTCGCCGTACGCGACGCGCCTTCATCCTTGCGGCGTGGAAGAATCTCACGAGAAAGCCGGTGGCAGCCTCCGTCCCATCTGGCCAGTTTTCTGGCCCAAGCATCCACCTATCTCCCTTTTTCGCTCTCGCTTATCACACACACACCCAGGATGAGTTGGTCGAAGTGCTAAATGAAGTTCCGCACACGGATGCGCTCCCGGGGTCGACGGTTATGTGATGTATGCAGTTTTAGTTGCTTCCTGCCCTGGCTGGATGGGTAAGTGGGATTTAGAACTTTTGCTCTGTTATTTTTTTTTACTTTATTTTTTGTTTGCACTTCACCACCTTAAAATACTAACGAAAATAGCTCTAAGCAAAACGCTTTCCCCATTCCCCCAGCGCTTGTTTGTATGTTAAATGAGCGGTAAAAACGCCCGCAAGAGGGTGTGGGGAAGGAAAACGGGCGGCGTGGGTATCAGCGTGTCGAAAGGTGGGCAGAAAAGACCTTTGAGGATAACAACGAGCTCGAACAGTAGCTAAAACATTGGATGAATTACATACATCCAATCGAGAGAGAAAAGAAGAAAAAAAAAGCACAACAACACAGCAACTTTCCTGCAAAGCCACCGCCAGGAGCTGGCGGAGCAAAACCCCGGGTCCGAAACACAGCACCAAGAGTGTGCCTGTGTGCGTGTGTGTGTAGGGAGGAACAAAAATGGAACAAAACAGACGAACGGCATGTTCACTACGGTTCGGGAACTTCCATCCCGCAAAAAGAGGGGAACAGGGGGCGCTGCCGCTGCAGCATTGCAAACGTTTTAATTAATTTATCCTACACTAGGCGCTTTGCTATTTACTTGCCGTCCGTTTTTACCCCGCGCACACCAGCGGCAGCGGGTGGCTGTGGAAAACGGATTTTGATGAATGGGTTTCCACGGCGAAGAGGGGTACACTGCGCGGCCGTGTGAAGGCTAAAGTTAGTCTCTACCCTTCCCGGTTTGCGAGCAACCGGATGCATGATGGCAAAGTGCATCCTTCGGGACGTGCACCGAGGCAGGGTCGTATAAAAGGGTGTTGGCAAATTTTTGGTAGGAAATTAAATTGGCCGATAGTAAGTAATTGCAGACCGGTTTTTACTCCTGGGTGAAGGTGAGCAGGAGAGAGAGAGAGACAGGAGCCTTAAAGCTTGGATCGTGGCCGCATTGGATCATGGCGATAGATAAAACTTTCCCCCGCTTTCCGAACTGGCTTTAAAACTTTAATTGCTTTCGGACGCGGTTTTCCCGACAATCAACTTTCACCATTCGATACCCCGGAACGGTACGCAAATTTTCCTCCGTAAAGTGTTCGTTTTTTTATTGAATTTTTGCTTTGCAACATTTACCCGCTCATCGAGAGCCGATTTCTTCGCCCTTACTGATACTTTAATTGCCTTAAAGCCTGCAGCTCATCCACCAGCGGGGCGTGGTGCATTCATGCAGGAAGGTTCTGCTAAAACAAACACACACACACACACACATGGGTAAATAAACAAACATTTCACACCATCACTTTTCCCCCGGGGGGGGGGGGGAGGGGAAAGTCCCGAAAGAACTTCCACCTCAACCCCCGCCTGGTGCAAAGTTCTTAAAGTATTAACGCAGCAAATTAACAAACAAACAAACACATTCGTTCGGGCGAAGAGCCGGGTGCAGGAAAAGGGCTCCTAATCCACTTTCTCGAATCCTTTTGCAGGATGCGGATTTCGGATGTGCCCGCCTAACCGCAAACAATTTCAACATTTTCCACTCCAAACTTTCCGCACCCAAACGGGACGGGGTCTTCGAGGGTTCCTTTCGGGGAAAGTACGTGCGGGAGAGAGAGAGAGAAAAAGACAGAGGCGGCTTCTTTTCACTTGAGACCCGGAGACCCGTTTGGAATCGGTATGTGTTGTGTTTCAGGGGCATTTGTTTTTCACAGTTCACAGACCGACCGATTGCCGAATGCAGGTCCTTACCGACCCGATAAAGCTCCGTTCCTGCCTTCGTTTATACCGCAACTTGGCTTTCTCAACAGTTTATTTTTTATTTTAAACCTTCCTGCAGCTGTTTGCCCTGTTTTCAAAGGGCTTAAGGGCTAAACAGGTCCGAGACTAAACAATAAAATTACTCTTCCTTCAGCGCGCCGACTCTCAAGAAGCTCAAGAACCACGGAGGATAAGGACAAGGATCATAAGGATAGCGGAGGAGGAAGGTAGCGAGCAAAGTTCGCCAGCGCCTCCGGCTTGGAAGGCCTAATCGAGCACATCCTTTCGAGTTGAACGATTTGTGAGGGTTTTCTCGGGGGATAATATCTTAAGATAAGGGCTTTAGAGCAGAAACCTGTTGTTGCTCTCCGCGATGCAACTGCATCGAAGGCAAGGCGGACAGCAACATATGCGATTATACGCACGCATGGCAGAAGATTAAGCAGGTAAAAGCGATAGTGTGAATAAAATATCGTTCTTTCTTTCACCTGATGAGTGAGTTTTCCTCACCTGTGACGATAAAAGTGAACATCTAAACTCGAAGAACAATAGTTTACAAAGTTGGTTCACATTTTGAGAGAGAATTTTGAGAAGAATAAGAAATCAAAGGAGATAACGAAACATGTAAAATTGACCTTTTTAACTATAGAAATAAATGTCAGTGGTACGAGACGTACTTGAATTAATTTTCTTTGAGTTGTGAAACAGAAAATATGAAAAATAAAAGCTTCATTCCTTTATAAACTTACGGAGTATTTTTATATTAAATATCTTTCCGATGTGTCTTATTCAAATTATTATTTCTGTTTGAATTGAATTGAATTTAAATTGAAAATATTTTATTTTTTTATATTTTTATTTGGTTAGAAACGAAAATAAAATTTATAACTTCTATTCTTCTCTTATTCTCGTGGTTTGGATGATGGAATACTTATTTTATAAAATAATAATGTGAGAGTAAAATTTATATTCATCACACCTTACTTTTGTAATTCATCATTTTTGAATTCCATAAAAAAATAAAAATTAACCTCATCATTCGTTTAATAACAAGTTTGTTGTACAATACGGACTCTGTAAGTTACCAAAAACGATTCTCTTTATATCTATCAACCAATTATCCGCTATTAGTTTACCGTGCAATAAAAGCTAAATTGAACGTTAAGCGACCTTTACAAACAAATTGCACACCGACACCGAACTCCAACTCTTCTGTCCACTTCAGTTTCCTCAAGCGAGTGGAACGGGAAACCACTCTTACTTCGCGTACCTTGGACGAAGGTTTAACAGTCTCCTGCATGCAACGTTTTTTTTTTGTTTCGTTCCCATGTTTGTGCCTCAAAATACGATGTGTAAACATACTTTGGATGGAGTAACAAAAAAAAAAACTCTACCGTCTACCGCGGGAAAGGAAAAAGGTAAGCGAGACCAGAACCTGAACTTGCTGGCATTCCGGTTAATCCGTGCAACAGACGGGCGCACGCACGCACGCTACGTAGAACCCTGTCCAGGAAAGGTGAGAAAAGGAAGAAATAAAAGCGACATGCCGCACACAGCGAGAAAACAAATGGGCGCAGAAGAAACAGAGGGAGCGCACGATAATAACACATAATTTCTCCAAACACAGCGAACAGCTGGGTGCCGGGGATGCTGTGGCCCGCGTTGGAAAGGGTGAAGGGGGAAGAAAGAGAGAGAGAGAGAGAGAAGGTTGGAAAAAAAGCTTAAACGGTTTTCGCGTGGAATCATCCTTTTAGCGGTGAACCCGCAGCCTACCTTCAAACACAATCGTCGTTTACGCTGATAAAACCTCCCGTGTGCGGGTGAAGCGGCATAAACGCACAATGTCACACTCTATCTCTGTCTCTCTCTCTCTCTCTCTCTTCCTCATCCCTTCTCCGGGACGAAGGTGAGGTGTGTTTGCATTACACAAATTAAATTTCGTTCCGTATTTACATTTCTTATCACCTCGGCCCCAGACGGGGACGCCACCGGTTGGCTTCCGTGCGGGTTCTCCCCCTGGGTGACGCATCGTTCTGACGGTTGGTGTGTCGTGATGCAGCTGCCACCACCACCACCATCACCACCACCATCACCTCCCCGGCCAGACGACACCACTACGGGAGGTCAGTGCGCGCGATGATAGTGCGAAAATAAACCACACCAGGCGCGGCGATGTTTTGTGCTGGTATTTATTTCTCTTCCGGCACCTTTCACCGTTTTTACGAAAGCACTTTTATGAGGGGGTGAGCGGGAGAAGATGCAAGATAATTTTTATAAATGACAACCGAGCCCGGGCAGTGCCGGTTTTGGTGGCTGGGTGGGAAATGCAATGCCGCCGTGAAAGCATCAGTAATGCAGCCGCTGCCACTCTCTCGGCGCGATTGCGTTCTATCGTGCGTGATACGGTTCGAGAAGGATTGAGCCGGTGAATTCTTTTGCGTTTGTGTGTGTGTGTGGTGGGATGTTCAAAGTGCAGTGCTGGCATGAAAGTGTTTTTTTTAAACAATATTTAAAAGTAATATTGACAAAGGAAGAATAATGATGAAAAATGTATACAAAAAGTTTGAAAATCAACTGATAAAACAGTTGCAAAATAAGCATAATTGTAAAATTAAATTCAAAAATGTATAAAACCCAAAAAAGACAAACAGATGTCTTACTGCTGTTTTTGCAAAAAAAAACACCTTTTTTGAGCAAAACAAACCATGATGTGCAAAAACAATATTATAACCATGAAATAAAAGTAGGCAATCAAATACAATACACATAGAAAATAGTCTTAAAAATAAATAAAAATAAACTTCAAAATACAGTATACACCTGCTTATGAGTAAAACTTAAACTATTCAAGAATTCACAGTATATGTAACCATAAATAAATCGCAACAACCTAAAAACGAAAAGAAAAATAACTCAATTTTTCCAACATCAGAGAAAACCCAATTTAAAAATGAAGATAAAAGTATTAAAAGGGAAAATGCTACAAGTTCAATTTTTTTCCAAATCGAAAACATGATTTTTAAAACATTTTAATAATTTATATTACATAAAAATTATACAAATGTTACGAAAACATTAAAAACATAAAAAAGTTATTGAAATAATCACAAAGTAACTTAATAAAAAATAAATAAATTACAACATCTGGTGGTAAATGAAACCAAATAAGCACCAAAAACATTAATAACCGATCGAAAACATTCCGTTGCCGACGCGACGGATAAAGATCACCCACACGGTCGAATATGAAAATCACATAGGTAACATTCATTACTTTCATTATGCAGGAACACCTCTCTTGGACGAACGCGTTGGACTGGTCCTTTTTTGCTGTCTCAGTTCTCGTCACCCGACGGTCACGAGAGTCAACTGTCGATCAATTGGTAAGCAAAGCTCAACCCGACCGGACCCATTCTTTCGACGTTATCGACGACGACGACGACGATGAGATGCAATCCAATCGAAACTTCCACCACGAACGGTGGGGAGCGCTTTTTTTTGCTGTCCACCCTTACTTTCTCTTCCACTCCGCTCGGTCACTCGGCCGTGGTGCCCACTTCTAATCTATTCAGGAATTAAGCATCCATAAAGGACGACCCGGAAACGGCTCCCCGAACGGCAGTGCGACAGTGAAATGGGCGAGGGAGCAACATCGCCGGATCAAACGCAGTGCCGGGCGCGAGATAAAAGCGACGGGCACAACAAACAAGCCAAAAGAGACGACGACGACCAGCACGGCCATCCATCCATCGACCGAATCCATCCGGGGTGAAGCCACGAAGAGGATGAACGGGCGGGCAAGGCAGAAAGTAATGAAAAAATACCTTTCCATCAAATATTTATCCCTTTTTTATGTATTCCACACTCACCACCGGTCACGCGATGCCCGGTGCGGCACTGGGCGGCCCATCTGGACGGTCCACCACCATCACCACCACCACCCCAACCACCTTTAGCATAACCTTTTTGACTTCGTTTTTATGATGATTTATTTAATAGATATTAATACCCCCGGTGCGCCGCGCATCGATTGGCTCCATCGAGCGGGTTCATCCCGGTTCTCCGTTTTGCGCTGTTCTGTTCTTCCCGCGGCTTTGCCTTCTCGCTGCCCCGGGTCGTGTGTCCAGCTGTCCGGGCGGTGGAAATGGTTGTAAATCATATTTCCTGGTGCTGGGCGTCGTCCCCGGGTCGGGGCGAGTTCTGGCCCCAGTTTGGGTCGTGATGCAGTGCGACAAAACCGTGGCCTTGCCACGGAAGCTGGAGGCATTTCAAACCGGGGAAGGTGCTTTTTGCAGCTCGTTTTTTCGATTGGATTCAACGAACGGATCACACGACGGATGATGAGCACTTTTCAAGTCAGTTTCAGATTTATGAGACCCGCCGATTGACGAGATGGTATGCGTTTGCATGCGATTTTCAAGATCAACGCATGTCAAAGTCACCAGCGTTTGGATGCGGTTTCAGCCAGTGGACATCTCTTTGTTTTTTTTTTTTTTGAGAGGAATAAATTTCCATACCAAGTTTGGTACAAATTGATGGTAAAATCTTTGCCTCGAGCACGACGCTGAAGGATTTATGAGACAAACGAAAGTGTGACGGAATGAATGGGTTTATAAAAGGGACTTTTTCTTCTCCGACAATATAACCCCGTTTCCCTGCAATCTCTAATTGTTCCGGGGAGATTTCCAAGGGTGTTTTCCGCCCCGCTCGCTAACAGCTCCATCAAAGACCATCGAACGCGTTGCAGTCGAAAAACATGCATTCCATCCGTTCCTACGCAATCAATTATCGTTCGATCATGTCCGAGCGCTCAATATCGAAACGGCAGCAATGAAAACTGAGCATAACAACGGCCACAACAACCACGTCGACAAAAAAGTTTCTATCCATACGAATAGAGCGATAGCCCCACCATTGCCGGGGCCGGAGTTTTCCCGTCTAATTGGAAAACAATTAAGCCTAACAAGCGAGCGTCTTGCTGCTGCTGCGGAACCAAAACAAAACGCCTTCTTCTAGTGGATCCGTGTGTGTGTGAATCTGGTTTCCGAAGCCCCGAAGGCGAACACCGTCCAACCGGTTGACATGCAAATCAACCCTTAGGGAGTCACCGCTCCTGCCCGGAGATGACCCCCGGGGCCGCTGGCGAATCTGGCTGGAGGCTAACGATGTCAGTTCCCACCGACGCCAAAAAAGGGGACGCCTCTCTCCGTTGGTTCAGCGGGGTTGGGGGAGGGTGGGAGAGGAGCTAACCCAAGCCCGAGGAGGGTGGGAGGATGCGCATCGCTTTTTCCCGGACCGCCCCGGTCCAATTAGTGCGTCTCGAGAACGTCGACGGCAGCATTGGCTGGGCTTTCTCCCATTTCGCCCCCGAGGAATTTCCGAAGTTCTTTCCACCGCACACACACACACGCATGCCATTGCGAGTCCGATTTGCGCTCCCAATCCGTCCCTATCGCTTGCACCTAATGAGATATTAATAATTCTCGATCGCTTATCTTGATCGATCGTCCACGACGGTTGGCACAACCGGTTTTGCGGTTGCGATGACGACGAAGGCGGAGAGACGGCGACGGTAGCACGGTGAGAAAGCACAGCACCGTCGTCGAGGTCGTGGACGTGGACAGCACATAAAAGCGCGCTAATCTGCTGTGAACAATCTAAATTAAAAGCGTGCTATTACCGCGCCGGTGAACGAAATTGAAAAGAGAGAAAACAAACCATTAAATGCAGACGGACCGTGTAAGGAACACGTGAGGGCTTTTGGGGCTTTAGCTAGGCCAATACGGTGCATGTCAGACAATTAACAACAAGTGAATCGCAGAATGTTTTGAATTGAAAAAATATTTTTGCAATTCAACATTAACCAAAGCTGAACAAATTTGAACAATTTTTTGTTTAAGAAGGATAAACTTTAAAAATAAACATAAAGAGCAACTGGTACAAAGTAGCACCAAAATAAGTATGTAATAAGTTTAGAAAACAATTAAAAAAGTTGTAATCAAACACAAACATAGTTGTAAGTTTAGCAAACATATGAAATTGATGAATGAATGAGAACGACATTAATTTAAATTCAACATAAAATAACATGAGAAGTTAAATTCATGAATAGATGAAGCAAAAGCATAGAAATCGAAGGCAATATTAGTAGGAAAACAAACAATATTCAATTATCTAAATTTTAAGAGAACAAAATAACATTTAATAAAACATGTAAATATTTTGTTACTATCAAATTAAAAGTTATTAGTTTCATGTCAACAGACGTTGGACCTGTTTCATATTTCTTCTGTATTTCTGATAATATTTTCAGCAGAATATCAATAAGTTGTATGGGGCCTACAAATATGAGCAAACATAACTGTGAAAACACAATGCAAAAGAAAATTTTGAAAAAAGGAAACATAGCTGTCAAGAATAGTGAAAAAAATACTAAAATAAAATTGAAAAAAATGGGAAAAATAAAAATGAAACTTAAACTTATGAAGCGACATACAAACAGGAATAACTTTAATCAAATGCATTATTCTAATCGCCACAAAACGAGTAGCAACACACATTTGTGAACTTTACAATCATTTTAACATGCCAAGTCGAATTACTATCTTTTATTTGTTCGTTCGTTCCCTTCTTTCCTCTTTTTTTCTTTGAACGCAACAAACGATGAGAAACGTTGAGCATCGCTTCGACCGAATAATGGAAGCTCGAAACGAACCTCTAAAAATTAACTTAATTACGCCTCGTGTGTGGTCTACCCTAGCCGAGACTCGTACCGATTGACGTTCCGTATCAGATCCAAAGCTTCCCTAGCACCCAACGAACCTTACGGGTTTTCTCGCGAGGGAAGGCAACCCAGAACTCATTCCGAGGCACGATTAAGATGGTAATCAGATTGTTGTAACCTAGGCCGTCCCCGTAGGAAGAGGAAAGAGTCTATCCATCGTGTCGATGGCGGGAGGCGGCAATAAAATGACACACTTTACGATACACCTCCACCACGTCAGTCTGTCTGTCAGGTTCGGGTTGGGAGGAACATGAATCACAAACTCCTAAATGCGATCGGCCGTTCCCAAACAACGATTGATCATAAAACGCATGTTCGTTGAAAATTGAATTTCGTTTTTCTTTTGGCCCAGGTCACCGTGGGGTTAACTTGTGGTAACAATCGAACTAAGGCCAGCAGATTCCAGATCTTAACTATCTTGGCGCGTAATCGCATTTGAAGCCCATTTCTTTAATAACAAAAATAATCGGTAACCGTCGGCAAGCCATCAAATTGATTCGAAATGTTTCAACCCTCCACCCGCCCGCTACTGTCCGTCACGATTGCTGGGATGATCAACAGATTTTGCATTTAGAAAAGCGACATAGAAAGAGAGAAAAAAATATGGGCAAAAAAAAACGCTTGACCCACATTTTTCGCCATGTCAGCCCGATGACGAGTGGGTCGCGAACCGGTCCGCGTCTTTCCCTTATCGCTGGCCCGATGCGTCGATAATGATGTTGTGTGACTAACAGTGTGTCCAGTCACGTGGACACGATCTTTCTCCCCGGCTGTCCAGCCGACCTGACCCCGTCAGCAGCAATAATCGCAATTTAAACGCAAGCGAATTCTAATCGATTTCTCTAAACCCCATTTCGCCGACCCCGGTTTGTGGGGCAGCCCGGGCCATTTTGGGGTTTGATTTTCGGAACGGAAGGGGATGGAAGGGACGATGTGACGACGCCGATGGACCATCTTACCATTCGCAGGCTTCGGAGAATAATCTTTTAATTGATTACGCGCAGGAATCCAATAAAGCAGGCAACAGGCCATCGAGTGGCTTGGCTGTTTTTCTCTGCGGCACAGCATTTTCGCCCAGCCCGGGTGTCACTACCGCACGGAGGAAGAGGAGAGGGAAGGAGGAAGAGGAGCAGACATTAGCAAATATTTCCTTACCATTTCCCGGCAACCCGGAAGCACAGCATTCACGGCGATACGGAACACCCATCATAAGCACGTTCCATTTCTTCGGTCACGGTTTTAGTGTGAGATTTTTTTTGTTTTTTATCGACTTTTCCCCACCGCGCTCGATGACAAAAGTTTTAATTAAATATTTAATAAATTGATAATCCATTTTCATTATTTCGCGTCACCGTTATCGGGGAACCGTACAGGGTCGTGGCCCGATAACGGGCACGCGCAAAGCCCATCGTTCTAATCGCATCGCGGACGAAAGGAAAGCCGCCGCTTTCTTCGTGGCATTCTTCAATCTCCGGGGAGGGAGGGTTTTTATATTCGTTCAATTCACTCCGTTCCGTGCACCAAACGGCGGCATTATCATAAAAAGAAATGATACCCCCGTCCGACCTCGCATCGCAATCGCAGCGTGAATTTAGCTTTCATTTACACAGCGCCACCATTCGCATGGCGAAGCGGTTCAGTTCAAACGTACGGTGGCCCCCAAACCCCCACCCCGCCGCCCCACCACATGTGCCCAGCTCGGGCATGTTTGATTTGTTTCCCACATCCATCATGCGCCTCGGCGAACATCAATCCGAGCCTGTCATTTGCCGCGTGATCTGTGTGTGTTTATTTAATGTGACATGTTTGGCAAGGTGATTAATTACGGACGAACGTTTTGTCAACGTGCACTACCACACATGTTGTCTTATGGCCTTCAAACAGCTATTATCAGCCATTAAAAGTAATAAAAATTTTATTTAAAAATGTAATAAAACCGACCCAATCTGGCGGACCATTAAAGTGTGCGGGCAAAAAACACGCAGCACTCAGAAATCAATACAAACAAAACAAAGGTGTGAAAAGTTATCGTTGTGATGAATGGGTGCCAGATTTAATCGCTGCCGATTATGCGCTCGGTTGATGGTAGCGTTTAATGTAATTGTAAATTAAAAGGCAAAGGGAATACATACATTCAAATTACAGATGACGATTTTTAGCCATTTCCTGAATCAAATACACTCACATTCTAAACAAACTTTCCTAGTCAACCGGGAAACTGGTGATAAAATACAATCATACAAGTCTTTAACGAATCTTTAAACAAATTCGCTTCTTTATGCTAGAAATGCAACAAAATACTATCGAATGTTTCATAAAAATATACAAAAATATAGAAATCATAATATAACAATTAAAAAAGCGTCGGACTACTAATTAAAGGATGAATTTTTTTCTTAAAAAATAAAGTCCGAGTAGTTGAATATTTTTCATAAACATAACATTGGTTTGAAAGTAATAATTTCTATAACAATGCCTATAATAATTAATAATATAAATTACAAAACAACTAATAAAAAAAGAAATTGTGTACGAAATATGTCTATTGATTTCACATAAAATGCTTAAATTAACATAAGTTAACCAAATAAAAACAACCGGACAAAAAACTCAAATCATCACGTGTAAAAAAATCTATAAACTTGTTAAATCGAAATGCTTTAAACAATCACTAGACACAACGGAAACGATTACCGAAAGCGTGAAACAAACTCCCCTAGCGTATGATTGACAATGAGCGCCGACACATTAAAATCACAAACAAAAAATCTTCTTTTAAAATCAAATAGAAGAGAAAAAACGCAAATCGATTTGAACCCGTTGGAAGTGTGGCAAACAAAAAATATGTTTCCATGTTGAATAATAATTGCGCCACGCGTACACAACTAGCGACCGATGTGGTCAACCTGCATCATTCATTTTATCACCTTCCCAAACCCAACCACGGGTCATCCTCCGAACTGCGTGTCGTAACTATCGTTCCTCACCTTTGACCGCGGTGCAAAGTGGTATGGAAACAAAAAAAAATAACAGAACACTCTGCTGGCGCGGATGGGTTCGAATAATTTTTATTTTAATGACAGTAATTACGAGCAACCACCAGCAGCAGCAGCAGCAGCAGCAGCAGGCTCCGTTCGAGGCTCACACAGGTCGTTGCGCGGCTGCGTTTGCATAAATCGCGTGGCATTCGCCCAGCCCAGCCACCTTCTGCATGCGGTGTGTGTTTCATTTGTGCCGAACCGTTGCCGAACACATCGGGACCGGTTCCGGGTGAACCACGCCGGTGATGACGTGTTAAAATCATTATCATAAATGACCACAACAAAGGGAGGGGCAACTAAAGTGACACACGTGGTTGCCGAATGGGGTGGGAAAGAGGTCGACAATTCTGTGCGGAAAATGGGGAGTGACAAACAAAAAAAAAACAGTCGACCCACACGGTTGTCCCCAACCCACCACATCCTGTGGTGACAATTAAACTGACGATAGCTTTGCGACCGCAAACTGCTGATAGCGATCGGTTTGACGAACGAATCAGCAGAAATAATTAAAGCAAAAAGTGGGTGAAAGATGAATGCAAAAAAAATAAAAGTCCAGCACGAACCGGGCTGGAAAGTGAACCGTAAGGGCAAATAAACGGAGCCCCGGCGAAACCCGGTCATCACACCAATGCGAGTGCGTCATTTGCATGCTTAAATAATCGTTGAGATCGAACCGATCGAGAGGGGAAGGTTGATCGGTAGAGGTAGGAGAAGAAAAAACAACCAAAATCTCGATTACGGTGTCGTAGGAAAAAAAGCAACCATAGAATCCCCAGGCAATGTGGTAATTAACTAATATAATCAATTAAGCAATCTTTTTTCTTTTCGTTTTTAAACAAAACATGCTTCAACGAGAAGCTCGGTAGATTCTCCCTTCGTACCGTGATTGGGGTGTGTGTATGCGATGTAGTGTATTTTAAGAACAAATGGAAAACAAACACCCACCGAGTGGAGCACGCGAAACGGATTAGTGGTGTGACATGTTGCTGTAAAATATTTAGATTTCGGGTTTTTTTGGAACACGCGAAGGCAGCCAGGCGATATGGATTAGCGATCGCTCGGAGTTGAGGCTGAGGTTGACTAAATTTATTACCGGAGGTAAGCAGAGAGAACGGGAACCCTAAAAAAAAAAAAAGAAGTTGACAATTATTGCGGCACTTACAAGCGGCAGGATTAACGGAGGGAATAAGTGGAACAGGTGGGACGGATTGAAGTGAGCTGACGTTGGACAAACGTTTGAACAAAAGATTGTGCAGCTGCTACTACTGAATTGGTACCGGAAAACAAAGACTTTTTCTTAGTTTAATCCGTTCTGAGCGTGTTAAAAAAGGAAAGATAAATAGTGAAACATCTTACTTTGGATATGCAAACTTGCATTAAACTGTTATGTTATTTGTTAGCTGTTTAGTTGGAGAAGTATAATTATGCAAAAAACTGTGTTTCGAATTATAAAAAAACAACTCCTCAAAATGGAATAAAATTCATCGTTAATTTTTTTTTTTCAAATTATTCTTGTATGGATACCCTTTATATTTGATTAAAAAATACAATATACTAGTCACATAATTTTTGTTCTGTAAATTGTCAAATTAATAGCATTAATAAAAAACAAATATTAAAATTCTACATGAATGCATTTAAAAATGCTTCAATATAAAGTTGAGGTAATTTGGTGTGAATTTAACTTTATGTATTGAACATTATAGGACAACTATAAACTTTTGAGAATTTTTTAAATGTATTTATCTTAAATTTTAATTATTTTTTTAAACAATGCTATTATTTTGATAATTTAAATAACAAAAATTATGTGACTAGTATAGAAACTTTTCAATCGATTAAAAAAGGAGCGATAGAAGAATAAACTGATAAAAAATCAATAAACAAATCTGAAATCAAAAATCATATCAATCAACGAAAGAGCACTTTTCCTTCTGAGTATCTTTCCAGAATTGTCATATTTTCTGATAATATTTTGCATTTCTTTGCAAAAACTTAATAATAATAAAGGAATGGTTTCTACACTTTGTGGCAACCAAAAGTAACAGTAAAGAAAAAAAACATCAAACACAAGAAATGTTGCGCAGCCAAATGATGAATACCAAATCCCAAAATCACTAAAAATACTTGTCATCTTAAGTCCAACTTAATGCATGTCAAAAGGGGTTCGAATGTAAATCTCACCTGCGAACATGACGCGCTCGCACCATAATAGTGCGCTCACGATCGCGATACAGGGCGACTATTAAATGGAAAGAAAGCACTCCACGGTCCATCCGTCATCGCGGAGCACCCGATCGCGTCCTGTCTCTCTGTCCCTCTCTCTCTCTCTCTCTCTTCCCGCCCCCAATAACGGGGCAAAACATCAAAACACAGTGACCGACCTACATCTAATTTGCATTACCACCCCACCAGCCGCGGGTTGATCTCGTAGCACAATCTAGCGATTTTAGCTAATTTAGCATCGCTTCCATCATCTCCTTATGTCTTCGTTAGAAAATGACGCACAAACACACGGCCAGGCCGGCCGGGGTATGCCCGCCCGACGCGAGTGAAAAATGGATTAATCCCGTCACCCTTCCCGGGACCGGCTTTTTTCGCCAAGGCAGCCGCAGCTCGCACGGTAACGGTATCTTTACGACATTCGATTAGCCGCCTCAAAAGTGCCCATTTATTAAATATCCCCCCGAAGCCCGCGATCGTTGCGGATGCTTTTAGCGTGACCGACTTAATAGAGAATTGACACATCTATATCGGCGCAGAAACGGACACTGAGTGCTTCGCCAGGCGTTTGGAACACACACCAGGGGGAAAACTCTTCTCTGAAGACAAAAAGGGAGGACAACGCGGTGCCGTGCCGGTTGACGGTGGGAAGAATTATGTTTATTTTTAAGAGACTTCCGAGCTGCTCAACGCCACCTAGGCCGAGGGCCATCGCTTTTGAGCGTCGTGGTTCGGGAGAAAGAGATTATTTGTTTGTGATTTATAGACATCTGTGTACGAGCGGCCGCCTTGACGTTTTTTTTTCTTCCTCTCGAAATTGATTTATTCCAACAAATCACACGCACATGGGGAGAGGGGGAGGGAGTGTGTCACTTTCCTGGGACAGAAACAAAAATCCAAAAATCTTGCCCAATCCTACTACTTCAAAGCAGGGCTTCTTACACACACGCTCACACCGCTGGCACGCCGCAAATATTCAAATAAACAGTTTCAAATGCCCGGGTTGTCTCCCGTTCCCGATAGTGAGGCAGAACCGGTTCCGGTCCCGGCACATCTGGGCCGCCCGGTTCAAGCTATCCCCACGAAACGGCGGCACAAAACCGTTTGAAGGCTTAGCCGAACGTTTATTTTTGTAATTCTATCGAATCCATCTCATGCCCCTGGGTCGAAAGAATTTCGAAGAAATCGAAGCAGAGGCCGCCGCGATGGTTTGTATTTTCGAGTACGGAAATCCAACCGGTCTTATCCCAAAGCGAAGTGACCCGATGGCGGTTAATTGCTTTCCGTACGTCTTTCGCACACCGAAAAGCATAATGCAACCCGCCACGACCCCTCCATTGGCTTGGATGCGCCCGCCGTTCCCGGCTGGGGAGGGTGCGCAGAAAATTCGATCGTGTTAAATTTCACGTTTCCAATGATTAATGAAACCAACCTTGACTCCGGAGCCTCCAGAGCCTCCCTCCCAAAACGGTCGCTTGATTGACCAGCCACCGACCGCCACAAACCAAAAAATAACACGAAAACCTCTCCCCGAAACACTCCGGCCGGCTCGGGGAAGGAGTTACGAAAACTAAAGAAAATAATTATGCTCCCAGTGACCTCCGCCACCTTCGGGAGATGGTTCTCAAATGAGAAAAAAAACACACGCCAAAGAAAACTAACGAGAAATTCCAAAACCCAAACCGACCCAAAAGAATCGGAAATTTGATTAGCCCCGTCGTAACTAATCAATGTCAGAATCGATTTTGATTAATTACTGTCAAAGGCCCACAGGTGAGCGTTTCGAGCGGGTCTCGAGAAATTAAACCCGCTCGACTCCGACCAAACCGACCGG
Organism: Anopheles farauti; assembly: GCA_000473445.2. Classification (NCBI taxonomy): domain Eukaryota; kingdom Metazoa; phylum Arthropoda; class Insecta; order Diptera; family Culicidae; genus Anopheles; species Anopheles farauti. The sequence goes on along the minus strand of KI915042.1, from coordinate 476,579 downwards.
CCGGCCGTTCCTTCTACACCCCCTAGAAGGTTCTTCCGCTTCTTCGGACCCCGGGTGCAGGAAGCCGAACAGATCATTCACGCCGACGGTCCAAGACGGTTTCCAGGCCCGAGCGCTCCATATCTTAACCGGATCAAATTAAGTGTGTTCCTCGCACCGAAAATCCCATGGTACGCATGGAAATGTGTTCAACCGGTTTCTTTTTTTCTATTTTTTGTTTTTGTGGGAGAGCCCCACCGGTTCTGGCAAATGATTGGCAGCTGCGCTATTTGCGCACCGGCCACCGTGCGTGTCGGAACGAAGAAAATCACTGTTTCTTCGTGGTGTTTTGTTTCACTCGATGCAGCCGCCCTTCGGGGAAAAAATAAAACCCTGCTTCCCTGACTTTCGGTTCGGTTTCGTCATAAAGCACGGGCAATGAATTTTATCGCCCCAAAATACAACCACATTGCCCGCGCCCCCGGATGGTGTGACTGTGACAAACTGTGGAAGCCGTAAAGCAGTATACTAATGATTAATTTCCAAAACGCTTTGGCCAAGGCAAACTAGCTCGGAGGAACTGTTCGAGCGCGCTATGCCTTCCGCCGATTGGCGTTAGATTTTGTCGAGAAGCCGCTGACGCTAGTACCATACTATAGTTATAAACATTTATATTTTTACGACCCACATTTCATGTCGCGATGAAGCGTGATCGCGTGGAGCAGTGAGCGCAGGACGGTGAAGGTTAAAGAGCATCCATGAACGGATGCTTCTGCATCAGGGATGAGCAACTAACTTGCTAGCTACACATCTCCATTTTACTTAACTTGTTCTTCTATCACAAACTTTCCCCTACTACCACTATGCCATGATGATTTCTTTTGCTTTAAAATTGCATGTTGCATCCAAATTATGATCAAACTAAACCATGCAAAACCATGCAAGTATTGGTATTATTTTTTTATTATTTTTTTTATTATTTTTTTTTCGACATTTGCAACGTCTTTAAAGTAATTTTTGATCAAAAAATGTGCACACAAATCCCCATCAAAGGTTCTGCTTACAAAAGAGAAATCATGTTAAGAGAACATTTTAATTTTGCTGCTATTACCGTACTATTTTTCTTGAATTTTTCCCTTTAGTAGGTTCTCTGTTTGTTTGATTATTTTATTGAACTTTATTCGAATATTTCATATAACCTCTTTCTGGATTTGCTTGTAAAACAGAAGAATAATACAAGTTAAGATTATTTCACACCGATTCAGTGCTGAAAACAACAAATTTAACAAATATATCAATGAGAAATATCTCATTGCCAACCCCTGATAGTACATACAGCCAGTTTTCGCTTGTTGGTTCTTCGATGCCCTAGTCAAATCAACTCAACAGTAAGTTACTTTTCGGTTTGGAATAAAAATAAAACCTAACCGTTGAACAAAGTGCCCACAAACTGACCTTCCGGCCCAAGCTGTTCCACCGAAAACAACGCTAATTATTTCACTTCACTACCATCCCTCCCATACGCACGATACCGGGAACGGTGTGACGAAATAAGATGGGCAACAATCGTTTACCGTCCAGCGCTTTGGACGAACCCCTTGGGAGATTAAATCTTTTCTTTTCTGTCCCGTTCCATGCCACGATGGTGGACTTCCGCGTGCAGGCTGCTGCAACAGCCGATCGAAGGGTCGAATCATTGTCAATTGAAGCGGTATTGCATCAATCAGCGAGTTGGTTGGAGCGTTCTAAAGCCGCATAGTGTCGCAAAAAATAAAAACGTTCCCAAACCATGGAGCTAACTAACCATTTTTCAACACACGAGAAGAAGAGCCAGCGCCCGCCTAAAAGCAGAAACAGATATTAATTAACTTAATTACGTTTTTATCAAGTACAGGCCTGCAGCAGTTGCAGCAACAGTCGGAACATTCGCGTTGCACGGTTTTTCGTTCTCATGCATCTCGGTGCGCTGCACAGCACCGGAAAAGATATTTATACACATGCGGTATGGTAAAAGGGGAGGGGGGGGGGGGGGGGGTATGGGACGAGGCGACTAAGAAAACCGTTCACCGTGGAAGATCGATTGTGTGGCTGTTTAGAAGCGAACGAATATTTATATTCAAAATATGCAAAAGAAGGCAAAAAACTACACCGCCGCTCCCGTCCCAACACGGAGTAGACAACTAAGAACCACCACCCCACCGAGGCGGGAGGGAAGATTTTTATCGACGAATTGAAAAATGGTACTCCTTTTCCGGTGACTGGTGGTGTCCGCTAGCAGAAGAGAGGGTGTAGTAAACGGGTGGAAACTCATTACAGCGTTAAGCCGCCGTCGTCTTTTGTGGTGGTAATGGTGGCGGTGGCATTCGTTGTAAAAGTTGCGAGTGTTTCTCGTTAGCTGCACTCGTTTCTCTTCGCAAGTGGGTTTTTGTTTTGCTGCCGTTGTTGCGATTTTTGCTTCCCTTTCCGTAATTAAATTTTCCCCCTTTTCTGGAGCCACCTAATTATGGACGGTCTTTGTTGTCTGGTGGCACCCGGAAACGCCCTGCCATTCGCGGCGTCTGTAATTCGATGATTAATTAAATGATTATACTATCCAAGCAGCTAGTGCGGCAACTGCTACCAAGAGAGCAAACCAAAAAAATATATCTAAATGATGCCAATTGTCATACAAAGCGTTCTGAAAATGATCTAAAAATGATGAAACTTATTTTAAAAACTATGCCAGCGCAACGCACCCACTGCTGGCTCGAGTGCCGCACACGCAAACATACAATTCGTCACGGGAGAAGGAAGCAAATCGATGTTCGTTCATAAACCATCAATCACAACATCATCTCATTAAGTGAGACAGGCACGGAAAATGGTGGGCACTAATCAGTAATCAGTTTCAACACGATCCTATTATTTTATCATTTTCTTTGGCCAAATTTGCTACGAATGTCCATCACTTCGTATCGGAACAAAATGTAGGCAAACACATTTGATGCGATCTGCGTGCTAAACGAAGAAAATAAATAAACGATTTTGAAAGCATTGTTTTTTTATTTTTATTTTTTACACCGCTCTCCTCTCTGATAACGAATTATGATTTTGTTTTCTTCCCAAAATTCATCACAACAAACTTGCGCAAACCCGAAACTCACAACAACAAACGGAATATTCATGGGTGAAATGTGTGCCACCCATCCATCATACTACAATGCCTCCCCCTGGGTGGTGTGAAATGCATAAAACATTTCAGCGCCAGCAGGTAGGAAAATTTTAGACCTGGCTTGAAACACTTTTCCGCTGCATGCTTTCCTCCACTGGCCGGTCAGCGTGTGTCCGTCAGATTAGCGATGATATGGCGGTGATGTTATCGTTTCATTTTTTTTGTTCATGTAGTGGATGATATAGTGTTTTGATTAATCGTATGGAAAAGTATTTACACGATTATTGGATTAACGAAATAAATAAAAATTAAGTGATTACGAAACATCTAATGTTGTTGTTCTTTTTCATCGTTCTTTATTATGAGCTATCGAATAATTGTATTATTTTGCTGGATTTTTTCCTAGTAAACTGTAAATTTCTGATTCAAGTTTCTGATATTGCGATTTTTATGACTGTGTTTGTATTCCATTGTACACTTTTACAATTATTTGTCAAACTTCTTTCATCAAATTATTTTTCATTATTCTATCGATGGAAATAAATCTTAATAAATGTGATTCTATTTTCATTACTTTTATTTTCACATTTTCAAAATACACATTATCTTTTTAGAAGAAAGCCTTTATGTATTTTGATGCATCAATCGAACGAAAGACAAATTTAAAACAAATTTAATACTTAATTTAGACCTTTTTCTTTGCTTTATATACTGAATGAAAAAGTTTTGTTTCAAATATAAAAATGTGCTGAAACGCGAGTTCAAATTCTATTTTGAATTACATAATAAATTAATTAATAACGATAGCTTCGAGTGAGCATAAAATACGCACATTACAATAAAAAAATACAATTCACCGGCTCAGGTTTTTATATACCAATTTTTTACAACCTAACAATTTTATATCAAGATTTAAAAGAAGAGAAAAAAACTTTCTCTCACACACACTCTAACAAATGGCTCTAATCTTCAGGGAAATGAAAATGATTTCCACTGCTATCATCTCGTCGTGTCACTCGTATTAGAATAAATTAAAACCGACTCACATTTACCTTAATCCTACCCAAGTTTGCCAACAAACGATGTCAATCTATTAGCTAATAATATGCACCGTTTCACTATTTTGATCGTAACACCAAAAACCCCTCCTCACAAAGCGTAAAGGATTAAAGGTCCAAATAGGCTAACAAAAAAACAAAAACGATTCCAATTCGATGCTCATGAAAATGAAACGAGACTTTATCCCGGTGAGCCAAACTTATCATTTCTGTCCTATCGCATCAAACAGAAACCACCACACGGAACTCCATAAAGTACGATTAGAATCCATTTTTATCGTTTTCCCGCTCTCTGTCTCTCTCGCTCGCTCGTTCAATACTGATCACACTATCGTCCCAAAAAAGGGGAAGAGACAGCGTCGCCGGGTGCATTTGTCACGCATCATGGATTAATCATACATGCAATTAACTAATTATAGACAACAAATCTCACCACTTGCCGGCGGCCGTTTCCCTGTGCAGCCTCTCTGCCGCCAAAGCGTGTCGGCCGGGGTCTGTAAGTGACGCATCGCAGATGCAATAGGGCGAGAAGGTTTCGGAACGGGAATGGGAAAAAAAAGTAAACCTATGGTCCTAAAGCGACCGTGGCCGCTTCGGAACAACGGAGGAAATATCGTACAAGCGGGGTGTAAGCAGAGTGACAGAGTGCAACGAAAAGAAATAATTCTTATAAAAATAATATTTTTAGTAAAACTATTTCACATTTCAATTAACAATTTTGAGCATTTTTAAAAGTGAAAAAAATTTAATAAAAGTTTTGGAAAATTACAATATTCCAGCTCACTGTTTTCCTCTCCCACTCCGTTCTATTGTACTCACACTACACATACACGCTCGCACGGTAAAGAGCATCCCATTTTTCACCCATGCCTTGGCAAGGTAAATCACCCCCGGGCGTCACCGATGGCAAAGGTCTTTAGCGCGAGGGACGAGCACGAGATCAACATCAAACGCGTCGCATGGTCGCGTCACCCAAACCCCTGCGCTGTCGGAGAACAGCTGCTACCCATTTTTCACCCCTCCTGTGGCAGAATCTCGATGCAGAACGAATGTGTATGTGTGTACCGTGCCGTGTAGGACAACAACAACCACATTCTACCATTGCCCACGGTAGAGGGTATGAGTCACTTCGGGCCGGACTGGACCGAAATCAATGGAACGGCGGGGAGGTACCAACGTCGAGTTCGATCCGGTTCGACCAGCACGGAAAACTGCTGCTGTTGCAACACATTCGCTTCCGAACCAGACGCTCGTAATCGCACGGAACAACATATTGACGAACATGCACACCAAAACCCAAGAACATCCGGGCGTAGAAACTGGACAGCAACACACCGCCACGAGTAAATTAAGAAAAGTTTTGGACAGTTTACTTCTTTTTTTTTTGGCGAGAAATTTATTTGCCAAGGGGAACGGAGAAAACGTGTTTTCCTGGGGAATCGAAATTCGGACGAAGTAAATGCGCACAACACAGCCTACAATGAAAAAGTTGCTGGAATTATTACCATATTTTTGTTGGTCAGTTTAGGACAGAGATCTTTGTTTTTTATTGTGAGCTAAAGGGTGTGTTTTCAATCAATTATTGAATTATTACATCGACCGTTACGGTCTCTGCAAATGACAAAGGTTACTGACGAAGGTTAACTCGGAAGTCAAAACAGGATGGCTCTGCGATTGATAGAGAGAATATATTTATAAATCATTTTGTTTAAAAAAACATTTCCTCATTAAAACACTATTTTGAGAAGGTTTTTTTCTGGCAAAAACAGGCTTAAAGACTCCTTTTAAATGGTACAAATTACATTTACGAAATATTAAAGCAAATGTCTTAAGACACACATTAAATTTTTATATTTTTTCATTCGTGTTGTTCATAAATAAGCGCAATTAAGCTAAACTAATCCTGAAGCATAACGCTGAATATGTTTAAGTTAATTTTATTGAAGACAAAACGAATAGAAATAAAAAACAAATTAATATTTTAATGAAATTAGGGAATTTTTCAGATTTGAAAATATGTAAAAATATGTTTTATTCAACATACTATCAAACTATTCGTAGTTGCATAACATTAACTGCTGAAAACAATAAAAACAAATACGCAGTAGCATTCTTCGAGTACAATTCGATCATATTGAAAATATTCTACCTTAGCACGAAGTCTGCAACAAACAATTTCAAATAGACAGTTGCCGATAAGCAAACGCGGTTTGCAATATTGTAACGTCGTGCTTGAATAAAAAAAAAATATAAAGCCCGAACATGATTATAGCTTACCATTACCAGATTAATGATATGCTTTCTATTTTCATTCAGGAAATATTCAGGGGACGCTCTGTTAGCACGGATTGATAATGAATTTATTATTATAAATTGAAAGTAAAACATGTACATGTCTCAAACTTAAACAGACTGATTACTTCGTTCTCGAACGAATGATGATTGACAATTTCAGTGTTTTTGATAGCGGTGCAAGAAAGCGCACGAACGTTCAACATTATTTGAAAGATCATTGCTAAAAGAATGCTTAATCAATCTAGTTTCTAATCCACCTTCTTTGCATTCGTATTTTCTCATTAAACAATCAATTACAGCAGATTATTGTCACGGTTGGCAGATAAACAAGTTGTTTCCATCATTCATCCCGAAAATTCGCTACAAAACATCGATAGAAGCATTTAATCTATCTCTTTTTGGGTTTCTTCTCTCATCTTCTCGCGTTCTAGCTCTTTCTCGAAACAAAACCCTCAAAAACCAAATCCACTGCTTCACACTTTGCACTGTGAGTAATCTACGGCAAGAGAGACATCTCTACCACACAGCCTCTCACACACCCAACCCGAAAGGCACGTTGCTACGAAACGGATCGAAGCAGGTTCGCCCACCGTTCAAACCGTTCAGCTAGCAAAAGCGAACCCCGCGGACGATGACGACGAGAGGAAAAAAATAACATGATACTAATTAATTATCCTCTATAAAACATAAATTTAATTAATCTACTAAATACCTTCCCACTTCACGCGCTCATCCCACACCCTCCTCGCACTTTTGCCCCTCTCGGTTTTGCCCCCTTTGTTTTGTTGGGATCTTTTTTCCTTTATTTGCTCTTGCCCTGCCTTTTATGCCTCTACTATCTCCACGAGTCGAAAGGTTTCGATAAGCAGAAGAGCCACAAGTCGGACGCAAAAACTCGTCGCCAGGTCGATTCCTCCCGGTCGGTCAATTCACTCGCGTGCTACCGGTTTCAAGTGTCCCTCCGTCGCAAGCCATCGGTGTATCTGTTTTCCCCTTACCTTGGGCACATCTCTCATCGTTAGCACCCACCACATCGCACTCGTTTCGCCAGCATCGCCCGCCAGAGTTCTAAGGCAAACGCAAAAACCGGCTCCAGCGGGAAGAAGAGAAATTAAATCTTCTCCCTTCCCGGGGGGAGGGACGGGTGACGATGGAGCATTCTTCCGGGGTGATTTCCTCGGGCAGCAAGATGCTGAAGGAAAATTTATCAAGCGATGAACACGGCGAACGAGAAGGAAAGCTTCCCGAGACGGAAGTGCTGATGCAAAATGGATAGCCACGTTCGGGAAGCAAAAGCCGAATAAAAAGTAACAGAAAACTATCTTCACTATCGTATCTGCTTGCTCTGGGTGGGCTTGTGCGGTGTATTAATTACCGTTTCACCCTATCTATTGGTGGAAAGCAAGCGACGAATCAACAAACATCAGCAACGCTAATGACTATCTATTTTAAATGGTTTACATTAGACGTAAGCTAAAGTGCAGATGAAGACTATTGCAGATTACTTATATTTATATTTTTATTTTTATTTGCTATTGTATTAAACGTACTTTTAAAAATTGTAGGCAAAAAACTAATCTTGCAAAAAGTATCAACATCGCGTTTTGTAAGATCAGTCGTTAGGTTGCTCACTTTACAAATACGAAACAATTTTAAGTCGGGTGCCATTTAAACCCTGAATATGAAATGGCAAAAAAAATCGAGTAAGAACGCTTCTAGAAATCAAAAGATTCAACCATACTTCACTTAGCTCCTAAGAGAGTTAAAAAATTTAACATGTCCATTCGAAACAACACAAAAAAGACAGAATTTTTTGTCCGTCATTTAAAATTACGGAAACGGAACCCATTGTGAAGAAAACTTATCTCAAAGTTCATTTATCCCAAATCTATTTAAATCCAAACCCTACCTAGCCCTTTCCGAAACAGCTCTTTACCGGATGGCTGAACTGAGAGAATAAAAAAAAGAAATACACCCACTACCGGAAAGCGGCTTAGTGTAAAAATTAATCATTCCATGTAAAACTGCGCTTCCCAGCTTACAGAGGAAACAACAACACATCTAGCTACTCACACACTCACGCACACTTGGACGTACTTGTTTGATATCTTTTTAATTAGAATTAATACACCCCTCCCCAAACGGGGACCGATCCCCACCCACCCACCCACCGGTCGCCCCACGCAACTTGACTCACAAGGGCACGGGGCCGATTGCTCCGCGGCCGGTTCCGCGTTCGGGGAATGATTAATGGATCAGTGCGCGCTGTTTGATTAGCTTATCTTGCCAGGCGACGTGGTAGAAGGTGGTGGGTGAGACGCTCCCTACTTCACAAGGGTACGAGCGGTTTTTTTTCTGTGTTGTTCTCTCCCGCGACGTTCTCTGTTTGATTAATTTGGGTAGATTTTTTCACCGCTTACTCCCCAAACACTCAGGATCGGAGAAGGCTGTGTCGACTTTTACGACTTTTTTTCCTGTTGTGTTGGAGGTTTTCCGTTCATACTTTCACTGTGCGCGAAAAAAAAGAAACGATAAAACAAAATCTGCCTTTCGTTTAATCCCTTTCTTATGAAGCGAATCATTCACATTGACCGCATCACGCATCGCGTCCGTCCGTTTAGGGCTTCATTAAACCGCGCGTCTTAAACTGAACCGAGGAGGACCGGAGGGATTTTTGCACAGACGCGTCTCGTACCGATCGCTGGCATTAATTGTTAGGTCAAGGGTAAAATTTGAACGGTTAGAAGTAATTTATTCTCCTAGCGAAAACAAAAAAAAATAGGGGTGAGTTTTCACGCCACGGTTCGGTGAAAAATAGAGAGAGATAGAAAAATAGCTTGATTCAATTTGCATTTTCAACACCATTATCCTTATCTAAATGGAATATTTAATAATGAATTATGGTGTTCGATGCCTTCGGAGTGGCTTTTTGTTTTGTTTGATCTACTTCTTACGCGCATACTAATTCGACCTCAAGTTGATTTGTTAATTCAATAGAAATTTGTGGAAGATTTATGAGTATTTTTCCAATATAACATTGATTATGATATAAAGTTAAAATAAAAACAAATTATTTAGAATATTACATCCCCTTTTATTATATTTTCCAAATACTTTTTTGATTGAAAAACTTTATAAATGCTTTTGGATAGAAGTTTTGCTTATCCTTTACTACCATAGAATATTTTTTAAAATAAGGAAAATAATTTTAAGTCAACTTAGATGGTACGAAAATATATTTTCAGTTTTTCCCCGCAAAACATTAACAATAATAAATAGAAAATTGGCTATTAAAACAATTATGTTTAAATCTCCAAAGTCCAGGAAATTTCAAAAACTTCAGTCCCCAGGTCTTAAGTACGACCATCGAAACGGTCCCAGCAAAGGGTGAATAATGTCGCGTGGCTACTATCAAAGAACAACCGTCGACAGCGCGAAACAAACGACGACGACTACGACTAGCGCTCGGCTTCACGTTACACACCATATCCGAACGATGCCAACGGAAATGGAAGCCATTCCACTGGGTACGGGACGGTGGGCTACGCCAGGTTCCACCACCAACCACCCAGCCAGGCGAGGCTACGTGTTGACTGAGGATATTTGTTCGTAATTTATTATAACTCTTATCAAAATTAATTAAACTAATTTATCGCTGGAAATTAATTTTTCTCCCGCACAAACGCTCTCGCTCGGCTCTGCCCGTCGCTGTGGTGGCACGCGGTCTCGTGGTGGAAAAAAAAACCCACCCCACCCCACAGCTAGGTTCCAGTCCGAGCGGCGAACGTTCTCCGATTTGTGTGGATTTCGCGTCGCTTACACGGAGACAAGGTGCAAAATGGAGCATTCATTTCCGTATTTATTTACTCAGCGACGGAAACGTTAACGCCCGCAAACGCCGGGCCGGAGAGCTGTTGGGCTGAAAAATGAAGCCAAAAGAAAAACGCACACCGCACCGAGAGCAAATCTGGTTTGCAAAACATAATCACAATTAATTACGAAACGAAAGCCACCCGAAAAGCAACGGTTTAGATAAATTGATCGTATTTTTGGAGATTTGACACGTGACGGGATGGGAGTGATCGATGGTTTTGATGCTTTGATGGTAGTAGCGGATGGCCATCGTTTATCACAGTGGAGGCGAAATTATTTGAAAACTGATATTTTAAATAAATAAAACTCAAACGTAACCGCTGCCCAAGCGGGACGACACGAAAGCAAATGAATTTCACGTTGCGATTAGATAAAATAAAATTCAAACCACTCCGACTAAACGGGACGATAGTTTACCGGGCGGCGGCGATTCGCTTCACTCTATCTTCACAGCGCCAGGGTTTAAGATAAGCTTAAGCCCCCTCCCGTTGGTGGTCACCCACTGCCGTGTCCGGGTGGTTGATTGGAAATCACGGTTGTGTAATTATGACGCACCGATCCGGGGGGTGATGGGGAGAATAATGCGGCGCAGCGGGCGGACGGGCGGGCGGGCGGGTAATAAAACCCTTCCAACCGCTCACGGCCACCAAGGCGCGTATCATAAAAATCTTACCCCGATCGTTCGTGGTTGTACAATAAATATGCAATCACAATAAACCCGCTCATCATCAGCAACGGCTGCAGCGGGGACGGGTAGCGGGGGCCGCCCCGCGGCCTTCGATCGTTTGCGCACAGATGGCGCTGCACGCCACTCCAAAGTGCACTAAATGTCAAACGGTGAAATACGTGCGCGGCCAACTAAAAATGTCACTAATTGTGCTTGCAGTTTTGCAAAAATAATTAAACAAATGGTTTATTACCAAATGGGGTTATTTTTTTTCGTAGCTCCTCACAAAATGTCACGTTAAACCAGCGTCGATTGATTAAAGCTGAAGCGGAAGGCCGACCGACCGACAGACAAACGCTCGGCGAGCCGCACACTTGACGCGACATCATGCAAACCCCTCCAAATTGGTTGTTTTGTTAGGTGCTGCTGATTGCTCTTCGGCGTTTTGTGGCGCTTGTTTGTTCTAGCGTGTGTTTGTCGGAAGTCGGAAAAGAGAGCCGATGTTGTTGTTTGAGACGCGCGGTAATAGCGGCAGCAGCAGCAGCAGCAGCAACAACAAACAGCAAAAAATACCGACAGGGGGAGCAAGGGAAGGGTTCAATCGCGCCGGTACCGGCGTCGCGTGAAGGCACGTCCCACGACCAAATCGGCCCCGACCGGTCCCGATGAGCAATAATTATCGTAATTATAGTGTTTAGCCGGACGGTTGCTTTGCGTACACAATTAACAGATGTTTGTCTATTTGCTCTGGCTCTCGGGGTAGGGTGACCGCGTTTCCGGGTGGAGTGGGGGAGGGCGGGGGAGGGGCATGATGGCTATCACGCACACACCGTTTTCGCCACCCCGTTTGTACCACGCAGTGAAATGCACCTGCACCACGGCGGGCAAATCACCGTCAGGCCAAAGAGTCAGACCCCGGTAATGTATCGGTCAATAATTCACGCCCCGGGAAAAACGCAGAACCCCCAACACGGTGCTGTGTGTGGACGACAGTTTTGGTGGTTTTTCCGTGGTAGGGAAACGGAAGATGAACTACGATAGCGAGCGATCTGCTGTCGGTGTGCCGGGATTTTGTGGTGATCCATTCAACAGATTCGATTGATCGAAAGACGGCTGAAAATATGAGACCATTTTTTGAAAGCGATAAATTGAGTGTGGCTATTAACAATGAAATCATCATCATAATTGGTTATGATTTTTTTTTGAAATTGGAAAAATTGGATGTAATTTGTATTTTGTATTAGATGTATTTTAACCCTGGAAACGAAAATATGCTTAGCGAAAAGCGTAAAGAAATGAAGCACAAAATTCATATTATTTTCGTATTTTCACAGAGGTCGCTTAAAGACAAATTGAGTGCTTGAGCGAAAGAGAACGATCTTTAAAAAAGGACATTCAAAAAATAAATAAACCTTACGAAAGATTAATTTCACTATGTGGTAGAATAGACTACACAATTTAAATTGAAATTTTTCACACAATTACATTAAAATATCATCATTTCATATTCATCGACCATTAAACTCAGTAAATAAAAACAAAACCAAAGATTAAAAGAATTAAATTTTTTGAACACAATATGCATCACTTTCAAGATATAAACAAAACAACAATTTTTAACAAAAAAAAAAACAAAATTACTTTTCCTATTTTTTATTTATTTATTTATTTATTTTAAGAAATAACGGCCTGGCCGTATTGCTGAATTACTTTTCCAAGTACATAAACAATAAATAGATATTTTTATCCCTGAGGTACAAAAACACTAACCGATAACGTCCTCTGGTACAATTGTGTAGTATCTACCAAACTCAAGATATTTGATATTTAATTACTAGAAAAAGTGACTATTGGACGTTGTATGGTTTGAAAGAATTTGCCCTATAATAGAAGTTTGCCCTATAATAGCAAATTTTAAACCGATAGAAACGCTGGTCTCCATAAGCATATTTGTTTAATTATATTTCTTCAAAATAATTATCACAAAAACAGAAATTAAAACTATTCTTTCATTACTTCGCTTTCAGGCAAATCAAATGTCCAGTTTTCAAATACAATTTATAATAATCTAAAGACTTCTCCCCCATCGAGAAAGGTTCGAAATAGAACGCTTAACATCGGGCAAACAACAGCGCAGGTAAATTTTGAACCAAAAACCTGCCAGCCATCCTCTCGATTACACCCACTCACGCAGCGGGCAGTCAATAATGATGCAGCCAGCCGGAACTTCCGCCACACGTTCGCTCACGATACGCATGATTGATTACTGTCAATTGTTCTACCACTCGCTTACCCCGAGTTTCCCTCTCGCACGTAGCGAATGTGAAATTGCAGAAATGCCGACCCCGAATGCAACCGGAGGTTTCCAAATCGGTGCATAATTGATGGACAAATTGTAGTTTCCTGCACGTCGCGCCGCCGCATCGCCAACCCAGACATCCGCACATTCATGTGTTCCGTTCCGTTCCAGCTGCAAGATGGCCTATCGTTTACTGTACGCTCATCCAGCGGTCGGTGCGATGGTCCCTCGCAGCATCGGATGCATGAAGGGCTTATTTTTAGGCGGTATCGTCAAACACGAATACGAGCGCTGGTTGTAGCGCATCGCGTGAAAAGTAGCATAATGCTCCGGAACGATCGAGATTGACCGTGAAAGCCGGCTGCATCATTTGTGGTTCGAAATCTCGGTTAAAGTAGGCTGTGAGATATACCTAAACCTTCGTGCCTGTAAAGCGTGCCTCCAGCAAAACAGCTGATTCACTGCGTTCGGTGCGAATTTACGATGAGACCAGCTGTAATAATTCTACCGCTGCCCTGTTGAAGGAAGCGTTACGAGTGACCCAAAGCACACGCCTTTGGCCAGTGTCGTAAATAGACACTCCGCAGCGGGAAAGTGGCTGGAATTTCCCATCGTCACACGCGCCGGAAGATGGTTCTACAAACTCGGTGCCAACAAGATAAAACAAAAACAAACTCCCAACCGGACCGGGTCAGGTGGGTGGACACATTTGGACGTGTTCAGACACCTTCGCCGACGTTGATTAACGCTAGAGGGTGGAGGGGGAGGGGGTTTCCTCCACACCGCCCAAAGAACTTCCCAAACACTGGCTTTGGAGCGCACACATGATCTGTCGCGGATAAAAATATGACTTCATCGTTCGGAACGGAACGGAACGGAACTGACCAGCTCCGTTCGCCGGTTCGACCGATTTACCGACCAACTATATTTAGGATGAAAAATGGCGATTTCCTTCAGCAACAACCAAACGCAAAAAGGAAAAGCAACAAAAAACCCCAAGACACGCGAAGCGAAACGATGGAGTGTCGCCGTCACCGAGCGGCGGCCGCGGCAAACCGCCCGAACGTGGTTCTATAAATATGGCACCCGGATCGTCTGCAAACCCCGGCCGCAGCTCGGCTCCCCGAAAAATGGTGGATCGTCGCCGCGCGGCGTTGTTATTATTTGCCGCTTATTATTGGGGCGGACAGCTGGAAACACCCTCCCAGCCCACCGGACAGCGTGAGTCCGGGACCGTGCGTATCTTGTTCCCTTCTCGTCGATCGGCAAGATTTATTATTGTCCAGTCCGCCGCAGAGTCGAGCAAGGGCTTCGTGTGTCTCGCGGGCGAACCCAACGTTGCGCCGCCAGTTATCGATGCGTGATGATGGACTTTTTTGTTTTTTTATTCGCGTTTTTATGATTCCCATGCACTTCCCTATCGGACAGTGAGTCTGCTGCAATTGAGAGAAGTAAGGGAAACGTTACTCCGGTAAAATGTAAGGTTTCGCTTCGTAGTAAGTTAGTAGAACTATACGATCTATTCCTCCTCATCGCAATTTGCTAATAGAACGAAAAGAACAACTAGAGACCGTTCACTCAATTAGGAACAACTAGTGATTTCTCCATCGGAATTATTGCATCAAATTGCGAATTATTCTACAAAAATAGACTTCGATATCAACGAGACATACAGCCTACCACGCTGAACTTAATTCAGCATTACTTAATTAAACAGAGCATGAAGTGCTCAGAGTACAGTAACTTCTTCAAAAAAACTGTTGACAACTATATTGAAGATCTTACAAATAGCCTCTAGGCAGTAGTAATGTTCTGAATAATTTTATGAAACATCTTGAAGTTGAGCCTATTGAAATATGTTTATCTTACATAAAACCTTTCCCTTTTTTCAATCTTCAATTCAATCTTACCAAGAATAGAATTATTTTTGGAGTATTTGTTTAGTTTTTCGTGTTTTTTTGGTTGTCAGTTTTGTTAACTAACAGATCACTAAGGAGTGGATCGAATTAATCCAATCATGATAGATAAAAAGCATAATCAGTCAGGAAAATATTGGAAAATATGTTAATTTAGCTAAGAAAAAACTAACGCATGCTCCTTACGGATAAAAATTCACAGCTCACAGAATACTATTTCTCATTAATCATTGCATCATAATAATAAGCACATTTTAAGCTAATACCAACTGTCAATATCATGCGACTGAAGGCGCCATCTACTGGGAAAAAATGAAAATCCTAGCGTTTAATATTTGAAATGAGATTTCTCTATGTTTTCCATTCTTTACTATGATTTCTTCCATACTTCCAGCAATATACAATTTACTTACTATTAAAGAAGATTATCCTCTTCGCTAAGGTGAACAAAATTCCCCGGCACACATCGCTGCGCTATCGGATCGGAGAAAAACTTCAACAAAACTCAAGTCCATTAAAAACTTGCACTTCACAAGTAAAAGAAAACACACGAAAAAACACACACAACACCCGCAATCCAATCCCCCGTTTTGTAATCCGCAAACCCCAACGCGCAGTGTTGTATTTGTGTGATTGTGTAAGCAAAATCCAACTACACGCTCCTAACAAGCGTCGCCTCAGAGCGGGCGCTGAAATATCAATTTCGCTAATTCAGTTTTTCCCGATTTTTTGCCCGTTTGCGAATCGAACATCCACTTGCGGGACAAACCCCGGCGACAATCTCCGACCGAAACCGATTATTACGTGTGCACGTTTCATGTGTTGAGCACAGGCGACAAACGATCGTGCACGGTGTTCGGAATGCAGTTTCGTTCGCTCACACAGCTTTCCCCACACATCCCCATTCGGTTCGGTTCGAAAGGAAGGAACAAACCCCGATCGATGTTGGAAAAATCAACTCCCTCCATCACGGGAGCGCAGGAGGGGGAAACTTTTTCCAACATGTTCTCGATAACACGCGCGTCTTTTTTCGGGGAGACCGAAGGATCGCTGGAAGTGGCAGGAGGAGAAACCAACACCCGCACTCGAACGCGCGGGTGGTACGATAAACCACTTAAAGTGCAATTTCGCTTGCACAGACGACAAAAAGCACGGCGATAACTTTCGCTGCACTGCCAAGATAATCAGATCAGCCCGCAAACTGCCATCAATTGTTTCTCAATTTCCCGTACCCTCGCGGGTGTTGGGTGAGGTGAGATGTTCGTGGGTCTTCGTGGGTCGTGTCTTCTGTGTACCTACAGATTGTCTCCCATGGGTGTGCGGCGTAAAGATGAGGCCAATCGCTCATCCACTGATTCGATAAAGGGTGGAGTAGGAACTCGATTCCATCTGACTTTTTGGGGGGAAACTTTTCACTGATATCGAACAAAAAGAAACAAAATTGAAGGAGTACCAGTTACTAAGTAGAGATTTTCAAGGTCATTTATGAAAGTATTCTAGCTACACGTTTGATTCGGAAAAGAAGTTCGTCAAATTATTCACGTTTTTGACCATCGGAAGCATGAATGATGGTAAAACTGTTTCATATCTACTTATAAATAAACTTCAACCTGTCACATAATATGGTCAAACGGCAATTACATTGCATTAAAAAATGATTTCTGCGTGCTTATTTAGGTTATTTTCCGCGCTTTTCATCCAACTAAAATATTGTGAACGTAAGAGATATTGCATATAAATGTTAAGATTTAAAAACAATACCTTTCGTAGCCATCTTTTTGGCAAAATAAAAACTGAACAAACAGATAAAATAATCATTTCTTTTAAAATAGTTTTCCAAAAAAAAAACTATTTTGATTTAATTTTTTTTTTAAATTTTGATCACAAATGATGACTTTATGTAATAAATCTACCTTTTGAGTGTAACATAATTGCATAATTTTCTTCTTAATACTCATTTTTCAAAAAACACCAACAAAATTGCATGACGCTTGTCTAAATGTATATGCGGTCTAAGGAAAAAAATAATAATAAATCCTAAGGCAAATGAAAATCTCTGAAGTAAGTTGATTTATATTTAAACATTGAATCCTTCTTCACATTTTACATTCCCAGATTGAAGTATAGCATCATTAAATGATTGTTGACGTATATTAAAGATGAATTAGGCCAAAACCGTCAAGCATAAATCATATACTTGTGCGTCTATAGCGAAAGTCAGGACAAAAATGTCATCCGTTTTCCATGAAACATCCACAATTATCGAACATATCGATGGGATTACCGCTGCTTAGCAAAAAAAAAAAAAAACAAAACAACCCTCAACCGTCCCAAAACCGTCTGTGTCACCCCGTCAACCCAGTGTGACCGACATCGCCGATTCCAACTTCACTATCGCGTGTATTTTTGGGGTCAAATTACCCACCAAGGCATGCCACTCCACCCGCTGTTTTGCGTGACCCCCTCTGCCCCTCCCCACAAGCCCCACAAGGGGTGACCGCCGTAAGAACGACATCGGCGCTCAAAGCAAACGGGAGAGGAAAAACAAAAACTCGGGTTCGCGATCGCGATCCCGTGCCGAAAAAGGCGGCCCCCGTCTGCTTTAAAGACACGCACACACACACGGTGGGGGAAAACGCGATAAAGGGAACGCGGCAAAGTGTGGCCGCAAGACGCAACCTCCACCCGCTTTTGGGTTCAGAGTTAGGGCGAATCCCTGTGGAGGGAGAAAGGGGGTGGTGAGGGGCTGGCGCAACACAGGAATGCGTCGGTGTTTACCGAACCACCCATCCCCGCCCCCAATCCTCCCCCTTCCCCATCCCGTGTGACACTCGATACTCGTCCGCGTCGCGACCGTCTTCTTCTTGGTGGCGTTGCGGCGTACATTTTTGCGTGGCTGCCCTCGTCGTTCTCGTCGGACACCGCGATGCGTGTGTGTGTGTCTCGATGCATGTCATCGCGTCCCGCGGAAGCTAACCGTCGAGCGCCGGTGTGTTTGTGTAATTATGGCCGGGCGGGAATGAAAGAGAAGGTCACAAAATATACGCCCCACAGCATACCCAACGGGAGGGGGATCAACTGCAGGACACGGGCGAGGGCTCGGTAGCGAGAGAAGGGAATGATCGAAACGGGACTGTGTGGGGAACAAAAATTGACGATTGATAAATATTCTTTGCTTTACTGTTTTAAGAAACACTTTATGATTAATTCGATTCGTACTATTGGATTATTGTGGTCTTCCAATATTTCTTTTTTGTTTTCATTTACTATGCGATAAGAAATCCTTCTTGGAAAATTTACTAAAAAACACTCCTTAGTAAGCTTGTCCTACACTTTGCTGTTTCTGTTTGTAATTCCTCTCAGTTCAATAATTAGAAGAAACAAAACTTTAGCTTTCATTTTATTGCACTTCATATTAAGACGGGTTTGATTACAAAAAATTTTGGAAGTTATAATAATAAAAAATTGAATACAATCAGAACCTGTAGTCTCGTAAAAATTGTGAAGCCTTCAGCAAAGTTTTATCCAACGTACCTCCATCATAGTTTCCATCGAAATTGTCGATTTTAATTCCGATGATTTTATTGCCCTTTGTTTAACAGCCGCCACTAAAAATGACAGCTGCGGGCCATTATTTTTTCATGGCCACCGCGATGCAATATCATTTTTGTTCGACGGTCAGCTTGTACCCTACCGACTAAGTTTTGGTCATTAAAAAAATTTTCAATATGAGTAAATTCAACTTGAAAAATGTGAAAATAGGATCACATTTAAATGTCCCATTAAAAGTGTTTAAAAGCATCACATGCATTAAACGTATGAGTCCGTCTGGAAATCTACAAAGGACACGTTTTTTTATTTGAATCTTTCAGGATTTTTCCTAATTTCGATCATTTATACATTAGGATAATTCTCGACCTTCTTACCTTAAATACACGCCACTTTCACCCGTCGAAAACCATGCACCAATCTTCCCGCACCAATTTGTCACCACAGGCGATCGACACACACCGCTACCAGTTTGGTCCTACGAAGAGAGAAGGGAAAGCACCACGTAATGTAGCATCGTTTTCATCTCGTCGCTGCCAAATTGGGTACAAATTTTCACTACACGACACTGTAAAACTAATCTGCAAAGGAGACACAACTAGAACAAACATAGAAAACCGGCAATGAACAAGGGGAATCGTTCAGTAAAAGTTTTGAGTAGAAAAACAAAAACAACCAAACCCTAAAGGCACAAACGAGTCGATAAGCGAGCGAGTGGTACAAACAAGAGAAAAAAGTAAAACACAACCTTAGAAGAATTCGAAAAAAAACCCAAACGCATCGAACGAAAGAAGTTGGAAATAAGGGATGAAAACAACAACGAAACCATCGGAAGATGATCATGATCGGAGGCCGCCGAAAATATAAAGTACAGCGCCCGGCGAGCGAAGCCGACCGAAAACCAACAGGCAACCATGAAGAAGAAGAAAAAGAAGAAGAACAAAACAACAACACGGCAACGGCGTGCGCGCGGCACGACACAGCGAACAGAGATACCAAAACAAAAGGAAAGGAAACAGCAAGATGAAGATCGGTAACCGGTAGAAGCGGTCAGTGGAAGGGTAGGTTGCGAATAAGAAGCCCTCTCCGAAGGGTAGAAGAAGGAAGACAGAATAACGCCGAATAAAAGTGGGAAAGGAAAAGAGGAGCTACAAAAAAAAGCGTAGCAACAGCGTGCTCGGCAACGGCAGCCAGAAGTTGTTGCGTGCTGAGTTTTTTTGTTAGTCTCTGTCTCTTTCTCTGTTCGTCTGTTCTGTTTCTCTGCTCTCCTTCTATTTCTTTCTGCCACGCGTTCTGGTTCTCGAAGCGAGCTAGGGGATGCAAGACGGTTTTCACGTGAGAACGGTGGGAGAGAAAGAGAGGGAGAGTGAGCAGCGACCAGGCAGGCAGGCAGGCGGGCGGGCGGTGCAGATTCTTTTGTGTGGTTTTTCTACTTCATCCTCGGGCTGGACTCTTTTCGTAGTTCTTTTTTTTCGGCTGGCTTGGGCAGCTCGTAGCAGAACACCAAAAGGAACGAACGGACGGACGGACGGACGGACGGTTGAAGCCGACCCGGGGACCGTCTCCGTCCCATAAACAAGTTGTGTGTCAAATGCCACCACATGCAACGCAGAGGACAAAGAGCGGAAATGGCGGCGACGAATTCCGTGCGGGGGAGGGGGAGAGACACGGGTCAGTCCAAAGCAAGGGAAACGATGATGGATGAGGTGAAGAATAAATGGGACAAAGGCTTTGGCCAGGGAGGCTGTCTGCGTGCATGTGTGTGGAGGATGTGTGCGGCGTTTTTTTTTTTAACACACAGAGAGGACGACATGCGTGTGTGTATGTGTAGGCGAAGATGTCAAACCGAAATTGAAGCTTTAGACAGCAGCCGTCAGCCGGCTAGTAGTGGAGCAGCTAGAGAAGAAAAGAAATAAAAATGCTCCTTAAACGAGCGAACTCCACCACTATAAAAAAAAAACATCGAACGACACACCGTGCGAGACCGGCACTAAGCAAGCGCATCTAAGTAAACATTGTTTACCTGTCATTTGCCGTCGCTTCACTTGCGGGAGAAATAGCACTGTTTACTTCGCAAATTGCACTGTTTTTTTTTTCTCTCAAAACCACAACTTAAAAACCTTCAATTTCGGTACACTTTCTGCACTTTGATCTAATTGTGATTAAAACGGTACCACTTTGGACGCTTACTTAGACACTAATAATTCACACAAGGAATCAACTACGCTCACTTTCACTTGACGTAAGAGATGAAAGGTGCTCTCACACACATACGCACTGAGATTAATTCATGGTGATGAATACACGATGCAAGCAGAAAACCGTCGACAAATGACGTTTACAACGCGAGATTGAGTTTTTGTAAATTATGACCGATAGGAATCGGAATGATTTCATGAGTTAGAATTATAATTCTGTCAGTGGTAAACTTTTGAAGCAGATTAAGTCTGTTTCACACAAAACTTCGGTTTGATTCGAAGATCACTTTAACTCGATCAGATCGCTCTGGAGAAGTGGTTTTCAATTTTATTTTTTCCCCTCGCAAAACACACTACATTAGAGAATCGCGAACGCGTTCTATCGCAAACCCAGATCGCAACACAACCGGTGAGGCCTTTTTAAGCCAACGAAAGCAGCGTGACTACTAAAAACTAACCACGTCGACTACCGGGTGCATCGGTCTGGTTGCCGTGCGAAAACCTGCTCCTGGCTGACGGTCGCCGGTTCGCTTTCGATCGGTACCGGGGAGTCCGTTCGGTCGGTCGTTCGTTCCGTCGGTTTCGGGTAGGTCCCGATTGTTTCCCCAGGCTTCCGGCCCAGCACCAGCCGCCAGTGTTTGTGTGTTGGTGTTGCGCTGGGTAGCCCCCGATGGCGAAATTTATGGATGTCGCTCGTCGTCGCCCACCGTGCGTGGCGACACACACGCGCGCGCTTGTGTTAGTGTTATTTATTTCGGGCTCATCCCCAAAAACAAACGGAAAACCGGAATGTTGCTCGGTGCTCGGTGGTGACGATGGGGCCAAAACTCACCCCGTAGAGCAACAACACAGATGACGAGATGATGGAGAAAAAGCATGCGTTGCCCACAAGCGCTCGCATCGTGGCTCTTGGTGAGATCGAAGTGAGAAGAGCACTTCTCACATGCGATAGTGAGAGAATGAGCGTCGTATTGTCTCAGAGAGAGAGCGAATGAGAGTGGAGAGTGAGTTCCGTAGCGAAACAAACGTGAGAGAATGAGATCTTCCTCGGTGAGAAGAGCGAGAGCTCCTTCTCAGCTCACCCCGAGATGCACCGAGAACGGATGAAACAGCTGCGCTCACTGCCAGCGCATAATCTGTTTCAGCATCGTGTGCCGGCGTTTTTCTCTCATTCCTTCGGTGTGGCGAGTTGCGATGCAGTTTTGCAGGAAATCGGCAGAAATCACCACCCGAAGCTATGGAACCGCCGAACACAGACCGAAGGAAAATTCGCCGTGGGGAAATTCACGACGGTCGTCGGAAAATTCAGCATTTCCCCAACCGGGGACGAAAGAAACGTCAGGCAGCGAGCGATGTGGACTCGCAGCCCGAACGCAGTCATCTTCCGGGAGTTGGATCGTAAACGGATCTCCGTTGTTCCCGTACACAATTGCAGGATGTGTTTTACGAAAGCGATATTTTTATCGGAGAAATAGCGACAAATGTGATATGGCTTTGCAGCTGTTCATTGAAAATTAAAATTAATTATAACTTTCAAGCCCTTTTTAATTATTTAACTAAAATGCATTTTATTAACATCTCATTGAATTACCCAAAATATATGAATATATGAAGGAAATGATGATGATTCACCAAAATTGATAACAGAATATTTTAAAGTGAAAATCATTGTCAAATTTGTTTCCAAAATAGCACAAATATGTTTTTTACATTCGATTTTTTTAATGCAGATTTACGATATTTTTGGTAACTTTAAGGTTACATTATTTTCATAGCCAAATTGAATGAAACAAAACCTTTATTTATTTGAAATATTTACAAATCTAAATTCTTCACATATCCTTCAAAATCGGTCCCAAAAATCATAAAACAATTGACAAGAGCAGCAATATTGTTCAAACCAACATGACATTACATGAAATGTACGTTTAAGTCAAAAAAAAGTTTCCAAATCGTTTGTTTGGCTTGTGCAACTTGTAATTCGCTGACAGTTTTACACCGATCAACTGCAGGCGGAATAATACCATTTTCACCGATCCAAGATCAATTGTAAATGCTAGCGAAATGACACCCATTTTTCGCGTGTCTAACAAACCGAAGCGAAGGCATTATGAAGCGGAAAAAAATGAAACAAAACCAACCCCATCGTCCCCTGACAGGTGATGTGGGGAAGAAATTGCAAAACAACCAAACAAACAGCCGACCGATGCCACCGCCTACTTACGACGTGAAAACAACACCTAACACCGCTTGACACCTGAACCCACACGCCAGCCAGCGACGGAACCGTTTCAAATGACATTCCGTCGTAATGGGTTTGAAGTTCGCGAGTTCCGGTTCGCCTCTCGATTCTGTTTCACTGGGTCGCCCCGTCGCTGGGTGTGTGTGTGTTTTTTTTGTTTCTCATTCTGTGTGTGTTTATAGTTGCATCCATTATTCCATCCGTTAGTATGCACGCGTTGCCCCGGTCGCGTAAAATGCGATACAAAGAAAACGAAAAAAACAGCAACAAAAAACACATTCACAAAATAAAAAAAACACACAACTTAAAACACTGCCCCTTCTATCGTATGTGCCGTGCATGCGAATTTCAGAGGTACAAATGGTGCGAAACTTTTGCAAGCTTCGCGCTGGGGCTGCTCACGGGTGCGAAAAAGTAAAGTTTGTCCGTCGTTTCCTTTGCGTACACAGCAGCAGAATTGGAGATTTGACCGACGAGAAATACAAAGACGAATTTTGGGTTTGTGTAAAAGTGTAAAAAATACAATCCCCAACGAAGTAAGTAACGCGTGTCCGTATGACACCGATTTGTTTTGCTCCTCTCTTTCTCTTCCGTCGTTCACCGGCAGCAGCGCATTTTGTTGATATACTTTCCCAACTGTCAGCTCGCGAGTATTCTTACGTCCGATGGTGTCATTTGCCGTGCAGGGTTTTTTTTGGATTCCTTTCAAAACGTAAAAATAGTACAAACAAACGAAACACTCTTGGCAGAAACAGGTTAGAAAACACCGGAACAGCTGTACTGTGTCAAGTACGACTTAAGCTTGATTTATGATTTCTTTGACAGCGATTCAAAGTGTAATCAGGAAGTAATCATGTTACTTATCGCTTGTTTTGAGTAAACTTTAACTGTTTTTTTTATTTTTTGTGGTAGATTTGTACTTTAGACACAGTCACAGTTTGTTGGAACATTCCATTAGTTCTGAAAGATTTTTTTCACGTTGAACTATTCAATGCGTTCGATAAAAAATCCTATTTAGAACAAATAAAATACAGCTCCATCAATTTATTCGATCTTACGCGATAAGCACAGAAAAGAAGCAATGCTTGGCAAATATACCATTTTAAATTCAATGGCAATCCTTTGAGATTTAACGGAACGATTTGTAGAAGATGTAAGAAATGCTCAGAAATTTATGAAAACATCACTTATCCCATTATCCATATTAAAGAGTTTCATCGAATTCAATCTTGCCGGTGTTGCAACCGAAATCAAAAGAATCAAACAAAATTAAAGATTTTCTCAGGGATTCGTTTTTCTTTCTCAGTTGCTTGATGTATTCAGGATTTTTGGCAAATTTTCGGAACTGGACTGAATATTCATCTATTAAAATATTTTACGTTTGTACGAGGACCTTAAACGATCGGAAATGTTAAACATCAAATTAAAACTTTTTTGTAGTATCTTACTCCCGTCGCAAGATGGCGCCACTGAGAGAATTTTACCTTTTAGTGTTTTTTTTCTCCAACGACTACTTTGATTTTGTTTTTCGTTCCTGAAAGCTGTTCATGTTGATAAAATTAGTGTTGGGGCAGATATTAAAGATTTTGTGTATATATTTGTATATATTTGTATATGTTTGTATATATTTGTATATGTTTGTATATATTTGTATATATCTGTAATTTATTTTTAAATACATGAGACATTTTGTGAGCACCATTCTATGCATAATGCCTACGGTTACATGGACATAATTTTTATTACCATAAAAATGTTATGAAAATCTCAAAAAGAAATGTGTTATATTTTTGAACCGCAAAATCCAAACACAAAATTTTCAAAAAATTGCATCGCATGAAATGCCACCCTCTTTAACGACCTGGTATACCACTTTCGGGCAACCTTTCATACACTCCCACCATAAAGCGACGGTTTGTGATTTGCAATTGCTAACCTTTCGTTTCGGCACATTAGTTTCGAACGGTCACCGAACTGCGTGCTCGGCGAGAGAGAGAGAGAGAGAGAGAGAAGAAGGGAGGGAAGGAGAGAGCAAGAGCAAAATGCCATCGATGGACCTCGAATGCCTCGCGAGGTCTCTCCCCGACGACCTCGCACGAAAGGAAGCCCGCACCGACTGCCGAAAAGAATACCAACACCGGGAAACGTGGCCCGTCCTCCGCGTCCCGGCGTAATTGTATTCATTATATGGTAATTTAATTCAAATTTTCTGCCCAAAACAAAAAACCGCGTGACTCGCGACTCGGTCCCCCACCCCCGACCGTTGAGACAATTTATGCATTCGGCGGCTATTTATACCGAGTCCCGCGTGCCTGACCGGCGGTATCCCAAAAGCATTCGCGGAAGAGGGTAAGGGAGGCATGGGGACCTGTCGTCCTAGGATGAACGACGTCCGGACGACGGTGTGGAATGAAGCGGAAACACGTGCGAAGCATAATCGCTCATGGGAGCACTTGGGGAAAGCTTTGGTTCGGGCTAGTGTGCAGGTAGAGAGCCGATGGAACCAATCGAGTCGGCTCCTATAATCGATAGAAATAGTTTCGTTAAAAATATTCTAAATATAACATAAAACCATGTCAGTACGCAAATGCGCAAGATGGCATTACTATATTAAATGCAAAATTAATTCACTTTCGTAACCACATTTCGCGGCACCGCAGCGAACAACCTTCTCCCCCCCCCCCCCCCCACTACCCAGTGCGGGGTGGCTCGGGGCGAACGAATAAAAAAAAGCCACTACTTAAGCCAGTCGGGCGTTAGCCATTGTGCAGGCGGCGATTTACTCCGCATGAATGGTCAGTGCGACCGACCCGACCGACCACACAGTTTCCACGAGCTGACAATAGCTTACGATTGAATTTTTTAGCGATTTTTTGTTGCTTCTTTTCCGTTTACTGCCGCTCTTTCCGCACTGCACTGCACTGTTGCATATTTGTATCGACCGCGAAGCGGCTCCACGCGCAAGAGGTTTTTTTTTTCTCTGCGGCTGAAAATGGATTTGAATATGACAAAACAGAACAGCGGTAGCGGTAACAAAACCCGGGTTTTTTTATTTTTGGTTGGTCAAAATTTTCCGCCACAAGAAACAAAACAACACCGTGCACAGTTTAAAAATCGAAAAAAAGAAGAATTGAGAAAAACTATTGCAACGGCCCGCAGCCCGCTGGCCGGCCACGGATGGGTGAGCGCGAAAAGAACCGCCCCGAATAAAGTGAGCCACAAGCCGTTTCGTCGTTCGGGAACAGCACAGCGAACAACAAAAATAAAAAGGTTCGAAAATTTGGCGAGAATTAATAAAAAAAATCCCTCCCTCCCCCAAACACAATGACTCCGGGCTGTGGGCCCTTGGGGGAGGGGACACGAAGGCCCCGGTCCTGGTAGATGGCCATTCGGTTGCGGTTCGTGCTGACCCCGTGCGCCAAGTGCCTCCACCCGCGGGACCGCTGTAACCGAATCGGAATGGCGGAATGGCCGAATCACATACACAAAATAATCAATGAGTTTTTGGAGCAAATTTCGGGGTCACCCTTAATGTTATTGTTCTGAATTTTCGATAGACTTTGTATTTGATGTTTTGCATAAAAACAACTCTTGCTATACATTTTGTTTAGCTTACAATCCTTCCGTTTCCTTGCCGGATAATCGGATTTTTTTCGCTTAATTAAAAAAATTATTTGAGAGTAAAATCTATTTTTTCACCCCAATAACAAACCGCTCAACTATAACGGAAAGCTTATCAAAAGTAGTGACGCATGAAGGAAAATTAATGATAACATCAAGCATTGAAGTTTATTTTTATGTTCTATGAAAACATCTTCCATACTTAGCTAGCTTTTATCACAACACCATAAGACACTTTCACGAGTTATATAAAAATTTCTACACCGTCACATATAACTCCCTACATACACCAACCAAAAACAACCTATTTCTAAGATTTCGTATTTTTTTTTTTTATGAACCCACAGTCCCAACATGCAGCAGCATCACCACCAGCTACCGAAAACCTACCGAACTTCTCCCCACGATTGGTCACATTCACGATCGATTGATTACGAGCCGCTTGATGTCGGTTTGTTGCCTCCCATTCCGGCCCAGCGTGCCGAAGGGAATCAATCGTGGGAAAAACACACCGATGCGACCGAGAACAAAAAAAAAAACACCCCGACGTGGTGACTAAAATCGAAAATCAATAGCAACCGCCCGGCCGACCGCACACCGGAAGTTAATCCAATTTTTCCACCCCAAATCAATTCGATCGCTTTCGGAACCGTTCGTTCCCGGTAGCGATCAGAGAGGGAGAGAGGGAGAGAGGGAGAGAGAGAGAGAGAGAGAGAATGAGAGCATGGAAGGAGTTTTTGTACGTTAATACTGCTACTTAAATCCCGTTGTGATACATTCTAAATCACGAGTGATTTTTGCTCCCACTCTCCTCCTCATCCTCCGTCTCTCCGTCGTCCATTGGCATCAATCTCTCTCTCAATTCCTGTTCCGATAGTGTCCTTACAAAACCGGCACCGAGGATCAATTCCGTTCGACTGCATCCTGAGCCAATTCTGTCACCGTAGGTGTTGGGCTACCGGGACGATTAACGATTGGTGGTGGTGTTGGTGGTGGTGGTGGTGGAAACAGCGACAGAAGAGCCCCCTGGGACCGTCTGCCTTTTCCACCACCGCACACCATCACCATCGATAGTAGTTTGGTCTGGGCTGGGCGATGAATTATGTTTTGCCCTCGTTTTGGGGAGGAGCAGCGATGATGGGGATAATGACAGGACAACATGTCGACAGATGTGGGCTGCGTCTATGGGTGTATGTGTGCGTGTGTGTTTGGTTGAGAACGTATGTTCAAAAGCACGTGTGCACCCAGCATGGATTGCTTTTCTTTTCAAACGGCACGAACGTTGAGGTTGAGTGAGCATAATTCTACGGCTTTCGTCTAGCAGACGTATTAACAGGGAGTGAAAATACAGATGCTTTTCACTTTTCGAGTGTGTGTTGACATTTTTTACAAGTCATCATGAAAAGTGGGTTTAAAAATTGATGTAAATTTTCCAGCTTCACTAACTGAAAAAAAAATTTGGAAAATGCACAAATTCTATTTTGTTGCTATATTTACCAGCGAAGGACCCTTCCTTCCGATTTCTGCTCAAGAAAATTTAAATTTTTCGTTGTATTTAGATGTATATGTAGGTAAGGATCGCGTATATTCCTTTTATTTAACTAAAACCATATAAAATTATTTAAGCTGTAGAAACCAAATGGCTGAAGAAACCAAGAACAATTTATAGCAAATTGTTTAAGGCAAATAGTAATCATTGAAAATGGTCTAAAATTGCCTATAATTTATTTGTGTTTAAAATGTTTTGTGTTTTATTACTCATTAGACCTCTTCAAGCTTTAAGTTAATTATTGTGTTTAATATAAACAGCGGAAAAAAAATACTTTATGTTTCAAATCGCTTTGAAATTTTTTGTCAAATTTCCTTACTTACATTAAAGATTAACAGTGAATTTCATTCCGATTTTCCTTAAATTTTATGCCCGGTTGGTTTATTCTTGGTTCTGTAAACCATTTTATAAACATTTGACTCAATTTTCTATTTAAAAATTTATTAGTTCATCTGAAACATTAAACATAACCAGGCATAAATAACCGCTCAGGGAAATGGCGACTGCAACTAAACACTAACCCCCGCTAAGCTAACGAAACGTCCACTAAAATCCGTTCTTAAGTCGAGCACATTCAGCTGCGGTAAATTCGATCGCATTGCACTCCGTTTTATTCGATTTGTTTTCGAATCTCAAACATAACGCAAATGAAAATGTGAGTAAAATGCAGACACAAAAGAAAAACAATCCGTACCCACCCCCAGCAGCTTGCGGTTGCGGTGTTTTAAATCCTGCTGATCCTTTCCGGCCATTAGCGACCACCGTTGGCTTTGGATTTCGGATGTGGACAAAATGTCTGCAACTATTCCACCCAAAAAAAAAAAAAACTCCGCAAGCACCCAAACAACGGCCCCCGAGCCCGACAACAAAAGCTGAAGTGACCGCACGACGAGACGGCGGCAGAATCGTGTGGTATCAATTCCCGAATCAGTACCCGGGCAGTTCCGGGCCCAGCAGGTTGTCGAGCGGGCGCAAAATATGGGCACCGCTCGATGCATATCGATTTCGTGCGCTGCATTCGCAAGCAGCCCATCGGTGGCATCGGTGGCATTTAAACGGTTGCAGCTGCGGGCGCATCCAATGAAAGCCATCAACTCCGCGGTGGTCACCACCCGCTGCGCCCACGGGGACGCGCACGGGTGCATCACGCGTAATTGTGTAATGGCACATAAATTAACCTTGCACCTTCCGCAACCGATCGCGACCGACCCGGACGGTGGTACGGTCGCGTTCCCGCGGTGCACCAGATTAATAAAACGCACAATGTTCCGTTGATGCCCACCGGGTCTCCCGGTTGCCAGTATGCCCACCGGGTGGAGAAACCGTTCGGCCGTTTCCCGCTGTGGTGAATAAATATTTCACCGCCGGTTCCAGATCGTTCCCGTGTGCGTTTTCTTTTTTCTCCTCTTTATCCCCATTAAAACCTCTTTTCGTGCGTGAGTGCGTGTGCGAAAAATTGTACGTAAGAACGCCGGTGTTCCTGTGGGTTGATGACTGTACCCGCTACCGTACTGTTAAACACCCCGAGGGGAAGTGAAATGCATGCCAGCTTTTATTGGCACATTCAATAAACAATCGCGAATGCAAGTACCTGCAGAATAGATTCAATGTGATCCGTTGAATTGCTTCTGTTTTTAGTCTTGTTCACAGCCCTCGGAGTTAGTAAACCCGCGTTCAGTTGTGGGTTCACTTTAGCAATGTGAAGTGTTGAAGCGAAAAATGCAACGAAATTTCGACATTAACAAGAAAAAAGAAAAAAGACCTAAAATTAGATCACAAATTCCGTCAAGTATGCAATCGGTGGAAGCTAAGCTGCTAATAATCTACATAAATTCTGAATTAGCTAGTGAACACCGAAGTATTGATAGAGCAAAAGGTAAAAACCCATCTATCCGATAGTTAGGTTTTGGGGTTTTACCAATGTTTTACCTATTTTGTGTTTTGTTACCGTTGAAAAATGGGAAGTCTATAATTTATTATTTTCTTTTATTTTAAATGTTTGGTGAAATTTGTAAAACAAATTAATAGCAAAGAAAAATGTAAATTTGTTACAATCATGTTTAAAAAAAAACTCCCTGATTACCTTAAATATTGCATTAAAAATTGTACAAAAACCATTGGATATTACTATTGCATCGGCTTAACAAGTCTCGATACTTCTCCATTTAAATAGCATCCCTATCCCTATTCAAAATTTTCCTAAAATTTATAAAAATAATCCATACATACTCTATTACTATAAATTATAAGATTTTTTGGTTTATGCCTTTTAATTTACTGTTAAAGAAAAAAAGTTAATAATCCTTTTTTAACCGCTTTCGACTGTTTTCCGCTTTCGAGAGTTTTTCAGACACTTTTCTATCTACGTCAATTGTCCAATAAATTATCTTCGTTCTTGAAGAACCCATGTATAAATGTATGCCGTGCCCTGATCTTGCCCTCTACGAAGCAAACCGAGAGGGTGATGAAAATGGCTAAATAAATTCCTGACCAACTCCCTATACCGGACGGTCTTTGCCGCCGACACCAACGCCGCACCGGAAATGCGGAAGTGTGTATCGTTTCCGCTTTTTGAGGGTTGAGTTGTTCTCACCTATCACAACACCACCACCACCACCACCGTCTCCACCGCCACCATCATCATCATCATTCTGGTGTTTTTATGAACTTTCAATTTCACCCCCAGGTGCTTCCCCGGATGCCGATAGGCTCCGTCCGGACAGCGGCACCGTCTTCCAAGACGAGGTTTCTGTTCCTTTTGGTTTTGTCCCTTCCCGGCAAAGTTCTTTGGCTTTTCTTCGCCCACCGTACGCGGTGTAACCGTGAGCTCGTGGTCACGTTTTCCTCCGCCGGCGCGACTAATGCGATCCACGAGCGCATTTGTTTTTGTGTTTTTTAAATTCACCACCAACCGACCGACGCTTGTTACAGCCAGCTACTTCCTCTTGACCTCACGCGTGGGTCCACAGGTACGTTCGTCATGTTGCTGTGACCGCAGTCGCCGGCTTGCGGTCTTGGCTTGCTGCTGACGCGTGTTTTATTTTGCCGGTTTGCCTGTAAAGCTGGCCCGAGGAAGTCTGCTGCAGGGGAAGTCTGAACAGTTCAGCCCCAGAATGGGACGGAATGTGAAGAACTAAATGTAAAAAAACCATAACATGCGGTTAACGCGGAACATAAGACAACAATGAAACAAAAACGTCGGCACGTTGCATGCGGTTCTTCCTTCGACCGGCCGCCCCGAACCGACACGGGCACGACGATCCGTTGCATCGTTGCGTCTCGCGCATTGCAAATTTATTCAAATTTTATTTCATACCGAATTTATTACTTCTTCGCCTACCCTCCGCCGCTCCGGGAAAATAAGTTTAGGCCGTTTGAGCGGAGTGTTTTGATGCATCAAATGGCTGGCACGATTTTGCCGACACTCACGAACTCTGCATCGATAAGTAATTTTTATCGAACGGCCAACTTTCGTTAAGTTTTTTCCTCCCATATTGTATGACACTCTTTGCCAGTAACCGAATGCTTCTTAAAAGTTCATTTAATACAGTAGCTTTTTTAAACAAACTTTTCATCTGTAAACACTATTGAATCGCTACGTTAATCATCTCGAATCAACTACTAACCCAAACGTTAGCTTCCGTGTGGGTCGTGATGATCCATTTAGATTGTTTCGTGATCATGAATTGAAGGGAGCGCTAATGCACTTCATGAATAATTTGGCAGTGTATTAAGCAGGCAAAAAAAGCAGGTTTGCTTTTTACCACCTAGCTAGCTCCATTAGCAATTCTGTCATGATCACGAAGGGTTTCTATTTTGTTTCAAATCTACAATCTGAGCGATCGTTTAAAAGATAATTAAAAGCTTTTGTTCGGCTGGAGAGGTAAAATTAGCTGAAGAATGTAAGTATCGGCACACGATTCTCATAAATAAAGTTAACTATTTTCACTAGTTAGACTCATGTTAATGTGATTTTCGCCGCTAACTTTCTTTGTTATAGCAGGTTCGTATTCATGTGTAGCAAAGCTAGCCCTGCAAATAGCGTAATTGGCTAATTTATGGTTCAT
The DNA here is from genome assembly GCA_000473445.2 of Anopheles farauti. Taxonomy (NCBI): domain Eukaryota; kingdom Metazoa; phylum Arthropoda; class Insecta; order Diptera; family Culicidae; genus Anopheles; species Anopheles farauti. The sequence continues at coordinate 444,115 of KI915042.1, read as the reverse complement.
TTAACGCTTCAAATTTTCCTAAAGAAAGTATCATTTATTTTATTTTTTATTCAATCGGTATTTACGGCTACCTGTAGTCGTATTATCAGTGCCTATTTGCACTGACAGACATTTTTAATCTCAGGGAATTTCCTCCCTGTAAATTGGTCTTATTCCGGACCATATTATCATTTGTTGCAAAAAATAAATGTGTCCAATTCCACACGTAACTAACACCTATTCCAGCACATAAGCGACATTACTTAATATCTGTCATACTGTCAAACAATTGTCATACTGTCAAACAATCAAACAATTTCGATAGAGGGCGCTGTAGATATTCATGCAATAAAAAGATTATTCCAGCAAGAATGGGTTCAACTATAATTTTCTATTTAAACAAAAGTAAACAAAATAAATAAAACCTACTGAATTTGTAAGACTTTACTGAACCTACAAATATCGTAATGTTTCGCAAAATTAATCTAATAAAAAAAAAACACCATAAGAATAAAATAATTTCAATTAGAATCCGTCAGTAGTATTCTTCATTCCAGAATGACCATCCATCAATGTACGCAGACATGCATCGTGCATCGTCACCCAAGTGCTCATTAAAAAAGGCCATTCTCTTTCAGGCAAGATTTTCCATTCATTCCTCTTCGCCACCACCGCGTCCTCAAGCAACAATCGCTCGCTATGCTCATTTTGCATGTACTTCTTTGCAAACTCGTCATTGAAAGACAATCCTCGAGCGATCGCACGATGCGTATGCTTATTATGCTGTTTCTGCTAAGTTTATTACCCACTCTAGCGAAACAAAAGCTCTTTCGCGCAAAAGAAAGACGAAAGTCTAGGCGTCGATGCTACGGACGACATAATTACCCAGCCCCGGTTCGCGGGACGTGCGCCCGTATGTGCACCGGTTACTAACAAGCTAGCTTTTTTTCTCCTCTGTACTACTTTCTTTTCCCGCTCGTTACAAACCACTGCCAACAACTAGGATTGGGGGAAAAAACCATACTAACACGAGAGAGAGAGAGAGAGAGAGAGAGAGAAAGAGAACGAACACTTGATAAAGGTTCCCATATGCACCGGTGTGCTGCCAAGTGGTCGGTTTTCCACCATTTTCCACTTTTGGACCACGCCATCACACCTCCGGGACATCCGGAGCTCGGTGGATAATAAAAAAAGAAGTATTTTCCAACCCATCACGTTACCATAGCGCATTTAATTAACGTAAGGGCTCGGGTTGTACTTTGTGCCCCCCATTCCCTCCTCCCACCTCCTCTCCTGGAGCAGCTCGTGCCTTCGTGTTGTTGCGGAAATAATTCTTCATCTCGAAAATTCAACCGACACCGACGCATACCTCGCTGAAGCGTCATCGGAGCGGCTTGCTTGCAAGCATCTAATTTCCGTTTTTTTATTCTCCTCCTTAGCAGCCGGAAGAAAATGGTGGTCGGCTGTACATGCACGGTACCCGACGGTCGGTAGGTGGTGGAGCAGGGTGGTGTTGGGTGGCACAAAAATCAGTCCCCAGAAGGTGAACTTTTCCCTTTCGCCATCACATTTCGCCCACCTTCACTCACACGCTCACTCACTCACTCGAGATGACGCAATTGAAATCCTGCATCCTGTGGTTTTCACCCACTTCCTCCTTCCCCACCACCTCTCATGAGGCAGCAAGATTGGGTATCCCGCGCAATCTGCATGATAGGGGTTGCCTTCTCGAGAGCACAAACCACTTTCTGCTGAAATTTCTGCAAAATATTTACGTCACTCCCGAGCGCGCACGCAGGACCGGTAAAAGTTACTTTTCAAGCTAATTAATTTATTATTAATTAAAGCAGAATACCTAATTAAAAATAAATTACAGTTTTCCGATTTCGGCACGCAGCCGCGCTCGGGTTGAAGAGGAGAAAAAAACCCCACCAGAACATTTTTGTCTGATGGTTGGATGCTGTAACATGTATGTTGTTACCTGCCTGGCGCGGGCGAGAACAGGCACTGAAGCGTGTTTGCAAAAACGAAAAGATGCATATCGGTGGTAACGAAAGAGAATAGCGTTCGATCGCGCCTTGACGTGAAACCGAGCATAGTACGAACACGCTGTTAGACGGTTTGATACGTTCGCTTGTGTGGAGGAGAAAAACTTTTACATACCACGATGCACTACAACTGCTACAACTTTTCGAAAATTATAAAATATGTGTAAGTTTTTTGGATCAGAAAAAACGCATCTACCAGGTAAAATCGTAAAAACTTCGCCGATTTTCGCAGAACATCTCATTTGGCATGTTACAATGAACGCAAGTAATTCAGGGCACTACGGCAACTTTAAATATTTTACTGGGAAAAAAATAAGTTTGCTGACAAAAGAGGAGTTGAAATATTATTATAAATATAGCATCACATTACAACAAGATGGTAAACATCGGTCGATTCATGAACTCGAAATCAATCTCGAAAACAACAACTACACTCAGAGGTCGCTTGGTTTTTTCATACCGAATAATAGAAGCTATCATTTAAAGCAAATTAATCAATTTTATCAATTAAGTAAATTCTGATAAAAATACAACGAACGACAATAACGATAAACAAATGACAAGTTCGGAAATTCCTGAGTATGATGACTAGATAAAAGATTAGCCGGTTCACTAATTGAAAAATCAGAAAAAATTTCCGATTATGCAGCGGTTCGCTTGAATGTTGAACATTATGTTGAACTTGAAATTAACGTCGAATAAAGAAATAGTTAAAAACAGATCGATTTTGTTTAAAATACAACTATCCAGAACCGACAAGCTATGAGATGTTTACAAACCACTGCTCAAATTTTCATCGCTATTGTATTTTTTCTTCTCCAATTGACGTTGTTTTAATCTACGGTATGGAAAATCTACAACGGATCTAAACTTCATCCTCACCGTGATTAAAATGAATCTGTTTTACACAAGCCAAACCTAACCCCATATGTCACATTCTCATCGGCAAGTATTACTTTTGTGTAATATTGAGACACGAAAAAAACACACACACAAAAATCTTTCATCTTTAATAATGAGCCAGCACTCGGCGCTTGCGGGAGAATATGTAAAACCACGTACTCGCGTCTCCCCCGCTCGGGCGCGAGAAGTAAATTGAAATTCTATGTTTTTTAATGTGCACTCCATCATCCCTCCTCCGTCCCCGTCGTCCCCCCATCAGAACCATTTCTTATCATCGCAGAAGTGGAAGAAAATTTCGCAACTCTTCCTCCAACGCCACCAACCGCTCCACAAAACCTAATTAGGCGCAAACTCATTTTTCAACAACGGGCGCAACGCAAACGAACCGTTTTACCGTGGCGTGTAAAAATCCTTTCCGCTTTGGAGCGGGCGGTGTACTATCGTGCCCACCGGGACGGTTTGCAAGGGTTTTGCGCATTCGAGGAGCACACATTTTCCAACCGAAGCAGGGACTGTAGTGAGGAGGGGTGGGTTTTTTGAGCAGGGGAAAAGTTATGCCCTCAATCACTCACGTATCGATACATACAAACACGCGAACACACACACACGTATACGGGAGTGAGTGCAGGATGTGGTCCTCCGGTGCCTCCTTGCGCCGGATGCCTTCCTCATACTGCTTCGAACGTACGTCGATTACAGCAACGTCGGAAGGTCGTTCCGCAAGGATGGCGGGGTAGCTGAATTTTCGACACAACCTCGCGCTCGCACCAGGAGCGAACGGGCGGGTCGGGAAACTCATCCACTCCACTGCAAATGGAACGCATTGCTTCATCTTCGTACGTCAGCTCCACCCGCTACGGCCCTTCACCACCCAACCAGCGCAGCGCACACACGTTCGTGGCGTAACGCGATCGCGAGAAACGCTCGTAGGAGGAAATTCTAAACCCCTTTTTGCACATGGGAGGGGGAGGGGGCATCGGCAAAGGGCTCTCAGCGGAACGGGTTTGCGAGTTAATTAACTTGTTGTTCAATGGAATGTAAATTAGAAGTGGGAAAGTTCGTCCGTACGTCCGTTTTCGTCGGTGTTCCCGGCGTTCTCGGGCGTTTTCTCCCCGGTCGAGCGTCAGCGACGTGGGTTGCGCTTGCGAAAGGCGATTGTGCCCGCGCGTTTGTTAGCGGGCTGAACGGTGAACCACCAGCCCGATCCAGGTTCGCCGACGAACGCTTGGCAGGCGGGACCTGGCGCTTGCCAGTCTTACCTGGCAGGATTAGCTTCATTAATCAAACACTCGCTAGTTGGTGGCCCGTGGCGTGGCGGGTGCGCCGGTGCCCGAAAAACCGAACCCGAACTTCCTCCCCCAGCGTCGATGATCGAACGAATGAGACGGCAGTATCGGTGGGATGAGCGTTTTTTAAATGTCGCTTCATTTGGGCAACATTCTTGCGAACTTTGCGCACAGTTTTCCGTCCAAGCAAGCAAGCGGTTGCCAAAGATGTAATAAAATGAGTCGAAGGAGGAGGTGGCTTGAATTTTGCATTTCCTTTTAAAACTAGGACGTTCAATGCAAGCAGAACTCAAACAGATGAAAATTTACAATAAAAGGTACAGAATTTTTCATATTTCCTTACTGATCTCCCTTGGGGCTAACAGCTTTTTAGGCTCATCAAGGTGAATAAAAAAGAATCGAGACGCCCTCTATCGGCAGACAAAAATACTACTGTAAAAAGATGAGAATTAGTGCATTTGTTCTTGTGAATTCACTGAAGTCAAATTTATATGTTTTACCGAAATTCTATCGCTTTCACTATTTACTTAAGGTACGTACAGTAACACTGTATCCTTTACACAGATAGCTTGATAACCTTTTTATATAATAAAATATTGAGCTGTTCTTTTATGTGAACTATTTATTTTCTTTTATGTGAACCGTAAAAAACCTTCCGTCTCTTTAATGATACCGAAGGAACTACTACAATTCCAGTATATTTATGAAAAATTTCTTTAAAAATAGAAATCATTAACATTATAAACTTACTTATTTAATATCTATTGATTTATACCTTCATGTTGCTTAAACATATTTTCTAACAAATATACTTTAGCCCAAATTAAACCATTGCTCCAGTTTTATTTTTTTTTAATATTTTGGCTATTTTTTTAAATACCTCCATGTTCGTCGCAGAAAGACAAGTAGCATTGTTTATCGATATTTTCATTCTAAGACACAATTTATCGTATCACATGCGTATTATTGTCTCTAACTGTGTCATCAATTACACAAACCGAAAAAAATCAAACTGCTTTAAAACCAAATAGATGGTGTCTACCGCAAAACACGTTTGACACATTTTCGCACATGTCGCAGTGCTTTTTTTTCGCAAAAAAACGACCCAAACGTTGAAAGCGCACAGTGGATTGCAAATTAAAAGCCAGTTAAGTATGGTCACCACCGTGACGACCCATCGGAATCGTCGTTGAACGCGGCCCAATCGAAAACCAAACTGCACATTCAAAAAACGACAATTGACCACAAAAATGTCACGCTTTTCACGGCGCGCGTTTCGTTAACAAGTGTGTTTGTGTATGCTTTTCTTTTGTTTTGTTTTTTTTTGTTGTTAGTTAATTTTCGCTTTTATAGCGCATAAATGCCGGTGAACCTGACGCTGATGATGATGGTGATGGTGGTGGTGGTCAGTTTCAGTGTTCTGCCAGAGTGAGAACACGCTCAGTGGTTTGTGTGATCCTTGGTATCAAGTTTGTTTGATGTGGTTTGGGGCTTTTTTTGTTTCATCATGCAGTTTCATCTCCGAATACAGTCACGTGTTTTTCTGTGACTCGATAAAAGGACGTCGATAGAATGTATCTCGTATCTATTTTGATAATTCAATAAATATGCTTAAGAGCGGTACGTTTGGAAAAGATTTTTGACATTTGATAGTTCCGTTTGAAACTCATAGAGGGAGCCACTAATATTCAGTAAATTCTAAGAAGAGTGTGTACTATTTGATATACTTATGTTGCTCAATATTAAAAACAGCCCGAATGTAAGACATAAATCACAGTTCAATAATTAATAGCAATATTAATTATTAACTGAGAAGCATCTGAAACTAAAAAAAAAATTTTTATTGTCTCTGGATGTTTCATCGACGAAATTTTTCAAATAGATATAAGTCCAATTTGGTTCAAGGAGTAAGATTCAAATTACGATGAGTGATTTAAGAGATTTTTCACTAAAAAGGCATTGAAAATCAAATAAATTGCGTAACCGCATCCAATTAAAAAAATGAATCTAAACTCTTCACTCTTCTAGATCAAAATTTCATTCTACCCAACCGGTCGTGTAACTTTTTCTTTCGCTCCAAAATAGCTTAGAAACTCGCACACATCACACAGTCCAACCCATGGCCCGAACGTCAAGAATCCCAGGCACTCGAGTGCCGCACCCAAGCACGGTACCGGATTTGAAAAGCTCCTGAAGGGATGTCCATTAAACGATTACTGCATCCTTCAGACTACATCAATCCCATCTCAACATTCCGTCCATCAGCAGAACAAAACACGCACACGTTGACGTGCGCAGGAGAAACCGAGATTGGCAGGAGAAGCGGTGCAGAAAAAAGGCAATAGGGTTAATTGCTTTTAGTTTAGGCCCCCATGCCCGGTCCCTTTCCGGTGCTGTCGAGGAGGCAAGTGCCCTTGTGTTTCCCCGGCCTCCGATTGGATGGATCCGTTTGATCTTTTACACCGACGCTGTGGCGTTGCGTTGCGTCAAAAGAAAAACTCACGCTGTGTCCCAGAGCGAGGCGTTGTCGCCGTCGCTAGCCGGTTGAGAAGCTGTTGAGCTGTTTGGTACGTCGTAATGCAACAACAACAAAAAAACAGGCGTATAAACTAAACTCACCCACCCCCAGTGTGATGGAGCGAGAAGGAGAGAAAAATGGAAAATCAAATTACAACCCTGTTCCGAAAAATGCAAGCTTCGATCGTTCAGGACGGAAAGTGTGCACCTTCTCCTGAACCATCCCACCACCGTTAGGGCAGGGACGGGTTCTTTACCACCGAAGGGAAGCGCCCATCATATATCGGCAAACATTTCAAGTTAACTGATGCATTCACATCACACCTTGTTGGACATTTTCAACAGCCAACTGCATGACGCTGCGGAGAAAATGACGGCTGTTCGTTGCCTCCGACTGAGTAACTTGCTATCACGCTAAGCTGCTGAGCAGATCAACGATCTGTTTAGTTGTCACCGGATCGACCACTAGAGAAAGAGACACAAAGGCACGAAAAGAAATCCGAGGTAGAAAAGTGGTACCGTGAAGGTGCAGACCAGCAAAAAGGAGCCAACCCAACCCAACAGCTTGGGCATGCAATCGCTAGGAAAAAGCCATATTTACCAGAATCTTTTGTGGCGATTCGCATTCGTCGCCGCCAAAGTCCCCGAAGTCCCCAAAGCGCTGGTCCGCACGTGGTCATTTTCGCTCGCCTCTTATGCCGGCGCTGGGACCGGTGTTCGTTCCACTCGAAAATCAAATCACGGGCACTAACTTTTAAGCAAATAAAGCAAAGCATCTCCTCTTTTCAATCCTCCCGAAGCGGTGGTTGGCAGAGCGGACGGGGTGGTTGGAAGCAGAATGAACATGTTCATATTTCTCGCACCGGTTGCTGGTGCCCCAGCGTTCGAGGGGACAATATTGCCGCCTCCTCCAACGATTTGGTACGAGCGAAAGGCGTAAAATCAAACTCCGGCCGGCGGTTTGGGTTCGGGACGGTTACGCACCGTCGAATCGAGCTGGTCACTCGAAACCGGCGGGTCCGACGAGCAAAAATGTTCGGAATTCCTGCTCCACCACCACCTCCAGCACCACCGTGCCACCGTGCTTTACTATTAGTCATTCCGGGATGTGAACAACGCACAACGCGACGCCGGGAATTTAAGCCACCCGGTGTTGGGAGGCCGACCCGGGACGGAAAACGCACACCACACAGCTGTGTCCGGTGGAAAAATTCGAACCGGATGCGAAAATTCGAAAATTGAATACCGAACTCACCCGCATCCACGCACACACGCACAGTCCGTAACCCCTTTGGCTCCCTCCTCTCGCTGGAGATGATACAGAGTGTATCCAATTTTTCGGCGTCGGTTATGTTTTATTTTCACCATCAATGTGCAGCGTTTTTTGGATCATTCGCATCGTCTTCTTTTTTGCGTTGCTTTGAGGAGGAAGTTTGTATCATACTGTAGCAAATCCGTCAATGGAACAGATTTTGCGGGTTGCGTGAAATACGAAACAATCATTTAGTGGTTGGTGCAGCAGATCCACCCGATGGGAAGTCGTTTTGCGATAATCTGTAGTCTGCAACAGGATTATGGTAGAATGCGAGAACTTAAACGAGCTTGGTTAGTAGTAAAGAGTAGAATATGACTAGAATATTTTCTTATTAATCATTCTATGTGTTTTTGAAGATAAAAAAATGAAAAACACAGCCATATGGTAACATGTGACGATGGCGCCCTCTTGCGGAAATAATGTCATGGAAATGTCCAACTAAATAATTTAAAAACTTATTTTGCTTACCGATTTCCACAATAATCGAATAAAATTGACGAAGATATTTGAAAGCCCCTCAAATCCTTGTGATCACCATTGCTACTACACTACACTAGCGACACCTACACGTGAACGTATGCAACTGATTTTTCATGTGTACTGCATTTGTGACAGAATTACTCAGAAGAAATAGGATTTTTCCTTAAAAACAAGATATTTAATTCCAAACTATTTTTCATTCTATTTTCCACTGATTGCTGTTGCTTGTTTTGCAGGTATTTTGCTACATTTTAAGTCTATTTTATGTCTAAAGCATTCCGTTCCCGAGTTGCATCATGTGAACGGTGCTCCGCTAAGCTCCTTTTTCAAACTTCCAATTAGTTTTTCCCTACTGTAAGATCCTTCCTATATAGTTTAGCGACATCCATCTAACAGGTCCTGCATCGAGCACCGTTTTTTCCTCGAGAGCGTTGCAAACAAATTTCATCCACACTATCAAACATCAATCGGCTCAAACAACAACGGACGGCTCTGTCGTAGAAACGTCCAACGCGGATTCGCACGACCCGGTCCCGGTTGGTAAAAGGAAACGCTCGGTAGCAAAAAAAAAACACACACACACGCCATATTTAGAGAACGAAAATCAATCCGCTATTTTACTGGGGTTTGGGTTTCATTCACAATAACAACAACAACAGCATCGGAACCTGTAGCCAGTTGCAGTGAAATCGAATCCGGTTCGAAGTAAAAGCATCGAACGATCGGTGCGATTCTGTTTTTTACTCCTGGGAGGCTGGGTGTATGTGTTTCTTTTTAGGATTCGTGGTTTGTTTTAGGTAGCACCGATCCACTCGTGGAAGTTCTCCGTTGTGTTCGGGAATGCGGGAAACCGCTCTAGCTAGACGGTGGCGAGATCTTGATTGCGAACGATTAAACAATAACAGAACCACTAGCGTCTGTATAAACATTTCGATTCCGTAAATTTGATTTCAAGCTTCTTGCCGTGATGTTCTCAATTTTTTTCCAACACGTGCTTACTTCTGTGCGAATCGTTTCACTTCTTAGTTAAGCTATATTTACGTTTCATTAGCCGTTTCGCGGCGCGATTTGTTCACATTCGTAACAAAAATAGAAGTTCACATAATTCAAATTAAATTTCGTGTGAGTTTCAAGGGATGTATTCGAAAAGGGTGGAGCAGAAAAAAAGCCCCCTCCCCACACACTCATACATTCAGGTAAAATCTTCAATTTGATTTCACTCCGAACCCATTTTCCCGGTGCTTTTACTTTACCATTGCATAAAGAAAATTTTGCTTTTCTTCTCACGACGGTGTACGTACGCGGGGCCCGCGTATGCGCTTGCACAAACCGAGCAAATATCGTGAATCGTGGCTAAATTGGTTCGTTCAGCGTTTGATTCATTTTCCTGGGGATTATTTCGACTCCCATGGCACACACACATACAGCCGAACACACCGTGCACACCGCGGTTATTGCAGCCAATGAAGGACATATTTTAATTTCCCTCAATTTCTTGGTTCTTGCGCACGGTCATACGGTGGGAAAACTGTCAAAGAATCGTTCTGAACTTTCTTCGTGGCTTTTGTCGCCTTCACCGGGCTAGAGACTGCCGGCGGAAGTTTCGTCGCACCGGCAACAAAAGGGACACGGTGTACACGTTTCCGTACGACGCAAAGTACGTTGCCCCTGCTCCAAGCCACCCAACAGTCCCGGGTCCTCCCGTGGCGATAGGAAAATTGTCCCAAACAATAGCACGTGCCGCGGTGTGTGCTTGCAAAGGTGCAACTTTTCCGCTTTTCCCACCGACTTGCCAGCGCGATCGCTGCCAATTATTTAATTAATTTATTTAAGCAAATGATGTAAATTAATTTTAATAATGGAGAATTGCAGTAATTTGTTCCCGCGGGTTGGCGGGCCGCTCCTAGTGTCATTGTGCTGGTCCTGAAGCGTGTGCTCTTGCACACGGAAGCACGGAAAATGGGGCACACTAAGGAGCCCATCTCCCCGCTCCCGAAACGACAGTGGTGCCGATGGCTTTCGGGCGACCACGAAACGAGCGTTGATGCCGGTAAGATCCCTCAGTCAATGATGGGTAAAATTGAGAGAAATGGTACCGCAGCGTACTAGCGGCCGTCGGTTTTTTGGTTGGAACTACGCGCAGACGTTACCGATTTCTTGTACGGTGTGGTAAGATGGTTTGAAGACGTTGCTCTCAGCTGCGAAAACGCTAGACGAGGTCAGCTTTACGGCTGCGAAAAGGCAACAGTAGAAGGAGCTTCTCGCCGACCGCAGAGGTGGGTACGTACGTTAATTTAACGAAGTAAGAACCGCCGCATGCCTCGAGATGAATAGTTCGTTTACTTTGAAACGATGCCAGACTAACAAACTTACTTTAGAAAATAGATTGCTAAAATCGTTTGAAGGGTATTTTTTCGCGCACCGACTTGTTTCGTTCACAGCGCCACTTCGAGATCTTTAATTAGTGCAGACAAAATACTTTTTTTGCTAAGCTGCTTTAACAAATAAAGCATGACGGCGATTGAATTGCAGTTTTTTAAAAATAAAATTCGATTTGCAAACTGGAATATTTGAGTAAATTTCTGTATTTATTGCCACACACATGTTCTCAGTCGGTAAAAATAAAAGTACAGATCTTTCTGAGAAATCTGACAGACAGCGTTTGACTTGTAATTGACAGTGTCATCTAGCGCCATCTGCCATGAAAATGAGAAAACTAGTCAACAGACCGAATATTTACTCTAATTAACCGGTCAATGTTTCGTAAGAGTAAAACATCAATAAATTCAACCTATAATAATTTCCATTCAATTTAACAACAATCTAAAATCCATTTGAAAACTATTCACTACCAGTTTAAAGTTAAGCTTCGTTGATTTTTTATAGCAAACTCTACAACACATAGTACTAGATCCTACAGAAATAGTATCTAGGGATTGGGTTGATGTTCTATTAAATTCTGGACAGTAATGTACTACGCTTTTAATCCGATCCCAATTCACAATTTGCCGGATTGCTTTGACAATTTTATGGCAGCCAAAATAGTTATCTTAGTAACCATTAGGAAAGATTATGGCGTTGTAAGCAATGTCCGTTGTAACACTCCGTACATGGCTTAGTTTGCTCTTAATCGCTTCCAAACCCCCGTGTGTTTCATTTTCTATTTCGTACATATTTTATTCATTGGCCATCTATGCATCACGGCTGACGACCGACGGGCACAAATCTCGCGACAGTGTCTCCCGCCCGTATCATCTCAGTGCAACACGTGCAACACGGGCACGTGCATTAGGACGGGCACATCGCAAGCTGACGAACCATCGTGCACCAGGTTGTTTTTTGTTTTTTTGCTTGGCTCGTTTTTCCACGCTCATCCACTACAATCCCGCGGCTAATCGTCTCGATATCACACCACACGCAGTTGCATTTTCCCGTCCCGCCGGCCGGGTTTTGCACAAATCGCTCGAACCACACACACGCGCGGCACTGCACGATCGGTGTGCATATTAGAACACGTTTCCATCATTATTCATCGGCCAGGGCCCAGGGTAGCTGGGCACGAATTGCATAACATTCGGAGGCCCCGACTGGTTGCAAGTTTGCGATGCACCGGGATGGAATTCGTGTACGTTTCTCTTTTTGTACGTGTATGCAGGATGGATTTCCGTTCGCGACAGGACGACAGCCCTCGGACGGTCACGACGACGGATGATGAGAACGACGAAAACGAATGCCGGACGGATGGGACTGATGGGTTGGCTGATTAGGATCGCTTGTCGCACGACCAGTGGACGATTTGAGCAGGCCCTTCCCGTCGCGCGGACGCACGGAAATTCTATTCTGTAAGTGATGGAAAGAGATTACTTTATTCGACGTAAATAATTAATCTTTCCGCGTGAGGAAAATGTTGCACCAGCTGCTGCCGTTGCTGCTTGTGATTTGCGTTCGAGCTGCATCTCGTCGTCCGCTTGCGTGGGTGTGAAACATCCGTTCAAATATTTACGCGTGAGCCAAATCAACGAAACGTCTGGATGCAGATCCTCACCCACAGTTCCACAGCATCATGCGACGCGTGGTTTATCCCGCAGCACACCGGCCTCCGTGATGGATGTGTACGCACGATTCACTCAAACGCAGACGCCTACTCCTATCAATTACGATCAATTCAAAACCGGAAGGTTCCGGAGCCCAAACTGAGCGCCCTGCTCGCCCTTACTTACTATTACTGACGGTGGTGGGTGGATAAAATTGAATTAGTGGCCCCGCAAAAACGCTTGTCTCGATCGCGCCGGCGACCGGCGGAAGGCGGTACAGTAATGTCGGAATCCGTCGTACGACTAGAATGCGTCGAGCGCTTCCTGCCCGGAATTAGTGCTGATGTATGCGAAACTTGGTGGGATGCACGCTTGGGAAGGAGCGTGATTACCGCTTGTTGGAATTTATAATTATCACACAAATGGGTTGAATATTCGAAAGGGGGCGAAAGAACTCGTAAACGATTCCGCAAACCCTCTATGCGTGAAGTGTAACCTTAATTGGATTGTGATTTAGTTCTGAAATCATAAGATTAAAGAGCCAAAACAAAGGTCCAATATTCTGGAGCCTTCTTCTAACGTTCTATTGTTTCATCACCTCCGGAAATAATTTTAAATAAATTGTAAAATTGAGCTATAAAAGAGAACGATTGCTAGTTGACCTATCAACACTAGCGCCACCTACTGAGTATATGCCATACTAGTAATCCTGTCATTGAGCTTCTTTAAGAAGATTTATGGAGCAGAAATGGGAATTAAGCTTTGTTTAGATAATTTTATTAGGTTTCATTAACCATAAATGTTCTTTTAAAATTTGTGCACGAATTAATGTATTATCTTTACATTAATTCACTGTGGTTTGTTAACTTTAACTCGAGGCGATGAAATTAATAACGAAAATGCTATAATAACAAACTCCCAAACCAACAATAGTGTGGCATTTTACACTTCGTTAAGCTTTCGCATTGTCCAAACGAAGCCGAACGGTGTACAGGTACGGTGAAGAACGTGAACGTTAACAAAAAGGCCCCTCTTCAACCATAAGTACCCAAGTGGCTATCATCGTTTGGGCCAGCAGGCACAACCCCTTGCCAGGAATCCTCCACAATCTCAAGTCTCATTCGCTATTCCTTTGCTGATCCGTCTTTGCACCGAGCGAGAAAAAAACGGGCTAAAGGGAAACGATACTTAAGTGTATTGCTAAATAATTATCCTGATGACTTCGGCTCACCTACCGGCCCCACCAGAACTCTTTCCGGGAAGCTCTCAAGTATCGCTCGTTCGTGTCATTCCTACCCGAGCGCCGCATGGAAGCTTTCTTCATCAATGAAACGACCAATTTTCTATTGTTGTGTATCCGCGTGATACGATTACCTTCGCTCCCGGGCAAACGATCTCGAAAGCCCAGGTTTTTGAATGAAGACTTGCGAAACCCGGAATCAGAGTATTCCGCTCCCGGATGGATCCTACCTGGCCGGCGTTGCGTCGGTGGAATGTAAAATCCACCGGAACCCAAACAATAACGCTCCGGACCGGCGAAGCAACGACAAACAATGGCGTATCCCTTTCGGTCGGTTGCGTTCTCTTCTGTAGGGGTTTTTGGCCGGAAGCACAACAATCGGACCGATGGCAGGATGGTTGTTGGAAAAAAGTGGCACCACTTCGATGCTCCTTCAGCCACGACCAGGCTGAAGACGGTATTGGACGGAACGGTAATTTGAATTATCCCTCTTGACTTTGGTTGTTGTGCTCCGGTCTTTCACGGCCGACCGAACGTCGAGGGCCTGAAGAAGGAGGAAAACCCGCACAGGTTGCTACGATCGCTCGTCGTACGGCAAACGGATCACTTCACGTGACGTCAAATATTTCGCCCCCTTTCGCAAGCCTTTTTCCGGTGTCGAGCGAAGGGATGGACGACGGGAAGCAAAAGGTATCCTTGTAAAGCCCTGTAAAGCCTCTTCATTCGTTCGGTGCTACCCGTGGAAGCATTAACGAAATTAAACTCGTACCATGCGCGAGTGCGGCACTAATCGAGCCAACGCATTCCTAGATCCCGAGGCATTTCCGCTCGAGGTTAAAGGTGGCTGGAGAGAAAATTGGACGATTTTTTTTGTTTACCAATTGAAGACCAGCGATCGAGAGCTCGTTAACGGCGTTGCTATTCCCCGCAGCGTCGTCCCCGCTGCTGACCGTTGTTTGTTATCATCTTACACCCACAACACGCTTATTGCCTTACGGCTACCACTTCAGCTTACAGCGCCCGGCACGCACTGTACGCACCGAAATCCTTCATAATTCGGCCCGAAAACTTCCAACTGGAGAGCGAGGTGAGGCTTCTTGAAAAACTTCTACGTCTCACGTTACGAAAATAATCGGTTTAAGGTTGACCGGTAGGTTTTTATTTTTTGTTTTGCCCCACCGAAGAGTGTCCCCGGGAGTTTCCCCGAAATGACCAATGTCCTTGCGAAAATAGCACCTCGTACTAGCAACTAGCACGAGCCCATTAGTGGGCTACACAACGCGCCGACCAACAATCCCGTCCACTTTGGTATGTTATTTTTCCCGAACTCGCCTCACCGCCCCTTCCCAAACCCCAAACCAGCACATACCGAAGCCAACGGAGCAAAAACATTGGGAAAATAATAAACGAACACCATAACGACCCTTTAGAGCTAAGGAAGCAACAGCAAAAATCCCCCGAAAGCTTATTATAGATTTGTTCAAGAGAGTTCTCGGGTTATTACGTCCTTTTCAATCGTCCCCGCGGCCCCTTTCCCGTCCGGCAGAAGCGACGCGCAGCTCCGATTGCGAACGCAGCATGCGAATGTGTGTCCCTTTTTGGCCGCTCGCTCGCCCACATTATTGCTCAGCCAATTTTCCACTTCCATCACGCACACAAACACATGGAGGAATGTGATGTGAACGGGAAAAGGGATAATTGAAAAATTGATCCTTTATTTTTATGTTTATCTGTGCAGGCGACATAATAAGCATACGACTGTTGCGCCCGGGCTTGGTTGTTTTATTGGTTTGACGATTGTTTTTGACATGGTCGGGTCGGCTTTTGTTCGAAGGAAAAGTGACCCCCTTGCTTGCCTAATCGATGGGTGATTTCCCCTTTCGAAGCGCTTAAGTGTTATGGTACGGACGCAGCGAGAAATGAGATGATGTTTTGTTTTGTTCTGTTTATTTTTTCATCCCAGAAATTTTGCGTACGTGAAAAAGTGCTTGAGCCGAATTGACATTCGATGGGTATATAGCAAAAGTAACTCCATATTAGTACCAAGTACGGTTAAGGACCATGCGTCTCCATCCAATCGAACCCGACAGAAAAGGAAATTAATCCTATGGAAGAGGTAATCGAATAAGCAAAATATTCCAATCGTCTATTTATTTCCAAATGTACACATCTAATTAAGCAACCTACGTGCCTAAACTAAAGAGTAGATGTTATTGATACAAACATTACATTCAATGTATTATTTGAATATAATCACATCCATCGAGAACTGTTATCATTTTTATGATATGTTGTTAAAATTTGATAAAAAAAATTCCCGCAAATAAAATAGTTCAGCGGATCTAATTTAATTCATAAAATAAACCGACAAACGATAGGAACTTTTCATACTCCAAATGTCGATAAGATTCGACTTTACAAATGAAACTTTAAATTGAATCATGATGATGAAGTTGAATCAAACATGCTTATGTTGATTAGAAAAAATCAGATAGAATAGCAGCATTAGTGACAGTATTTGTAAAAAAATATATATACAAATAATCATCCAAAGGTTTTCTTGAGTTCTACTCGAAAATATTTCATGGTATTTGTTATTGTACAAATTCTAGACAATACTAGACCTAATATTTTGTTCAGAATTTTAATGTTAATTGATATTTAACCAAATTTTCGGTTACAAACGGTGATACTTAATCATGGATAAATTTATCCATCGTACTTAATCATGGATGGTACTAAATCATGGATATCTTAATCATGGATAAACTCGCCATTATAAACGCCAAGCGTAATTTCAACTCGTCAGTATAAACGATTGCACACGCGTAGCCTCCTGTCAATTTTGTTTGTTGTTATAATAGAAACTTAAAACGTTTATAAAATCCTATCAAACCGGAAGACGAATTGTTGTCCTTAAATGAAACCAACAAATGTATGGGTTTGATCGACATTCCTCTGTTCGTCTTAAATGATAAAACCAATTTGGTTTCTGTTTGTTTTAGTTAAAATGTTAAAGAATCTCGTTCAAGGTTTGCCATCTCACTTCATCGCCCACTAACCGTACACAGCTCAATGCGTAATCTGATTGCATAAAAAGTCATGAAGATCATAATTCACAGCGACGGAACAAAAACTCAATCATTAAGTGCTTAATTGCTGGTGAATAAATAAAGCACAACTCGTGCACGCTCGTTGCCCGTTCACAACCGGGACAGACAGGCCGGGTTCCTGCACCCGGCAAGATAAACCAAAGGATGGACAAACATGCCCTGCACGGGTCGGATTGCGCAACAAACATCTTCAATCGACTTTACGCTCAATCGCAAACATGGTACGTGGT
The DNA here is from genome assembly GCA_000473445.2 of Anopheles farauti. NCBI lineage: Eukaryota > Metazoa > Arthropoda > Insecta > Diptera > Culicidae > Anopheles > Anopheles farauti. Next base: position 426,970 of record KI915042.1, on the reverse strand, counting down.
ACGCAATTATCAGACCGATTCTTCAGATCCCGGGCGCACAAGAAGTCCCGGGACCCTCCCTCCCGTTGGAATTCGTGTTTGCTGCGTGCCAAACAATGCACCAGCCGGGATCACCATTGGATGGATGGAGAGATGATGGCCGAGAGTGGCATATTCACCTGCTACTGCCCGTCAGATCAATCCATACATGTGCGTCTGGGAGGGTTTTTCTGCAGCAAACCACCTCACCAACCGTCCCTGGCAAAACAAACCGTTTACAAAACCGAACGGACGGAGACCATAATAACCGCACCGTTCCCGTTCCCGTCCCGCTCGTTCCGAGTGCGAGAGCGAGGTGGAAGTTGATCAAATCAGGCCGCTCTAATAAAGAACACTTACCGGTGTTCCCTGCCGGTGGTCTCACGCCCTGGCTATCATTACTGCAAAACGTGGCCCCGGTTGCAATCAGTGCATCCGCACCGAACGCAACCATGTTGCATTCGGATGGAATGCAGCAGAGTGGGCGAGTAAGGAGAAATTATTGAATCTATTACACACCGTACCGGGCCGGGCTGAAGCGCACGGTTGGGCTCATCAGCTCCCACGTTCCGTCCCGGGGGCGCAGCATCAGCAGCAGCAGCAGCCGCCGCCGGTGCCTGCAGATGTGTGTAAACAATAATGCACTGATTGATTGATTATAACAGTTTTAGATGTTGGGCCGAAGTTTTGGAATTGAATTTCAATTAAATTTTCTACCCGAAACGTTGCTCCTCGCCGCCCCGAATCGGATATGCGGCTTGCCGATGCTTGTCGACAGCCATTGACTACGCCCGACTACGGCTTCGGTTCCGGGACGATGAGGATGCACACTTCACACATGGTGCAGAGGTTGTTCTTCGCTTCGTGCCGGGTTTGCGAAACGATACGCCCGGGAAAGCCCACCCGGTGGCGCTCGAAACAAGCTCAACAGGCATCCCGGGGCATCTCTCCAACGAGTCGAAACCCGTGCGCCGTGTTCGACAATCGTCATTCGAAACCACGCCCGGGCAAGGTAAGACGCTGCACGCTGGACGGCAGCCGGGACCTGGGCAAAATGTAATTAAACAATGTTATAAGGAACACTTATTAATTAGTGTGTTTATTGGATTAGTTCCTGACAATCGCATCCTTACCCGCTCGGTAGCCGGCGTCCGGCGTCTTCAGGAGCCATCGGTAGGCAATTCCGTTGCCGTACCAAATCAAAACCGACTCGCTACTTGTAAGGCGGGCAGGTTAGGTTGGCAGACAGGCCGCAGCACCCGGAATTGTGTGCATAATTTATGGAACAACTATCGAAAGGCTACGTCCGAGGCGAGGGAGAGAGAGAGAAGAAGCTCGCCGTGATTGATTGGCGGTTGACTGAGAGGACATGGAAAAGCTTTTGCTGTGTTGCTGCTGCTGCTGCTGATGCTGCTACTGTTCCCGGTTCCTGCAATATACACCGTCCAATGTATGCATGGCACAAATCAATCCTTTCAACCCACAGCGCACCGGATTAGGTGCGTTTCGGGAGGCTGGTTACGTAATGGTAAAGTTTTACGACGAACGAAATTAGTTAGGCTCGGGCTGCCCCCCGTCGGCACTGATTGACGGTTAACTATGATGGATTTGATTCCGGATATTGGTTCGGGCCGATGTGTTTTTTTTTTGTGTGTGTTACTTTCTGCCCGAACGATGCCGATGATGATGAGATGGTGTGAAATTTGGTTTTTGGGCCGGGCGTACCAAGGGGAAAACACTTTTCTCTGGGTCAATGGTGGGAGCGATTCGTGCGTCCCCCCGTTGGTTTTAGGACATCGATTTATTTATTAAGAACGGCACGTTTCTGGTTTTAGGACGCGTGTTAGCTGTGTGTTTTACGATGGTGGTGTGAGATTGGAAAAAGTGATAATTTTGAGAAATAAAATGGAAATTTCATCCGATTTCTGATACGTATGTGGCGACCACGAGCAGCACCTGACAGCTGACAGCAGAGGCAGAGTTGACAGCTGAGGAGATGACAGTAGAACGGAAGGAGTACCATGTGGCTTCTCGA
>KI915042.1:363252-417592 GCA_000473445.2 Anopheles farauti | reverse complement strand
GGCTTCTCGAACCGAACGGCAACTGTTAACATCGTGCGTGAGAAAGTGATTATAAAAACGAATAAAAAAGAGTTTTCCCCGCTACGGAAAGCTAAACGTACTTACGATATATTATTATATTTTAAAAATATGTAAATTGTTTTAATGAAGTTTGAAATGAAAGTATGGGAAATTAAGGTACGAAATTTGATAATTTCAAATATTTTAGCCTAAACAAAATCCTAAAAATGTTGTGGCAAATTTAAATCCAATAATTAATTAAATAATTAAATTGCATCTTTGGAAGCAGTAGTAAAAGAAAGAGTTAAATTTTAAATTTAAATACAAATTTAAATTTAAAAAAATCTTCCGATAATTTTAAATTTAAATTTTCTGTTCGACTGAATTGCAATTGGATGTTTTTTGAAAAGTTTTCTGAATAGAACATACTAAAATGAATATTTCAAGACAAATATTTGTGTGAGTGGATTTCTAACAAAAAAAACCCCATTAGCAAAACACTCCACAAGAATTCTAAAACGATTGTTTACTTCAAATGTTGTTGACGATAAAACCAAACACTATAATGAAACGCCTGTTTGTATTGAACCTAGCTGCAGGCTAGAATCTAATAAATCATAATCGATATAACGTGTATGAGAAGCGTTTATAATTGAAAGAATAATATAAACAACAAAAAGGCATGAAAAAGCACTTGTCAAACACGCTCCAACATATGATTTTAATTGAAGCAACAACAAAAAAATACAAATGCACTTTCCCAGGGTTTATGTCGCACATTTACATTCTCCCCTTCCCGTATCGGAGGGTAGGTTAGTTTTCTACACTCAAATTGTGCAAATACAAACGGCACGCTGCGACTGAACTATCGTAACGTGGCACCCTTTTTTTTAGTGCGTGTCGATTTGACCGTCTGCAGTAATTGCCTGTGCAAAATCCTGCCGGTGGTAGGCGCATTCCCGTGCCCGAATCGGTACATCAAACAGCACGCTCGTTCACGCTTCAAAATCACCATAAAATGAATAGTTAAATTATGGAAAAAGAATAACACACCGCTGGCGGAGTCTCCGCATCTGCACAAATCAACGCAACACTGACAAAAATAACAAGTCACCTGGAACTGGAATAACGACAGCGCAAAAAAAAACCCCATTCTGAAAAGGGTAAAGGCAAAGCTGGGAATAAAAATCGGTAAATTTAATTACCTTTTCCATCAATCAGTGCTGCTTGCGTGGTGCTTTGATGTCTTTCTGCCGCGGGCCGCCCCGAGCACCACGAGCCACGGGGGTGGGTGGGGTGGGTGCATTTGCTATTTTTTCGCGCATAAAAATCCCAAACCCAAACCGATCCTCTGTGCCGCACCGCCCCTGCACAAACACACCGTGCCAGGGTGATGATGCGTTATTGATGAAATTAATACCTGACACAACGCGTCCACAAAACGGCCACCCCGGCATCCTTTATGGCAACATTAAACAAACCGACCTATAAACCGGTGACGACCGGCAGAACCATGAAAAGGGAAGGATTGATTATAATTTCAGCGGGTAGAAAAAAAAACTATTAACACATCAAATGTGAGTCACGTTTTTTATTTTGCTACCATCACACCACGTGTCTTGCCGCGATGCATCTAAACGATAAACACCGGTTTTCATGCATCATCAGCAATCGGGTGGAGGCCGGTTCGTTTAAAGCCTTATTAAGCACGATTATGAACGATTGCGTTAATTAATGCTATGTGTCTTTCTGTGTGTGTTTTTTTTTTACTTTGCGTTAAATAACTCAAGCTTATTGCTTTTCGTAAATTAAATCAACTGTTTATTGAAACGCCTAAGTATTATGCAATATGCATTACTTACTATACCCAATTGGTAAGCGTTTTTAGACGAACTAGACAAGCAAAACGTTTTTAAAGGTTTTTGAAAGGGTTATGCATTCAAATTGCATACCATCGGGTTCATAAAACAAAATAACACCGAATTGTTTGTCATGCTTATACCAAAAAATCGAATTAGTAATCAGTTGAACACGGGATTCAAATCGTTGGAAGTGAAAATAAAACTCTATTTAATAAAAACCTCTACCTCAAAGCACGCATTGCATTTAATATTAGAAACAATAAGAATTAAATGTATTTTAAAAATCTATTTAAATAAGTTAAAGTAGAAGATTGATTTGCTTAACAACTAAACCTAACAAAAGCAATCTCTATTCTAATATTTCATGTAAAAATTAACTAAACGCCTTCAAATTGTTCTACAAACTGTATCGAACGCATCGAATGACGGCCACTTGGGCCCACTTGAGACGCCGTAAGTTTAGTAGGTAATTATGAGTGATTTTCAACACAAATCCTTCCCCATCATCCCGGGTTTCTTACCATCTGCAGACAATCGCTCTCCTACAGACAACGTTACTTAATTCCTCCCACCCAGCAACCAAGAGTCACAGGTAACACGGCGACCGGTTTAAAAACTTTTTCACCTTACGCGCGTGCAGCAGCGACTCGTAGGTCGAACGACGGGTTGGGGCTCGATCAGCTGAGGTTCTCATTAAAATGCTTATCGCTGTTAATTACAAAAGTTTCCTGCGCTTTAAGCACCGCCACCGTAAAGCTAGAAACAGCATAAGCTGCTTATTTTTCATAAATCCAACCCCCCCGGCTCACGGAGTGCACACAAATGTCTGTGCGACGAATCCGTCCACACCGGACAGAAATCAGCTGCCGGTGGCAGTCGGCCGCAGAAATGTACACCACCCTCCGCGCCACCAACCAACGCTTTCCTTCGGCGCGGAAAACAACAAGGGGAAAAAAACACACGACACACGAAATATTCAACATTCTGTAACAACGATGACGAATTTCCCGGTTTGCAAAAACATGGACGGCAAAACGAACAAAAACGCGGCACTAAATAATCCGTGAGAAAGAAGCTGCTGGTGGAAGTAATTCCGTCCCGCAAGCACGGCAAACACCGCCCGTTTGGGGCACGCGCGAAGGACATTTAGCGTGACGGGCATAAATTCTGCAGCACCGAAATATCGTAACCCACTCCCGGGGACCGTGCAGCCGCCCGTCACATCAACCCGACCCGGTTCCTAACTAATTTAATTTAATTTAATTATAATAGAACAATTAAAATCATAAATCACTGTCATCATCTTTGTTTTAAAACAGCCAACATGCAAAACATTCCCACCCACACCCAGCTTTCCTTGTCCCACCCTCTGTGTCACATCAAGTTCAGCGAGCAGAACCACCAGAAGCGGATGGAAAGCTTCCACCGCCGTGTGTAATGGGAGAACCGGTCTCCCGGCCGCGAACAATGGTCGATGACCGGTTCCGGTGACACGGAGACAAATGGAAGCGGTATAAAAATGCACTCACCAATACCATCTTGGTGGATGGGATAGGATGGGGCTTCGGGATGGGCGGTGGACGACGACGACGACCGTGCAATGATACGGCCGAGGTCCTTGGACTCGGTCACCGGGCCTATCAAATGAAGCCAGACTCTTCTCCCCCGGTTCAGAGCTCATGTTCGCGTGAATTTCGCGCTGATGGGTGGATGCGAAAGATGAGTCCTTCACCAGCCACCGACCGAAGGCAATCACTGGCCGGGGCCATGCGGAACAGGCAAACCACAGCACCGGAGATGGTTTTGCGCGTTTTCCCTACCGTCCAGCGCGACTTACCGAGTCCGTGGTTCCAATTTCTCGACGCTTCCATTGTGCGATATGTCTTGGCTAATGAACATCCAGGCGCGGCGCCGATGGGAGAAGCGGCGTGGTGAGTGGGGAAACAAAACCGTACCCGTACCGGAAAGCGTGTCCTTATTTTGCACGGCCCGTCGACCGAAATTGGAAGTCCCCGTACCGTGGCAGCTTGCTCGTTGTTCGTTGCGGTTCAGGGTTTTTGTGGATTGCCTTGTCCATGCCATGGTGCATCATGTTTCGTTTAATGAAGCACTGGCGTTTGCTTTAAGCCGGTGAAGTTTAACCGAGTTTCGCTCAAAATAATCTCACTAGTGAGGCTAAAACGAACCAAAACTGTAGTAAAAGGGGTTAGAAGGCTGGCAGACTTTGCCAAAAAAAAAAAACAGGCGCCTAAAAGTATGCACCACACAGAAGAATTAACAGAAACTAAATATATTTGTAAACTTTTCTCAACCTCTCGTTAGCTAAACTACAAAACTTACATTACATTGTTTTATTAGGTGAGTTGATCGATCTGAAAATGCTCACGCTTTTATACGCCTCTTTAAAAGCATCGCAAACGACAGCTAAAGCTTTGAAAGGGGATTTAATTGTGCTATTTTGCGCATAACCGAAAACAATTATTGTTGTAATTAATGTTCAAAGAATGCACAAAAAAAAGGATGTTAAAACATTGCATTCCATCACACAATAAAACGCCCCAATAAGCCCGCACAATGAATCAAACCTTGCGAGATGCGACTTTGAAAGCTGATTAAATAAATTAATGTGAAGCCGATGAAAGCCGGTCGGTGATGTGTCGAGTGCAGAGTGCCACCCAACTGGGGTTTGCTTGTTGCCGACAGGAAGGGTTTCATAAAAATTATTAAAAAAAAGAGGGGGCGCAAAAATAAAAAATTCAACCCGCTTCTCTCCCCCTCCCACTCACACACTCCTACCCTCCCGCGATCGTTTATGCCCGCCGCCAAAAACCGTTTCCGCACTCGGGCCGGGTTTCGGGTGGTCGCATTTAACAGTGCAATCGGAACACGGAATTCCGTTGCGTTTATCGCCCACGCTAGGCCGATACGATTGGCATAAAAATGGCACCGAAATGACGTGGGCATATTATATTGCAAATAATTGCCCCCTATTGGAAAATGTATTTATGCTTCCAGTGAGCAACCGGTTCCGCCGGTTCCAGCCGTCCCCAATCCCCCCACCGGAAGCCTCGCATCGGGGTTTCCAGCATCCCCGTTTCGCACATTTCGGGGCGGGCGTGTGCACGTCCGCGGCACGGGCCGCATTCATTTTTAATTAATTTTAATTTCAATAATTTATCGTAATTAAATTAAATTTCACATGTTTATGAGAATTTAATATTTTCGCCTGCCGTCCCCGGTGTTGGGATATCCGGTCACGGATGAATCGTTTCCGCTCCGACACCGTCCGCCCGGTATGCGAAACACCGATTCGGGTCGGTTTCGCTTCCTCGCATGCCTCGCATTGACCATATGTGTGGGTGAGTGTATCCAGCGGTTGAAAACAAAAATAGCTTCACCGGATCCTGACGTTTTTCGGGCGGCAGACGATTATCCGCCAGCACCGGAAGGATTTCTCGCTCGCGTATCGCTATAAAACCGTGCAAAAGGGATGAATATAATGGACGGTTATAATGATTTCATTTATTTGACGGAAACGTACACCCGCGTCGGTGAGTGTTTTTGGTAGCATTAAAGGCGACTTTAGGCAGTGAAAAAAAAGAAATGGAAAAAATCCCAAAACTGTAACGAAAATATTAACACCGTACTTCGAACTGTTTTATGTATGCAGTAGGCTCATTCGGCTCATTTTACACTAACCGGATTATGGAGGCTCTTATTATTACTTTAGCGGGTGTGATAAAAAACAATACAAAACAATTTTAGAATGTCAATTTCAATTTCAGTCACTTCTGCAGTCAGATTTACATGCAATTTGAGAACAAAGAGATGATCTAGTTGTACTTAAAAAGTGATTGAGTTTTTTTTTTGCTTCTTAAGCATTTTAAAAACGGAAAAAATGTTCAACAATGTTTGATATGAAGACTTAAAATTTTTCTTATTTCACCATAAGAATGAGAATCTGTCATTAAAACGAAAAAAAAATTAATAAATTAGTTTCAAATTACACCTCACAGTCGTTAAAAGCACAGGCACACCAAATTCGTCGCTAGTGTTGAAAAGATAATTTCCCAAAATCGACAAAAAGAAACCACGTAGCCTGTTGATCCAACGCAAAACCTCCGCCTTAAGGCCACGTCCAAATAATGAGACGCATTGGCACACGGGGTTAATTATTACTACCCGCTGTGCGTGGCGCACCAAATTACACTGCCCACAAGGCACACCGTTTTAATGGAATGAATTACCATCAAGCAAGCGGAGTGAAAAGTGCATCTTTGTATGCAGCTTCCGCCTCATAAAATTACCCAAGATATGGCGGTTCATTCTTTTTGCCGCGGACGTTTGCTCGCGGCCGGCGCGGCCTTTCACGTGCTTTTGCGTGCTATTTATTCTAGCGTTTAATCGAGTGAATTTGGCCGTACCGGTCTCACGCCACTTGTCAGCGGATCAATTTTCCACCTCGCTTGGCAACAACCGCCACTTGGCGGGGGGGTCGGGAGAGGGGTGGAGGGAGAGCGAGCGGTGCAATTAAAATTTTATTACGCGAAAAGCGTTGCCCCGGTGTGCCCGGGCCCGAAAATCTTTGCGATCGAAACCATGGCAATCGAACCGCACGGCAAAACCATACGCGCAAAGTTTTCCATTCTTCTTCCACCTGCCAGCCAGCTCGCGGTCAGGTGGAACACAGTTCGTTTGAAACCTGGACAGAACAAAAAAAAAGAGCGCAAAGCGTCTCGATGAGGTTGAGTTAATAATTTATTAACTCGCAAACTTAACCCCAACCGCGCGAGGAGAAGAAGTATTTTTCAGTTTATAATTTTTCGTTTTGCAACCGCTTGCACGATACCACACTTCCGGAATCCGGAGCCGAAGAATGCGGGAGAAAAAAAAACTCCCGCTCAAGGTGAATTTTTACCTCCACCCGTGTACCGTACAAACACTCCCACCGTCCCCTGCAGTCATCAATAATTAATTTTCGGCTCATTAATAAACATTTAACTCTTCTTGTTTTTCGAAACGAAACGGTAGGCAAACTTTGGGCGACTTTTTGGCAGCAAACCGACCGAGTGCAAAATTGGCTGGGAAGTGGATGGAAAAGAAGTTTCGAGACCTCAACCCCGAGCGCAAACTTCGGCCCGTGCAGGTGATCGCTGATAAATGCTTCCAGCACACGCCTGCGCCTGCTAATATTCGAACACGACAGACGGTCGATTTTGATGGCCGAAAGTGGTGGCACGGAGGGCAAGTGGTGAAGCGGAATTATAAATTTTCCTGTCCACAAGTGAAAATTTTAACGACCCGTAACGTACCGGTTTTCATGTGGCCTCGCAGCACAATAGCAGAAACAATGTGATAGGATAAAAAATACCCGCTTTTTTAATTTATTCTAAACACGACACCGTGTGAGCGAACCATTTCAAATCCATAGATCTTCATTAAACCCCGAAGGCTCGGGATCAAGACGTCTCCGGCGTGAGTGTGTCGGTATCTACAAAGCGTGAAAACATTGTAATTGCCGTGGATTTCCGTTAGCTGTACGATTTTTTACGAGCTTCACACACTTCACACATCGGTTGATGGATGATTAAATTTGATGTACTTTTCACAAATCTCTTTTTCACGCCCCGCGAACTTATCGTTTATTGTGTGCATTATAATGGTATTTGTGAAGTATGAACCAATGTTTAGAAATTACGAGGGTGATGTTGATATTTATGATATTTATCGATGCGTGCGAAGTACGAAAGTAGAATCAGAAACCAACTATATCAGACCAATACATTAGATAGGAAAAAAATGTATGGTGGTAAAAAAGAAAATATTTCAAGAAATTTAACTCTAACGTATTAAAATATTCCAACGTATAAAAAATTTTAAAAATATTCAAAGAATCATAAACTTCAAAGCAATTCTGAACCTTTTCCGAAAGAATTTTCAATGTTATCAAGATCAAATAAGAAAAATAAAAGAGAAGAACATTAGAGATCACGGTAAGTGTTAAAATTAAATTCAATGTGACCAGGGTTTTTATTAAAGTTTTCCCTGCTGAAAAATCATTTCAATTTAACATATATAAACGCATAACATAATCAAGATATCGAAATAATTATGCTCCATAAGCTATTGTGTAGAGGACAAGATTAAGTCCGGCACCAATGAAACATTATAAATATGTATATTGAATATGAAAAATATATGAATGAATGAATGAAAAATAATGAATGTTAAAATTAAATTAATAGTAAATAGTAAATTTGTAAATATTAAAGCGTAGAACTTCCCTCCACCAGACACTACAAAGGTGTCGAAGTGTGTGGAGAGTAAATTCTACAGATGGCGCTGATACACTCTAGAGCTCTGTGGAACATTATTAGGATTTTTTTACAATGTACATGTATGAAATAGTCCGAACATTGAAGTCCATCAATTTAAATAGACTTTAACAATTTTCGATTTGTCCGGCATTGAAAAGCAAGAAAAACTGCTCTACTAATCTAATTGCAGGCCTCATAAAAGACTGTCTCCACGTCAAGCTCTTGACAGTGCCAATGTTACCCGGGGCTAATTTGAATGCCAGTACGGAACGCTTCGATTCCGTCGACAGGCTTAGCCTCCCTGTGCCGGCGCTGCCACACGTCATCTTACCCATTCATCTCGAAATGCATCCCGACGCTGCACCGCCTCCAGTAATGCACTCGAACCATCCATCACCATCATCACTTCTGGAGTGTTGGGAGATTGCTCAGAGGGACCGACGCCGGGTTCGAACGAAACGTGCGGTCTCGTATGGAATGGAAAAAAAAAGAACAACAGTCCATCAGCCCCGGCTGGCATGGACGAGGCAGAGTTTAGCAACAATAAAAAAAATGAAACGAAACGAACTAACAACGGTTTATCTCCGGGCACGTACTCGATGAAGTTTCGAAGTTTATCATATCCTTCCCACCGTCTCGTAGTCGATCACGTCGGATCACAAATCGTGTACGATGCGACCGTGTGGTACACGTTGCCCCCCGGGGGGAACTAGTTCTGCTGCTTCCCTTACCCGTAAAGGCATGCCGGGTACGTCCGTCGCGCGTCCAACAACACTTTTAACAGGACAATGTCCACAGTTTGTAGCTACTCAGGAAATTTCTTTACGCAGCTACTCAGGAAACGCACACGGCATATCTGGAGGCTATTAAAACGGACATATTTTTTGTTCCCCTCGCGCACTTCTCGGGTACGCTCTCCGCCGGTATCACCGTTCGCAGAACGCTCCAGGGCGGCTTCCAAGGATACGACGTCGGTTCGAGACCGGCGTGCTGACCGTTGCTGTGGCGCCCAGTCAGGAAGAATGAACGCCAGCACGGCTGAAGGCCCCACAACGGTACGAAGGGCTTATTATGATGTGTTTTCGAATGCCCACACCGATAAGCATGCATGCACACCGGAGTTCGGAGAGTTTTTGGTCGTATTATTAGAGGGGAAGTTGTTTTTTTTCTGTTGCGATGAGACCACGCTTCTTGGACGAGGCACCTTTGCGTGTGATGTTGGTGGATATTCTCGGGTTTTCAAAAGATTTTCAGTGCGATTCGGTGCGATTGTTTCGAGAAAATTAAAAGAAAACAATATAGCTTACCCGCTTCCCGGATTGTCAGACCCGTTCAAAGACTTCTCGAACTAGTACATTTTGGGCTTTGAAACTCAGAATATTCGACGTAAAGAGTACCTGAAATGTAAGAAAAAAACGAATTAGTTTCATCTCTAGCGTGATGCTATTAATATTCTAATTCTCTAAGTTGATCTTACTTCATACAACTCAGATAAGTAGGGATTAATTAAAACCAAAAGATAAATTACACCAGCCACACCTCTTAATGCAATTAACCATCCCAAGCGCACTCGACACATGACCATTTGGGGACCCTTTTTAACAAATTCTTCGCAATTTATCGCAATCCTTTCCGCTGCGGATCCGACCCCTGAGTGCTCGGCCGTATTTTTATTCCTCGCCACACAGCTTTCGAATAATTAATAGCTTTTAATAAAGTAATTAGAGCGTGCATAGGTTACCATCAACACGGCTTTGGAGTACACCTCCACCTTGCCCTTTGTTTTTATTTGCAGGAATTCATAACCGGCACCGGCTACGCCGCACCGGAAGCCGAAATAATTCAATTCCACTACCATTGCGCACCCTGGGACGGGACACTTGTGCGCTTTCCCACACATACGCGGTGCCGCGGGTCAAGGTATGCAGCCCGGGAAAGGAACGGACCCTTTTGTCCAACCAATTTTTCTCCCTTTGCAAAGATAACCTTCCTGCGAAAAGGAACCCTTTCGCATGTTGTTTCGCCGCTCCCCGCCTCTTCGGAAGTGTGTGTTATTGTTATTTTTGGTTTCGCAAAATATTTTATAATATCCCCCACCGGTTCGGAAAACCCAACGGTGTCCAGTGTCCGCTTGTGGATCCTTTTTGTTCGAAACCAAAAATATCTGACCGCTTCCGTCCGGGATGCGTACGGTGTAAGGTGTAATTTTTTGGGCCAACGTCGGACGTCGCATGAGCATCCTTTCGGTATCGGATGATCCGGTCGGGGTGCGTACTTGCTGACCGTACGAAGAGGCATGATGAAGCATTCTTGGCATTCGCCAGTAGCCAAGCATCTTTGATCTGTCCATCATCATGGGAAGCTCTGCTTTCGAATGTGCAAACCCAATAGGCTCGATGTGCACGGAAATTCCTCAATCCAGTCCCGTTTCGGGGCGGGAAGGCAAATAGAAACAGTTTGGTGCCCCTTATACGCCGAAAGATCCGTCCGGTGCTACGGTGAACCAGAAAAAAAAAACGATAACCAACCGGCCAGCGATACCGAAGGACGTAGCCAATTTCCTGAAGGACTTCTTTCTCGATTTTTATCTACCGGCTCTGCGTGCTTGTGCGGCCTTCGACCTAAGAAAATATTAGTTTTCGATTAGAAAATTTAAATGAGCCGTCTTTGGGTGGCATGTGAGAACGCCGGCCGATGTCCGTACAGGTTTCCGATCGGCTCGGGTTCTAGCCGTACCTGCAAGGGGTTTTCGAGTGAAAAAGAATCCAAGAATACGTTCCGCACAACAATGCAGGCTTCGGACGGAAAAATACACATACGAAACGGCCGGTGCCACATCGCTTTGGAAAACCGGGAATTGGAAAACTCGTTCGCATCAAAAGGTAATTAGCACCTGAACGCAATCAAACTATCATTTACCGGAGGAGAGCACCACCATCTACCAGTGATGCAACGCATACGAGAGCAAGGCACAGATCGAAACCGAACGCAATCACAAAGATCTAGCGTGTATGTGTGTGCAAGTGGTGAGAGGTGAATCATAAATTATTCAAAAGTGACACCACTTGCACCGTTCGGTTCCCCGGGGTTCGACTTCATCCCAGCACCCCGACATACGAAATTTTGTGGCCAAAATCCTCTCCACTAACACGTTGGCGACGTTTCGACGTCGACGACGACGACGACAGCGATGATGACGATGATGATGATTAGCTAAGTTTTCCGGAGCACCAGCTTTTTGGGCAACAAGTTTCCTTCCATCCGACGAACTTGTCCATCACACCCGGTGCCGGGTGACGTCGTGCGCTCGAAGAAAACCGACATTCGTTCTCCCACCGGGCAGGATGTGCGGCCACCGCACCGCACAGGTGTCACTAATGGTGGGTTGATTGATTTCCAAAGGGCCGATACCGGCTGGTGCTGAGCTGCTGTACCCGAGATTTACCCCAACAACTACGACACGAGCTAAGAAACACGCTCTCCATTGTGTTTGCGTGTGTCGACATGTGCGTGGGTTTGCGATTGCGGATGCCTTCAGATCGTCTGCAAGTGATTGATGGTGTAATGAATACTTTTGCTTAGCGAGAAACAAGGGTTACTGAAAACTTTCAATCAAGGTACGGTGTGTTTTAATAAAACATTACATCTTATCGTTTCGGGCACGTGCTGGTGGGGGGAGGGAGGATCGCTTCTCAAGCGAATGGGTTTTTTGGGTGTACTAAATTAACTAAGGATTACTTGCGGGTACCTCCACACGGTTCGGGTGGGTAGAAGCTGTAGAACGGTAGCACAACGATATTTGGCACACGAACAAGCATTTAACACACGAAAACTTAATCAATCGAAAATTTAATCGATCGCGAACGCACTGTTAACTGCACTGCACAAATGTAAACAAATGAACTGTCAAAACGCGTTTGGCTTGCTTCGATCGACTTCTCTCAGAGGGCGCCACTACTGTATTTATCGAAAAACGTAAAGTATACCTCAAAGTAATTAGCTTGAATTTTATTCGTTTCTCTACGTTCGTCATCGTTTCTAACCTTAAACATTTTTAAATAACGCTGCATTGTCGATGGCATGATTTATCAAAATTTGTTCCTCTCAGAACACAACGTCAACGCCGCTTTTCTCACTCGTATCATCACGAACGTTTAGCTGCCGGCCGGCTAACGAACCATGAAGAATGTAGACTACTTCTACCGTTCAGGCAGCCATATAGGATCGAACCTGTGTACCGTCCCAAACTCGGGTGGATAGAAAAACTTCAGCAATTTACCAACCTGCTTCCGAAAGTGTGTGTGTCGGTAGGTGAGTGTCCCGATCACCACACGGCCGACGGGACACAATCCTTTGAAGACGCAAGAGTCCTCATCGGCAATCCCCAGCCGGGGCTGGGGATTCTGGGGATCAGTCTGGAGTAAATTAAGCATAAAACGTCTAATGCTATTAAAGATTTTATCACATCACTTCCATCGTACCGGCGGCTCCGGTGCGGATAAGGAACTCGTGTTAAATGTTCCGTCAGATATGTGTCCCCCTCGGTCGTCCTCAAGGCAGTGCTTCATTTTGGGAGACAACTTGAAGAATGTACAGCGTGTGCTGCGTTGCTTTCGATCTAACCATACTAGAGATCCGTGCGGATGTTGGGATAAGCTAACATTAGCCAGTAGCTTAGGTGCCCAAGCATCCCTGGTAATGGACAGTATAACGCCCCGCCCGGTAGGAAGAAATCGCTCACACGTTTCTTCTCGATTGTTTAGATATTTGTGGTTGAAAAATGCTTCCTAGCAGGAAGACAGGCGGAGGGGGTCGGAAACTTGAAAAAGACTCCTTTTGACACCAGCAGGCAATGTGCTACTAATAATTCTTTACGACGCTGTTCATGTTCTCGAACCCGGTCTGTTTTCTGAGTGGGACCACCCGCATGAAGAAATCTAGCCCATCCAAATTAGAACCACACTTCAGGTCCTGCAAAGTGTGGGTGGGTTGGGGCTGCAAAATGGGAATTTTATGCATACTTATTAGCCATAAATTCGGTTTCGGCCGAGTTCCGGAAAACCCCCGCCTCATTCACGCTGAGAATCGACTCATTTATTAGCACCCCAAGGGAAGGGTAACCGAAAGGGAAACAATTTTCATTCCTCGTACCACCAGAGCAGCACGAAGCAGCAGTGCTTGCCCGTAACAATCGAAAAGGCACCGAACTGAGTCGTCGAATGTGGGAATGGAGCTCTCGGAGCAAGAATTTTGATTCTAAGCTCGGAAAAGCATAAATTTTCATCGAATTGAAGAGTGAAAACTAGCAAAAAAATGTGTTACAATCCCGGTGCCATACGAAGCGGCTGCGGCATACGCTGGGAACATATTTTAAATGGGTTGCATTTTATTACAGTATTTATTCGCTAGACACTTTTGTTCCGCCGCCGACCAGCGCCATCGGCAACCAGCGAGATCTGCCCTGGGGGTGGAATTCGGGGCGTTCCGACACCAGCGCATTGCTTCTTTCGGGAGCGTTGAGGGCAAATTCTTTTGGCAACCACGAACAACAGCAAGAAAAAAACCCCAGCGAGAGTATCATAATTTATACCAAATCGTGCCGGCTACGCCATCGATTTTTGAAGCAGGTGCTGGGCTTCAATGGTGAACGGGCGTGCATATTTTAAAATTGGGCTCCGACTGCAAAGCCCCAAATATGCGTTCAGTTTAATGGCGCGCTTATTAAACGGTTGAAATTGAGAGCTTACTTACTGGTTAGAAAGAGCGAAACACGATAGGGTAGTAAGTGTTTCGTTATGCATAAGAAAAAGGGAGTGCATACATTAAGATTCTATAGTCAAGGTGCAAATTACGACCAGGTACGAAATAGATAATAAGTCATATATCAAAGCAAAATAGCTAACTATAGCCAGAGTTTGTAAAGAAATTAATCAAAGTAATAATGCACATCTTGGGATGTATTGGATATGAAAACTTCATTAAGAGTATATTTTTTACTGACGTTTATTAATGCTATTTGCATTTGTAACGTTTTTACTAAATGTTTATTATGTTAATAAATAATCCATAGAGCTAAAGAAATAAGTAACAATTTAATAACACACGTTCACATATTTTTTTTAATTTTGATCTCTTGAAATCTGTAAATTCTGTTCAAGGTTTTTATTTTGATTTTCTAATCTGTTTTAAGATGAAACTTTGTTGAAATCATTTATTATATTTAGTGTATTCTATATCAATAGGTAGAATTGAACTTTATTATTATTATTTAAGGCCTTCAAAATTTGATCTAAATGTTTTTTTAACTTTTCACTATTAGCAATTCAATGAAACAATCAAAGTATCCATGAGTAATAAAACACTAATTATTAAATAATTTTGTTTTCTAACCAACTGCTAGTATTTGTTTTGAATTTTGTAACAACTGATTCCTGCGCATCTAAAGAAGGTTAAAGGTTACTGGAACAACAAGTAAACGTCGCTTATATCTTGCCAATTGCAATTTTCGAAATTAAAAATCGATATCCCTACGATTGTTCAAGTCATTCCCACCATCGGTAGCTGCCTGACTTGAACATTCCCCTCAACCTCGAGCCGTTTACCAGTTGGTTTCACTGCTTTCTTCTTTGCCTCTGCTGTTTCTGAATATTGAAGCAACTTAATTAGTTGCAGCTCGTACGCCCTACCCTCGCAGAACCAGGTCAAACGGTATCGAGACGGCGCAACAGTCGCTTAAGCGGTTCTTCACAAAAACGGCTTCCACGGCTCACGGCTCATCACCATTATCAGCCTGATGTGCGTCATGATTGTGGTGTAATTTGCAGACTCTACCCTCCCGTCGGGTTTTGCGTTAAACGCAGCATCACCATCATCATCACCGGGCAGCGGAGAGTTTGTTGAATTAATTTTGAACCTTATTGCTTCCCGCTTGTGTTCCCTGTTTTCACCAAACGCAACCCCTGGTTGACCCCTGCGGAAGAGGACGCTCCGGATCGAGGAGCAAATCGCCTAATCGTCTCCGGTTCCGGTCGGTTTCCGGGGTCGCCCCGTGGCGGAGCCGATGCTTGAAATGTGCTGACGCAATGTGATTGAATTTTCCAACAAAACGGGCCACCGATAGCGCGCGGACGCATGGACGCCGAGCACGTTTCGGCGTCACCGGCAGGCTAGAGGGGTGATCAAAACTGTTGAAAATGAAGATTCCCTTCCGACCACGTGGCGCATCTGCCGTGGACAGTCCGTAGGCTCACTGTCTTACGAGAGAGAGAGAGAGAGAGAGAGAGAGAGAGAGAGAGAGGAGGGGAGCAAACACAGGGCAAACAATTAGCGACGTGCCGTTCGGTCAACATGTGGGCTAAACGGGGTCCCATGCCGAGAACATGGGTTCGATGAGCCCGTGGGTTCGGTTTCGGTGTGAGCGATTGAACCGTTTTTTAAAGGTATTTTTCCATTACGAGCCAGTTTCGCTGGCGGAAACGCGGGGTTCGCTGCTCGTTAGAGGGAAGATTAATTATGCTCCTATCAATGCCAAACGATGATTGCTCGTTTTGAGGAGTGGTTTACAATGAGTTAGCATACGCGGGGAGGCTAGCTTTACGAGTATTTTCGCAAGCAATCATTAACAGACTCACCGCTCATGTTCATAACGATTTGCTCGACGTAACACGAGAGCATGGGGCATGTGACTACATTTATTGAACGCCTGTTTCGCCTCGAGTTTGGTGTAATTACGTACATCATAATCATGGTGCGGCAAGTGAGTGAATTTAATTAGATATTTGTTTAACCGACAAGCCGACAATCAATCTGGTTGTATCGATTAAATTTATTTCTAGCTGAGGGAAAAGGGTTTGAACGGAATAATTTTATGATTTGTAGAATTCTTTCACCTTCACTTTCTTTGGATTGGAGTTTTCAAAATTTATTGATGTAATGTTTTATTATCAATACTGTCATATTGAATTACTTTGTACTGGATAGATTAAGCTGCTATAAAAATAGAAGAATCCTTTCGAAAACGTGTTAAAAAATTTCAGTTACAATATATTATTTAAAAAAATAAATTGATCTAACCATAAAAGAGTAATACTTTATGCATAACGAGCAACATTGCTTAAGGATAAGGAACGCATTAACTATTTTTAGAATCTAAGATAAACTCAAAATATAATTTTCATCATCTGTTAAAATCCATTGAAAAAAAATTAAAAGCGCCCTCTGCCAGAAATAAAACGCACTATAAAATACGGCCCACTCAGATTAGACACGTCACGAGTAGAAATGTTCACGCCACTATTTTAGAGCCAAAAACATTCGACCCAATCGACGAGATGAATCGCTTACTCTTCCAATTGACAAGCCATCGATCGTAACTGAGTTGCAAGCTCACCCGGATTTTACAATTAATTATATTACGCAAACGAAATATTAATGAAAACCTCGACCGCCTGCTGCATTACGAATGCATACACCGCGTCCATTGTTTTCACGCTTTTGCCACACAATCGCGTGGGGTACCTTATTTAAATTCAATTAAAATCCAACACAGCGCCGGGCCAAACTATGCCAAACGCTAGCGCGCCCGCACTACCCACACGACACACGGCATCAGTCGTTGCGCGGAAAAATTCGCCCATATTTGCCGAGCGGGTTAAATATTCATATTTCAATTACCGATCGATCCGTCGATCCAATTTCGTCCCAGCTCGTGGGCATCCCATCATCCCGTACCGTCACCGTAGACATTGCTAAATCATGTTAACTCCAATATTAACGTTTATCGTAGTGTTTCCTTTTTTTCTGTGCGCCAACCGCACCGCGGCAAGGTTGCCCAAAAAACTGTTCATGGCCTCCTAGAAGAGAGTACAGAACAAAACAAAAAAAAAACGAAGCAATAGAACTAGTGACCCGAGCGAAGCTGGGTCGAGCATAAAATAATAGCACATAAAATCCATGCTTTCCAATTCAATTTGTGTAATACGCGGGCGAGGGAACGTGGCCCCAAGTTTGCGGGAATGATTCGGGCTCGGGTTTCACCGCGCTCGGATTTCCCGGAGCGGTTCCATTCAAGCGCCGAACAAAAGAGTTATTGTGTATGAATTTTTTAAGATATATTGTACAGGCACAGTGGTAATAAAAATTATCTGTAACCGGGACGTTTCCCACAATGTTTGCAGTGTATGTTGCATTTTTTGTACACTCCATTTTGCATCCTGCAGTGTTTTATCGGACTCGCAGGAATAATGTTTACGGGGCAGGAAAATGCATCGTGGCGATAAAAAATTTCCGTTCCTGTTTTTTTTTTTTGTAGTTTTTACCATTTAAATTAGTTTTAGAAGCGCTGTAAATTTTATTCAATACCGATCGCTATTTACGATCGCACTGTTCCTATACTCACTATTGTTTGTGCAAGAATTGAAAATTGTAAATATTTCATCGCTCGGGAAGATCTTTTTTGAAAACGCAAAATTCAAAACGAATCAAGAGAATTTAGTTTGAAAAAAATTCTTCTCGTATCGATAATTTACCCGAAATCGCTGAAATTTTGCTTTGTTCGCGTACGCCCATCCCCGATTTTGCACATTTTGCCACACTGGGCGAGAGTATAAAAACAAAACAAAAACCTTCCGGAACCTCATCCGTTTCGGATGTTTCCCTTCGTGCTCCTCCTAACCTCCCACACACCATGGTTTGAGGTAAAACCTCAGTTCCAATTAAGCAATTAAAACGACTCGATTCGTCACGCTCGGATCGCTCTCGTGTGTTTCAGTACAATTGGGCACCATTTTGGAGAGCTCAAGCGTGTGTGTGTGTGTGTGTATGGGTTTATGTGATGCCTATTGTCCTTCTTCTCCCCTGACCACCACATTCATACCCGTCAGCCCGTGGTTAGGGACTGTCGAATTTAAATATCACCAAACGGACCCATTTTTCTGTCTCCTTTCCGTTCAAAACGCACCCGTTGCTACGCAAAACCCCACTTACCAGGTTGCTAGGAGGTACCAAATCGGGCCTTCCCCGAGCAACGGCCTAAAAGGAAAAGGGGGAGAGCAACATCAACCTCCCGAAAACTTATTTATTATGCCCGCATGTATAAATTAATTTCACATTTATTAATTAGCGCAATGAAACTAAATTATTCATGGATGCACATTTGTGTTTGGGAATCCATGCGTGCGTGTGCGTGTGTATAGAAAATGGCGACTAGCGACCAATTTTCCGTGCAATATTGACTCACTTTTGCCGTCCGCGTTCACCCAACGACGCGCGGGAAAAATCCCCACCGAACAGCCCATTTCCGACCACGGTTTTCTGCAACACTCCGGAACCGCTCGCTGGTACCACCATAAAATGGGAATTTATTTTCCAACTAATGATCAGCATTAGAAAAATACACATATGCACAATCGGTTGCAGTTTTTAGACGCGCACACACCATCAAACATCCCGCACCTCCCGCATCATCCAGCAACGCAAACAATCGCACCGGATGTGTCCATGACTAACTAATGTTGAAGTTTTTGACAATCCGGACACCGTGGTGCATCGCGGAAAAACGCAACGCCACCATGACCTCACCACGGCATGGGGGAAAATTGCGTTTTCCGGGTAGCGTAATAGAAGCGAGGGTTTTTTTTCATTTTCCCGCTGAATATGTGTAAACTGAGATTTTTCTCCGTCCAGGCGTGCAAGCGGGACAAGAAATTTGAGATGTTTTGCAAAATAAAAATCATACCAATGTATCGTTGCGTGCTTTAGGCGTAATTTTAGGAAAAAAAAAAGAGTTCAACCCGTCCGGTTCAGCTGGAATTAATTGCAATTAAATAAATTGAAAAAATCCACACAGCAGATGTACTATGACTAGTAGTGCATACGGTCAGAGTTTAAATGTATTATATTACATGTCAAACACTTTAATAATCTTTTTTCACTATACCTGTCTAGTAGGGGAAAATTTAAGCAAGTTTTAATAACTTTAGATATTTATTTGAAGCTTGTAATTGGTACACTTTTTAAAACCCAAAAAAGAATAACATTTGTTATCAAACGGAATCTGCCAACGTGAAAAGGTTTAAAGCCTCTGCCAGAAAAGTACAAAAGCCCTTTAAATTTCAATAAAATTTATAACTGATCGTATAAATACTTCATTTTTTCGTTATTTACAATAACTTTTCCTATTTTTTTCTTGCAATGCAACTAATCAAATATCTAGTGAAAATGTAAGAAATTGTTTTTTCAATACCAGGAAAAATGCCCTGTTTGAGGACTGTCGACCTCGGCTTGAAGACTCTATTTTTTATTAAAACTGTATGCTGCTGGGAAGAATAAAATCATATCTAAAGCATGCGACAGCATTTTGTTCGGAAAAATGTAAACTTTCAAACGGAAATTACTGTTCGGTATAAATTATTAATAAATGCACGTAAAAAAAGTATTTTTTTTTTTGTCAATTTTTTTGATTAGCCTAAGAACATTCGAATATGCGATTGCTTCGAATGCGTTAAAAGCTTTTCATCAATTTTATTTCTATTCAACACACTTTTCACGTACAATTTTATGATCAAAGTTTACTCAAATTTGATTACATTCGTTCCGAACATTTATGACATGAACTATTTCTTTAGAGAACTCACTTTCCCAAGCCTCATGCCCCCAACTTATTGCAACTAAAAATAACTATCGGGCGAAAAAAAACCCATTTCTACACGCACCACATCAATACCGCACTAATAGATCCCACAAAATTTGACGTGATGGGCCGTGCCGGGCGATAAACTAATCCCTCTTTGTGTGATGATTCACAACCATCCCGTGCTGGTTCGCAACCAACCGCTCGTGAAAATGACTTTTCAGCTATCATCGATACAAAAAAAAGGATCGTGTGCATTTGCTGCCCTTCTCGCTCCCCCAAAACACCACTCCAACCGCAATGTCACGTCGCGTAATGGAGCCACCTGACGGGCTCGGTTGGGCTGGTTTTTGCCACACTTCACCCCGCACAAAGCCTCCACAGCTAGCGCTATTTGATTGCTGCCCATCGGTGCCCCATTGTCCAATCTGTCACGTTTAGGCAGGCCCATCGAACCGTACCACAAACCCAACGGCGACGCTTGATGCAAATTTAGAGAAAACGATCCATTTAACCTCCACCGCCCGGTTTTTGCTACTGCGTTTCCAATTTTTTCCTTTCCTCCCCTCAACCCCTGGACAGCGCGTAGAGTAACGCAAATAGTTTAGCCACAGAATTGGACACACATTTTCGAGGACCAGCGGGTGAACGGGAACGTGCCACGTGTAACTGTACCACCTTACCGGCTCAATTACCAGCATACCGCAAATGCCATTACAATTCAACCGCACGGCCGCGAATGGGTCCGGGCCCACGCGTTCCGTCCGCAAAACGTTCGGTCGAATAATTGTTTTCAAATTGCACCGAAATTACGTGATCGCTGGGTGGGGTATCGCCCGGGGTCAAACTCCCTCCCACGGTTGGGTTCAAACGGTGCTATTAAACATCATCGATTCCGCATCGATTACGCTGGCTCTTCTACTCCCTCTTTCCCAGGGAACAAACATGCAGGACATGTTTTTTTCTGGTCCGAAGTCGGGATTGTTTTTCATTTAACAAACCTCATTTTACAATGGACCCAGCGCCTGCCGCCTGTGCCATTGCGTAGGCATTAGCCGCAGCAACCACTGGAAAAAGAATGATCAATTGGGAAATGATGCCCAATATTCCACGACAATTCGGTTCGGTGGTGATATTTTTAACTAATTTAACTAGCGACTACCAGGTTTGAGACTTTGAAACTTGGGCTTTGAGTTATAGAAGATTTAAAATTTATAAAACAGGTGATGGTATATTTTATAAGAAGTTTTCCCAATAACATACGGTAAACATGAGCTCTGCAATGCTTTAATGAATGTGATTTAAAGTGTTATAATTTTATTACAGGGGTTTCAGCAAATGATCTTCTTGAAATAATACAATCTTCATTGCTGCATCTTTATTCTATTTTCTCCAATCTAATCATTCCCTTACAACAATTCATCTTCCGTCCTATACATTAACTCTCATTCTTCATCAACAGAAGACCATTCCAAAGCACTTTCACAGCCAAACTGGAGCCTCACTCACGCTCACGCTGAGGAGAATTTAATAACTGACAAACAAAATTTAATTTAACCCCTTTTTCTAGAACAAGCCGACGCCTATCATCCTCCGCAACGACAAGGTTGTCGACGCCAAAAAAGGAGGCGCCCGGTCGGCGACGGAACCTGATTGTGACAATAAGAAACCGCGGAGTGGGGACGGCCAATCTTACAAGCCACCATGAACCCAAAAAGTGTATGAATGTGTATGTTCAATCACAAGGAATTTTGCGTTTTTCTTTCACCCCCGGTCGGCTTCGAGCTCGGGAATACTTTTTTCATTTACTTACTTAGGCAATGACGCTTCGTTGAACGGGATCAACACGAGCAAGTGGTGTTTCGGAACGGTGTATCGGTGGCAAAAACAATAATAACATCCGAGTTGGATGAGGACGAGGCGGCAGCGAAACGCGCTCCGCGTTATGTCAGCATCGTTCGTCAGATTTCGTAACCTTATTCTGGCAAGTGATGCCCTGGCGTCATTCCTCGGTTTTAGTGGGCGAGAAGAGAAATAAGGACATTCCCTACTACCGTATCGGACGGCGGACAAACGGCAGAGAGCAGAATAGAGCCCGTCCTCCAACCTTTCGTTCGATAATTTATACAACAATCGACAGTTGCCGCCGGATCTTCATCGCCCGCTTGTGCCTTTTCCCTTCCACGCTCCAACCTTTTGTTCTATCCACTTGTTAATTGTATCGTTCGCTGTTTGTTCGTCCATCCACCGTGGAGCGGTTTGTATTTTTTTCGGAAAGAAAAACACGTTACTCGAGCGGAAGAAGTGGCTGAACAGGGAGCAAAAAACAACAAACTTTCTCCGCAAGTCGTTCGACATCTCGAAGCCGGAGAGGGGCGGAAAGGAAACCGAAACCCCTCCTGGAGAAAAAGACAATGGACATGATTCACGGCTAAGTCGACCTTGATGGTATCGAGGGCTTGTCAACGCAATATCAACCGCCCCAAGCGGCGGGAATGGGTAGAAGTGGCTATAGCAATTTTGGAAATTAATAACCGGCAAAGATAGTCCGGTGTTTTGAGAGGCTTTCCGGATGCTTTTATCAATTCTGTCCCACACAGTTCTTTCGGGTTTTCTCGACAACCCTTTCTGTCTGAGCCGCCAGAGAATGGCACAGTTTGTCACTTTTGCTGTGGCTTTTTGTAGGGCATGTTGGGTTTGGGATATATTTTTTTATGTCTGTGTGATTTGTTTGATTTTTCATCATGACAAGTCGATACTTATTGATTTACTTAACGATTTACCTAATATAAAGCTATCTCACACTTACGTAAACTAAAGCGTCAACCTTACTCAAATTTCTTCCCAGCTGATAGCTTTTAATGCTCAGTTCGGCAAAAAAATACCCTTAGTAGTGATAAATACTAAAACGGAACTCGTTGATTTAGCCACCAATTATTCTCAGCGCCATCTGTGCTCAAACAGCAAAACCGATGTCGTGTTCTGTTCTAAGCACATCTGTTTAGCGAATGTTTCTGTTTGTATTCCACGAATATCCCAAGCTGAGCCTGTTTTTTTACGGCTCGTCAAACCTCTCCACCCTGTCCGCAGTGTCAATCATAGATGTAACGTTGAACCTTGGCTCAGTTTTCAGCTTTCGTTCTTGTTGCTGTATTTTTTGTAGCTCTACTGCTACTACTCCTTCAAACACCGGCACTAGAACAGATCCTAATTAAGAAACATCTGCGCGGGAGCCGGCCTAGCTCAGCCGGCAGCAAATTAAAAAATACTTCACCAATGAACAAGTTTTTCAACAATCCTTCCACATCGCCCCGCGTTCCATTCGTACTCATTCGCTCGTGTGTTTTTTTTTTTGTTTTTCCTTCGTCGGGTGACTAGCCCGGTAGCAACAATGCCGAAGTGTAATCCTTCTGTCGCATCGGCGTTGATGCGTCCTCTCGGTTGTCCCCTACCGGGAAGGACCTAAACACTGCCTAGTGATGAGCGGTGTGTGTTTGGCCGACATGCCACACAAGAACACGAGCCGTTCACTTCATCTAACAAGCCCACCACCAACAGCAGCCCCGTAATGAGAGTAGGCCGCTTGACGAATTCGTTTTAATTAAATTTTTGCCCGTCTAAACTTGTGCCCAGAGCCTCCCGGTGCGACTCCACTTAAGGAGCATGTAGTCACAAATACAAAAGTTGGTTGTCGCCGGGAAAGTGTGGACGAAACGGAAAAAAAATCCTTGCAAACTGGCATTAGATGGCGTGCACTGCGGGTTCTCGCTCGTCTCAACAACGACGCAAGAGTGTACCAATAATGCCACCTTTACCCGGTACCGAACCCCGCCCGACTTCGGAGGACAAAATTAGCACAATATAGCACACCGGTACGCCCGGCCCGGCAAAGCCATCATCGCATCATCGTTCCAAGAAGTGAAGCGATTGCGCGCCCACCGAACGGAGGTCGCTAAGAGAAAAAAGAAGAGAAAATAGCTGCACCCGGTGCGGTAATCACTAGCGCAAACATCAACACGCGCCTCTCCCGATAGACTTTGACAGATTTTTTTTCTCATTTCGCCATAAAGTTTGACACAAACCACAAGAGCGCGAGCACCGACAAACCAAAACACATAAAAAGGCATCAAAGCAGGCGGCAAGCAGGTTGCCCCGGATGACAGTTCATATTTATCTTACGGCAGTGGCAGATGAAAAATCATTCCGAAACTTTCCACCAGGCGGCGCAGTATGTGATGCGACACTGTGACTTTTACATACGCCAATATTTGCACACCGCGCTTCGGTTCCCGCAAGCGGCCTTACCGAATGAATTAAATTGAAGCAGCGCGTACGGTGGCGTTCGTCTTTAATTAATCGCGTGCCTTGCCTGCTTTTGCGGAGGCAAAACGGGCCCGCTGGGGAAATCTGTACTTGCCGGTATTCTGGTTCAAATTCAATTAGACGCTTCAGCTTGTTCGAACCACCGCGTCCGCCACCACCACCGAAAGGAGTCGCACCTGCCGTTTCTAATTGCCTTCGTTTGGCTGGCGCTTGTCGGGCGCCGGTCGTGCCAGTTGAATTCGATTTTATCACGAGCCCGAGAGTGGGGCCAACTGGGTTTGACTGTTAATAATCAGCACAACTATTCGATTCTGGCGCTGGTGCTGGGCACCGCCGCCCGGCCAGCTTTACTGTGTGCAGCAGCCTAACGAATGCATACAATGCAATGGTACCGCCGGGCTGCATGAATAACGGCGGCCGGACAATTGCGGTTGATTACCCTATTTGGATCATTAGGACGGCGATGGCGATGGTTGGGCAGCACGATATACTGCAACTTGTCATCGGGCTTCCAGCAGGACTCGCTGGTTCCATGCCCACGGGCTAGCCTTGGGCGGGGATTACCGATGGGTGCTTTCGATGATTTATGCCCGTGGCTTATCCGCAACAGATGATGACGGGTGCGATGCAACGTTGTTGCGCGCAATTATTGTTGTTCGATATAGGGACATCAAATCGATGCCACGATTAATTTTAACTGTTTACAGGTATGTAAGCTATTATTTACTTTAATTTTTTACTCCAAATCGATGTGAATGGAAAATGTTTTAATAAATTTGAATTTCCTCGTGCTGCAGTTAGAAAATACGATCAAAAATATTTAATTAATATTACAAAAAATAAATTTGTTGTATCAAATCTCGATAATTTCAATATATTTTCAACAAGGCTTTTGTAGTTTCATTTAAATTTTCCTTTATTTTACCAACATGAATGTGAAAAATCAACTTCATCTAATTAAGAATACGTGAACACTCTTTTTTATTCGTATTCTTTTGGAATCTAATTCGTTAGACAATGGCATTCTCTTTTCATTTCTTTTTTTTCAGCCAATTTCTGTAGAGATTAATTCTAATTCGGTGTGTCTGAAGTAGATTTCTTGCCAACTTGAATCAAAAAGATAATGTTTTAAAAGCGTTTAAATTCTGTTTAAGAAATGCCAAAAATGAGTAATGTGCATTACATTAACGAGAAACCATGCTTAAGCAATAAAAATGTAAAATATATTAAAATCTTTGTAAAATTCAAATTAAAAGATTTAAATGAAAACATAAACAGTAATGTTTAAAATAAATCTGAAGTTTTTGCTGAAAAATTGAAATACGTATTCAATAACCTGCTTTATTTCCTGTATCAAAACGAAACTGAACAACCAGTGACACGGCTTTCTCCTCAATCCACCGAAAACCATTGCATTACCATTTTCTCCCGGAGTAACTTTCTCAGTTCATTTATATTACAATCCCTCCCCAGCCACTCGAGGGCACAAGAAAACGGCTCACCATCAATGACATTCAGCCTTTCTGCACCTTACCAAGGCGTAACGAATTTATGTTAAAGACACGCATTAACGAAAACGTGCACAAAAAAATAAACACTCACGAACACAATCTACCAGCACGACCTCAACCGGTCCCGAACTACGGACACATTTCCTCTCATTAACCGAGGCGCGGGCAGGGCATGGCGAAAGCCGGTCCGTCGCAAAAAGTCGCCCGAGCCCAGCATTGGCGGCGGTTAATCACCTGGACTCATAAATCGTGTCAGCGCCACCGCCACCGGCTTTAGCAGCAGCACTGCCGTCGGTGGCTCCCGGGCCGTTCGGTGGTAGACCGGTTTCCTGGCCTCATTAGCACCGAAATGGCACGGTTTCAACCGAAAGGTGCGTGAAAGAGGCGAAGCGGTTGGGTGCTAAAAAATAATGCATAAATACATTTAAGAAAGCATAACCGGGTGCCCCTGGTTGTGGTGGTGGTGGTACTGCCGGAGCTGGTGGGAGCGAGGGGCGGCACATGCAGGCGATTTATGCCATAATTTTGGACCCACCAGCAGACGGTTGGGCGATGGTTGGTGAATTTATGTTCCTCTAGCTTTTGTTATGATAATTTTTGCCGCCATACCTCCACGCCAAATGCTGCGAACTTGGCTTGTTGGTAACCTAGATCGACATACCTGCGTGAAACGATCGAGTGGTTATTCACTGTTTTGTTATGGATTTTTATAGCACTTTTTATAGCAAGCAGCGCGTCGATTATCGAACACTGTATACTAATCAATTTATGGCTTTTTTAATAGTGTATTTTAATAGTGTGCCATTTAAAGTAAGTAAAATTAAATCAAATTGTAAATTGTGTTATTCAATTGCTATTATTAAAAGGGAAAAAAAGATTTTTTTAAGCATAAGTTTAACGCATTGAGGAAGATGACGGAGAAAACATGGAAGCGTAAACAGGAGCGTGAAAAACAACAAAAAAGATAAAGTAAAACTAATGGAAAATCAAATTTATATCCTGAGACTGATTTTACTAAGAATAGTAATTGATAAATTACCCAAAACCTAAGAAGAAAGAGGTAAAAATTGTAATGTAAATGTAAAAATGTATATTTAAACATAAATGTATTCTGAAGTGTTTCTTTTGAGTTTTGATTGAAATTAATGTTTCTTTCAAAAACAATCATAAATTACCATTAAAAGAAACATTAGAATGTAATAAAGAACATGATTCTCTTTTTATCATTCTTGCTACGAGATAAAAATGTAACATAAATGAATTATAATTTCAAGTCGCATTCCTTTGAATGATAACGTTTTCATAATAACAAATTCGATTTCTTGATTATTAGAAATCTGTCTGAAATCTGGATGAAATCTCAATATTTCATCCGATCAATCATCGTTACTAAAGCCGTAATTATAATACAATAACCTCATGTTGTCATAGATCCTTCACATGCTTCAATATACAAGCCTTTATTGATTCACTGCTTCAAAATGCGTTATAAAATCGAAACACCCAAGCAATGAAGGTTAACCCATCTATGCCTCACAAAAGCTTCCTTCGTCACGGTAGCAATAAATCATGTTGATGAATTAGTTCGCGCTTCTGCATCACGGCTTCATTAGCACCACGCTTCGTTCGGCTGCCGAGACCAAACGGTGTAGCCCCAGTCATTGACGAGCCTAGTGCTTCCGGTGCAAATACCATCGGTACACTACGGCACACAATCAAAACAAAACCCGGCGCTGCCTTGCCAGAAAATCACGAACCTAAAAACGGTGCGCCTTACGCCGTTTCGAAAGCTGCTGCTGTACATAATGCTGTGCCTCCCCTGCCGAGACGAAACGCTTTCCGTTGTGTGTTCTTGTGCTTCGCCACCGCAGTAGGGGACTTGCGCAAAGCTTTTTCAGTGAGTGTTTTTTTTTCACCTTTAGGGCAAACATGGTGCGCCAGAGCGAGACGACCGGTGCAGCTGCGAGCAAATCCCCACCACAGATTCGATGCAAAAGCACAGATGATGTGCGCATGTGGAGAGGAGGAATTAACAACGTAAAAAGGTGAAAAAAACCTAGACAGCTCAACTAGCAACACGTGTTTCCACGTGTGCTTTTTAGGGGGTGTCCTTTGGGGATGGGAAAGATGCACTGATAATGATGCTTTTCACTGCTGCTTTTTTTGCTTTGAGTTTTTTGGCAAACCAATAGCAAAATGAACGTTTTTATGCGAAAAAGAGGATCATTTCACTCTTTCCAAACCCCTTCGATCGGTCCATGCGAATGGCACGAGTTTCTTGCCACGTCAAACGAGCCTGCCCCTTTTCGCACCCAGTGGGTGGAGCATTATCTCGAGGGTTTTTTTCTTCTCCTCCTAACTTGTCTCTCTCTCTTTCTCGTGCGCGCCTCGCACAAACGTGAGCTACGCACGCGATCACACGTGCTGGTCAGCGCCGTTATGTATTTTATCAAACCCCACCGTGATGCTGCGTTTCGATAGTGATGAGCAGATAATTTTCCCCTCCTTCGCGTGCGCGGCTCGGAAGCACGGGCACGCAACAAGTGATGGGCGGTTCAACTGGCGGAGAAAAGCTCACAGCTGATGCGAAACGTACGATTTGCATACCTGCTGGTCTGCTGTATGCTGCATTTCGTGCTCGGGAACTGGATACATACATGATAAAACGCGTGTACTTGTCCATCCAACTCCAGCGAGGTAGGCAATCGCGTCGGTACCACAAACGTAATGCATAAATTGTTGTACCAAACCTAAATGAATGAAGCAACTTGATGTGTACCCTAAAATAGAATAAAAAATACCCAAACGTGGCACGAAACGAGCCAAAAAGGGCTCGAATGTTACCGCCCTTCTAGCAATTTCGTTCCAAGATGGACGAAAACGGTACCTAAATCAACGATCGCCAAATAATGGCTATATGGGAAAAAAGCAAGAAAAATGTGCATGCAAAAGACTTAAATTCCAGCAGGGGAAACACCTTCGGTTTTTCGCAGTGGCACCGAAGTTAATATGCCAAAAGTACACAGATTAAAGAACAAGCTGTAAGCTGTTTATTACGCTTAAAAATAAAATATGTCACTTACAATTTGGTATAAAATTTTGTTAAGTTAGCTTTATAGTACTCCGATGAAATAAACTAATGATGCAAAAAATCTTGTAGGTGAGAGTTTTTTTTAACCATGTTATTTTTTATCGTATTTTTATATCAAATATAAAATCAAAATTGCAATATGTGTTAATATACCAATAAATGCCTTTTAAGTTTTTTTAAAGTTTTATTTTACCGGAAACATGTAGTAAAAACAATATTTCCTACCAAATCATTTATCTAGCGAATTACTTAAATTAAAGTTCAGCACGACGTGAACTAACTATACGTTTTGAGAATTAAAAACTAAAGTAAAAACGAACAGCTTTCTCTTAACTACACTAACGCCATCTAGCGGAATCGTTTTACCATTATTTTTTCGAAGTTATTTTATTTTGATTTATAAAAAGATAATGTTAATCGAATTGCTATGACCACAAAACCGTATAAATACTTCTCTCTAAGCCCATATTGCTCCATGCCGCACGTAATTAACATATAATTCATGGCTTTCATAAATCAAAATAGATCATATCTATCTAATTAGCTTACTTTACGAGCATTAAGTTCACATTTGTTCGTTTGTTTCGGCAAGCAGAGAATAAGCTTTTCTGCATTCAACCAAACACATACACCCCAACTTATTATCTTATCCCATTGTTTGGACTGTAAAGTGATATCCATTACTCCAAAGTGCAACAGTGCGTTTCCATCTAATCTGCACCTGCTTCCTTGGAAGTCTTTTCATAGACCGGAAATATCTGCATAAGATCGCATCAGCAAACTGACCACCTTTTGTTGCGCTAACGCATCGCAACACAAAACAAAACCGTATCTAGGGTATTCATCAAACCTTCCGTCTTCTATTTCATTCCACCATCTCGATTTCAGCCTGCTATCGATGAAAATTATGCATTCATCAGTTTAACGCCCAACCCCTAGCGGGCGGAACTTTACGACATTACGCCGGACTGCGCGTCCGTTATTACTTTTTTCACACATTAACTCTCGGTTGCCGCGTGGGGAGGGGGTCGACTTTCCTGTCGCGGATTTTAACGACCCCACGAGCTGGGAGGGTTGTTTGTAAGAGTGCGATTAAAATGAGAATCACGATGGACATGTTTCGATGCACACGATTCCACCAACTGGAAATGGGGATTCGTGCGAGATGAAGTGATGATGGTCGCTACCGGGGGTGGGTTTTTGCAGCATTGTACTCCGCTCCGGGACCTTACGGGTGGGAATTGAAACACACAACCTCCACACGAGAAACCGGCACACCTGCACTTATGATTTAACAAAACAAACCAGCCGTACCGATTACGGAAGGATTTATGTTCATAATGCTTCGCACAATTGAGGTACTTCAGGATGGCGCAAACGAAACAACCAAAAAAAAAAAAGAGAGTAAAAATTTCATCCTGCCAACGGGTTCATCCTCGGGCCGGTGTGTCGAGTGGAATTTTACACCCAACACAGCACACGATGTCCTGTCCACCCTTACCACACACGCACTCACACTCCCGGACGAGCGATGGAATCACTTTTTCCCCGCGTTGAAGTCGGTTTCCATGGTGGAGGAGAAGGAAAAAAAAACGTAGCACCAGAGCGCACTAGGATTCAGGCAGGATTTCTGGTTCGCATCCGTGCACAGCGAAACAATAACACACACACCACAATATGGAGCCACCCGATTCACAATGACCAGCTTCGGAGCGCTACTTGAGACGGATTATTTTCCCGGTTTCCACTAGCTGGTCAGTCGTTCGGTTGGTTACCGTATTTCAGTATGTACGTCTTTTTTTTCATAACTATTTTTCCGCCTAACTTTATTTTATTTGCACATTTTAGTGCACATTTTTACATATGGCTTTTGTGCGAAAAGTTCGCTACCGTTTTTGCGGGGACCAAATGTTTTTTTTCTCCACCCGATCCTCGCAAACACCGCACAATGTACGGGTTTCCGGTCTCAGCCAATTCAAAGCACGCGGTAAGGTTTCTTCGAAAGGTACGGACCAGCAAACTGGTTGCCAGCTTCGTTACCGTTTGGGGAGAAAGGGAAACATAAATCTTCATCGCTTCACAGGAAGCCGATGATGGTCATCTAGATATCAAGTACCGAAAATCGCTCCGAGGGTCTTATTCTAGCCACAGTGGAGGTAATTTTTCATGGAACGAGAGCATTAAAAACATTCTCGAGCGTCTTATGTTCATTTTTATTTTTTCATTTTCCGAGAAAAGAGACAAAAATGAATAAAATAAAACTATAATAATTATAAATCATATAATAATAATAATATGATAATATAATAATAATATAATAATAATAAATCATAAAAAACTTGAAGCAATCTTAAAACTAGATCACCAATAAAAATTAAATAAATAAATTGAACTTCAATTTTGTCTAACATGACTAAACCTTTTAAAAATAGTTATTAAAATTGATAACAACTTGTTGAGCTGAAACATGAAGTCAAGTAAAAAATAAAGAAAGTGAACTTAATACTGCCTATTTTAATATGAAATTTTAAGAGTAAAAACAGAACACTACAATAAATAAAAGTTTTGTGGATCTGATGTACAAAATAATTTTATTTATTTTCAAAATAATCTGCGAAAATTAAATTCTATCAATACATTGGAAAAAACAGAAAAAAAAACAACAAATCTAAAATATTGTCAACAAATCATCAATAAAAATTTTAAAATATTTGAAACCCTAACTGTAAATAAAAGAAAGACATTTCTTAAAAAAGCAATACCTTCAGAAAGATAAAAAATATACCTTATTCTATGCTATTACACCGCGATTAAAAGGCTCGCAGAAATCATTTATTGTTTTATTTTCGTAAAATATATTCACTTCTCAATTCAATTACAAAATTATCGAATGTTAACAAAACGCTTACTAGCTGTTTTGCTCCGAATATTAACATGAATATTTCACCTCGCTTCTTCCATTATTTTACATCTCATTTCGCGTACGATGTGTCGCTGGACCACGTTTTGCCCCATTGAAGGCGTTGCCTCGCCGCAGGGTGTAAACGTGTTCCAGCATAGCACAGCCTGTAATATATGTGTGCTGCAAAATATTATTACACCAGGTGATACGAGGCGAAAGAGTTGGCCAACCACGAACGAAACGAACCACGGAAAAACCAGAATGTTTCCAACGCAACACCGACGTTGCCGGTAAAGCGTCCAAAAAATGGCCCGCGGCTCGAAAGCCGGGAACCGGCGATGGCATTTTTGCCGGCGAGAAATGAAAGATGTACCCGAAAGATAACACAACCCTTCTGGCGGAGCTGGTTGGTGCATCGAGCCCTAAGAAGAAAACGCCGCCTGGCCAGGGCTTTGGTACGAGAGCGCACACCCCCTTAGTGGAGGAAAATTAGAAGGGGTGGAAGCGAACGACGGGCGCAAGTAATGCTACACCAAGGAGTATCATGCATTACAACGGAGCATTAAAAAAAAGATACACACACTCTCGCTCACTTTCTGCGCATAATGTATTCCGCACCGCACCGTGGTGAGCTTATTAGCTTGTGGCTAAACTGATTAACATATAATAAAAGAGCGAAGCATACGTGCACGATGCTCATAAGCGTTCACCTTCCCGTATCAAGTGTGGTGGTTTAAAATTTAATAAAAAAAAACCCCTCCCGTAGGTTTATACACACAAAAGGAATAAAACACTATCAGCATCAGCTCCGGCGAACGAAATGATATCGCAACGCAACGCTTCGGTGCCTTTGGAGGGTGGTTATGCTGGTAGAGAAAACACAACACCACAACACGGAATGGAATGAAAAACAAATCCGGCCCACTGATTGCAATCACATTTGCGCTCCGCGGCCGAGGGAAATAAACAAAACATTAATGGAAATTGCATTACAAATGCAACCCGGACGTCTTGGTGGAATGGTTGGCAGCCAAGGCAGGGAACTGGTGTAAGATTATTCAATTAAGGTAGGCAATCAAAAGTACACGATCATTATCACCAGGGCCGAGGAATGAGGAAGATTAACTATCAGATCATTAGCTTAGAGGAAGGTGTGTGTGAGTGAGTGGGGTTGAAATAAATCAAATAGGTTTTTAGCAGAACTACACACAAATATGTAAAATTATTTTTGGTTATTTTGAAGAAGCTTCATTTCAAGAATATTAATATCTTTTTTTGCAGCTATATTGTGTTAAGCGTTATCCAAGAAAAAATAAATTCGTTTTCTATTTTGGACGATTTGTTGTTTAATACATACTATGAAAAAATGTAAAAACATAAAAATTAGATAAAATAGATGAATGAAAATTGGATGGCACAATAGATAATTCATATTGAAAACATAGTTCCTCTGTAGATTTGTTGGTCATTAGCTAATATTCTGGCCTATTTCCATTGTTTAATTAGAGGAAGATTGTTTCAAAGATTGTTGGATGAAGAATGTTTTTCACGGAGCTTGAACGAACTAACACAAAACTCTTAAGAGAATGAATGTAAAGTTTTGTGAAGGAAACTGGTAAATATTAACCCACCTTTTATATTATTTTCTAGTAATTAAATGCAAAATTTTATGTTAAATTTTCAATAATTAAGTTAATTTTCAGCATTAAAATTTCATTAAAAATGTTAATCTATTGAACATTATTTTACAAACATTACTTTTGAAGCTACAATTATCTTGAAATTGTGTAAAAATTATGTATTAAAAAATTAAAGACAAATAGGAGGAGTACTTCACATTACATTCTTCACAAAAATGTAGAGAAGACGAAAAACAAATCTGATATTCTAATGTTTGTGATACAAACACTTTTTCCAGTTCCTTTATAAAATTGGCAAGCATTTGAATCTTATGTATTTTTCTTTTCAAACGTTTAACCACATGGAACGTATCAC
Source organism: Anopheles farauti (assembly GCA_000473445.2). NCBI lineage: Eukaryota > Metazoa > Arthropoda > Insecta > Diptera > Culicidae > Anopheles > Anopheles farauti. The sequence goes on along the minus strand of KI915042.1, from coordinate 383,962 downwards.
ATAAAATAATATATTTTTTCCCTGAAGCGGGCAACAATATTTAAAAAAAAACTCGAAAGCAGCCAAAACCCGTGCCATTGTGAACCCACCTCACCGACCGAACACAGCACATAAACGCGCGTGAAGGAATTTTTCACCACGGGTCGCGGTTTTTCCACACAACACGATCCAAACCCGTCGGCCACTCCAGCGGGTGACTTGCTAGACGCCGAAGCGCGATTGGAATTTGAAGCCAGTTTCCTTTTTTTCTACCCACACACACACACGCTCAAAATTTATCCCAAAATTTCGATACTTCTAGTGGCGTTTTCCTGCGGCGCTGGCGAGCCAAAATGAATCCACTCTGACCGCTCCCCGGCTGGCCCTAGCGGCGCTGCCGGCTTGTGGTATTTAGTCGCAAAACCACTTTTCTGTTTATTAAATCAAGCTTTATTTTCTTACGTCCCGCCCAGTGCGCAAGGATTACCGAAAATAAACCATCGTCTGGCACGTCCGAACCCAGCACTGTGGCACCACAAAAACCGACCGTTTTATATAACGATCAGCCCACGCCCGGATAGGAAAATATGCCACCGGTGGCTGGAGGGAAGGACCAACAAATATACAACACCCACATACACACACATACAAATCCCAAAGCCCTTCAGAACCACATCAAAAGCGAAATTTTTCCCGAACGCCTCTGCCAAACTTGGTTATCGGTTCGGTTGGTACGATTTTTTCCGGCAAAAATAAAAATAATTTTCGATCAAGCTTCACGCCGGTGCGAAAATTTCCACCCAGATTCACCGGCAGATGCTGGGCGGTGGACCCGGCGGAGGATGCAGCAGGTGTGCTGCCGGGAACGCTGGGAAACAATGCAAGCCTTTAAGCTCCACGCGCAGCACGCGGGAAGTGTATTTATCGTCGACCCGGGGGGGAGAAAGGAGGTTTGAAGGAGCTTAAAAATTTATCCATCGAGTTAAACGTAAAAAAAACCTGCCAAATCTCGTATAAGCTTGAAGCAAAACACGCGAAAACACCGGGTGCTCGGGTGGAGGATTGCGATTTCCAGTCGAAATAATCGCGCCGGAAATGGCTCCGTTTGTGGTGGAATTATAATAAATTCGAGAAAAATTCTTTATTATTTTTTCCGATTCTGCTCGCTTTATTTTTCGAACGGCGAACATATTTTGGAGGTATTTTTTGCGGTTCCAAATTTTTTAAAACAATTGACTCGACGCTCAACTCATTTCAATTGTTGCACCGGTGCGGTGGAAATGAAAGAAAATATTCAGTAATCTGTCGATGGAAATGCAACGGAATGGCGGAGAAAAGGTATGAGGAATGGCAAAAAATAATTATGGTTTTTATTAACAACTATGAAAAGCATTTCGTGATCACATAAACTATAGAAGTAATTGAATGGACGAACCAGTAAATAGAATGATGTACATTTTATGGAAAATATATGAAAGAAAAGCCCGAACATACAAATTAGAACAATAATAAAAAGAAACTAATAAAACATATAAATGAAGCTTGTACTATCAAGACGAATAAGGAAACATAACATTAAAAGAATTAAACTAGCAAACATTGATTGTACATATATGTTAAAAAAAAGATGAAAATGAGTATTAACATAAATGTGTCTGCTTTTTACTAATTTTATGTTTTATAACGTTTTGTATCTATTTTTGTCATCTCTCTCCAACTCCTTTTTTCCCGTATTTTTTTATAATTCAGTCATATTATTTTGTCTTAGTAATTTATATTTTTAATCAAGTCCACAAGTAAAAGATAAATACTTAACAATTCAGGTAGAATTATTATATGAATTAAATATATTAAAATACACACACCGAGCCGAACTAAGTTTTCCAAGAACGGTTGAAAATATATGTATTTTAAATCACCGAAAGCTTGCACATATCTTCTAGAGCGATTTTTTTTCCACACCTCGGAAATACAGCAAACGTCGTACCCCGACACCGCACATGAAACCTATCAGATTATTCAAATTCGGACGTAAATTTGGACAGTAAAACACAATGTGTTAAAAAGGAACAGAGAGGAGGACATGACACTCGACGTCCTTCCACCCAATCGTCCGCCAGTGTCTTAAGATGGGCCACAAAAGTGGACTCTAAAGAGACTGGTTTGAGGGGAAAAAAAACCATTCAAACAATCCGTCAGAACACACCCGAACGCATAATTCCCACCGGAGAAGAAACTTCACCGGCGGCACCGAGGTATCTGACGGGTAACGGGCTGGCCGTCACACAAAAACCCGTCATAAGCCACAGCCGCTGGTACAGGGTGGGAGGTATTTTTTATTTTAAATTTACCATTTAACATTTTATTTGCTTCCTCCGAGCAATGAATGTGATGTATTTTCGGGACCGCTTGCTACCACACACGCGGCGTAACACGCCTTGTCGTAGATAATGTTCATGTGAATAATAAATGATCTCAAACGGATTCGTGTCTACCGTGTTTTTTTTTTTTTGTTGCTTTCTTGCTATTTTACGTGTTAATTTTTTTCCCCGACCAAACTTGACATCGCACACAACGTAGAAAGCGCACCGCAACATCCTGTTGAGCGGAGGAAAATGTGGAAAATGGGTGCTTGCTGTAACTACACGGTTCCCGCGTATCCGACTGGGGCACGGAAATGTGAGGTTGGTTTCGTGGTTTTTCCTGACGACGGCTTGACTCTTGCGTAGTGCGCGAGGGATGCTGGGAAGCGTGTCGTAAAACTCGGCACACGTGAAGTTTTTCCGTTGCGCCAGTCGGGTTTTGAACGACGTTCGATCACGACAAGACGTTCTGCGCCACGGCACGTTCGGGCTACGCCTTGACATGCATTTTTGACATGCCAGTTGAGACAGTTGCTGCATAATTTATGCTGCCCCGGGAGTCGAGAGTCAAAAGATGGACAGTTGAGCTGTACCGGCCCTGGACAACGTTCCGTCCTGCGTCCCATTCGTCATACTTCCCCGGGGCGGTAAACCGATGCGCGATGGGGATCTGCTTAGCTGGTTATTTTTATTTCACCGAACGCTTCGCCGAAACTCTCGATAGTTTCACCGGCACGATGCATCATTGATGGGAGCCGAGTAGAAGGAAACCATTCCACAGCAGAACGCTTACCGGCGCCCTAGAAGCAAGGAAATGCAACAAGATCTTTGCTCGTACTCTCGCTAAGAAGCATCCCGACAGCCGATTATGATGTCCATGGGGTGCGGATTTTACGTAAACGACAGGGGAGGAAAAAAAACACTCGAAGGGAAAACACACGGTGGCACCTTCAGCTTCCTCCGCATCGTAGCAACCGGCGGTTGCACTGAGCGTTACCATAAGCGACGGAAAATTGAATGTGCGCACCTCAAAAAGGGACACCACCGGTTTCAACACAAGGGCACGAGGGTGCCAGTTCAATTCAATTTAGAAGGCGATTAGAGTAAAATTGCTTTTGAATTATTGCAAGCGCCTAGCTTCGGACTTGCGCGAGTATGAGTGCCGGGGTGTAAGTGATGTTCGTTCGAGTTCGTTTGAGCTACACACAGAAGGAGATTTTGTGATGTTATTGAATTTTATATTTCTGGTGCATGTATCGGACGATGAACCGCAGTCGGAAGATATGATCGATATTGTTTGGTGTGAGTTAAACAGTGGAAAAACATGATAAAATTATAATGTCAAATATTCATATTAATCTTACGAATCACTTTTGCAAAAAGTGTTCATAACAAACAAACACAGAGATAATTGCATACTTTTAGGCGTATAGCATTTTGTAAGCTAAAAAACATGCCATCTACACAACAAATTATTATATTGGGTGCCTTTTGATTTAGGCTATTCATCAACAATTACACCTTACTAGATGTAGCTTTACAATGATTTAGAGAGGAAATTTTCATTAAATCCGCTTTAGAATGTTTATTGTAAAATATTGCTCTTTTTTTAAATAATTTGTTATTTTAAATATAATCTTTATTTAAACATTTCTGGAAAAAATCCTTATGAAGCTTTGACAGCGAAAATCTTATTATAAGTTGAATAATCATATCGGTTAGGAACATTTTAGTATGGTTCAGCTAAAAGCAGTCAAAGAACAGAGAGCAAATCATCCAAAAGTAAAGCGGTAAATGAACATTTCAAATTAAATAGACATTTTTTATCGAGTAAAATGATCCCTATAAAAGGTTTCACGGATGTTTTTTTCACCAATACTCCCAAATTCAAAGCTTCACAAAGCGTTTTAGAAGAAACTGGACATTACGCCTAAATGAATGTAATCTGCATTACATCAACGGCTTATGATCGCTTTGCGTTGAATTTCGTCTGTTCATTTGTTTTTCTACTCAAATGTGATAGGGCCGTCTTGCCACTGGGATGTCTCTCATATTTAGAAAAAGCGCCTTTGTTTATCAAATAACGTTCTATCATAATATCTAATTTATCTTGCACATAAATCTTTCCCAAAACTAACTCAAGTACGAGAAGCATTGTTTTATTTTCCACCACACCGTCAAAAAGTAAAGCCCCTCGAATTCCGCATTCAGTTAATTTACCGTTCTATCGCAAGATCTATTTGTTGTGAAGTAATTAAGCGTTCGCTCCTTGCGTCGGCAATTATGCACCCATGCCCCAACCGCTAGCTCTAATGAAAATCAAAGCCCCATTTGTGCACGGTTACACAATGTCTGCTCAAGAGGCGGTTCATTATGAACCAGCTACCAGCCACGTACACACACACACACATTCCGTGCTTCCCTGCGTACCGCGTACGTTGCAGCGGAACATTTCAAGCTTATTGTGAAATTTTCGCCCTTTTCGCACAGATTCAGATTCGCACCGAAATGCGCTAGAATTTATTTCCCATTCCGTGCACAGCGTGCGCCCGGTTGCACTTCATGCGCTTCCCATCCGAGCGATGGCTTTGGCCCACCGGCGACGGCCAGCGAGTTAATGCGCTTAGCGCGTTACCACCGCAGCAAACGGTCCGTCAACCTTTCATGCTGCCTGCTGCTGCGGCCACCGCTGCCACTGTTTACAACCATTTAAAACAATCATACCCATCATACTCGCACCATATCCGTCCACCAGCTCGGTACCGGTACCGTTTGCCGCGCGAAAGGACGAAAAGTTTGTGCCACACCGCATGGCGCAACACCGCACGGAACGCAAAAACTGACCACATAACGATATGAACTCACCGGTTTAGCACCAGTCTCCCGGCGGTTATGGCTGCTTTTTTATCCCCGTTTTATTCACATTTTTTTTTTTGTATTTTGTTCTTCTCACCCGCCCCAAGCGTGGCACTTCCGGTTGGGCCCTTTTTGCGAATGACAGCGCTTAAAAACATATTTACCAGCACGGAAGCAGGCTCGGCCGCACGGAACGCATCCTCGCATCGTCGTCCCGGTCAGCCCGGCCACGAACTACCCGCATGTCGGAAGCTGGGCCGAATGGAAGGGGACGCACGAAAAAATTCCGCCTCTCCACCAAGGATTATCCTTTCGCACGAGTCGAAACGTCCGTCAAAAACGGGGTAAAGTGTAAATGAAATTAACTCCCGGACAAAAGTGGAGACTGTCGTTTGGAGATGGCCGAACTAACGGCCGAACCTCGCCTTTTCTGCAAATGTTTGCATGCACATAGCACCTTGAGTGATGCAAACAGTGGCGGTTTTTTTTCGTACACAGAGCACCAAGAATAAAATGTTTTTTATAAGCCGATTGGTTAGTAATCATTGGATCTTAAAATTGTTAAACAATACGGTTTAGTGTGTGTATGTCTGCCATCTGGTGGGAAACATTAGAAGTAAATGGCAGGTTCGTCTCTTATGATTGTGTTTTTTTTGTTTCTTTTGTGTACGCTATAAGAGAAATTGATTATTCATAAAGTCGGTTCTATGGATTTTTGAAGATATTCTAAAATATATGTAAGCAATTTATTTATTTCTTAAGGCACAGCTAGCCAACTACTCTCCTCATTGGAGGTTAGCAGATTTGTAGCTAGGGAAGGTATGATATTATTTGTTACCTAAATTTTTGAAATTGTCCATATTAGTTTGCTCTTGTAATGAATTTTAAAAATATTATATGTGTCTCTTATTGCTGTCGCTGATTTAACATTCATAAATCTTATGTTATTTTGTCTCAATAATTTTAAATGATGCAATTCATTCATCTTTTTATTCAGTAGCTACTCAAAATCCAGCAGTCTTTCCTTCTATTGGTATTTTTTTAAGATAATTTCTTCTGCTTTCTTTTGATAGTTAGAACATTTAATGTCAGTATTATTTTCCAACGATTGAACATGCTAGTTTACACAAATTTCCATTCCTTTTCGGTTATTTAAAGCTCCAACTAAAATACCCCAAAAATTCCTTCTACCAATCCTCAAAATCCAGACACTGTCTGCGACATGTTTGTGCGTGCTTCGTGAAATATTTACCCCAAAAAAGGGCACCGCGCCGAGGTTGAATCCATCGTGTAGGTCCACTGCATGCGGGATGCACTTTCTAAAGGCCTTCCTTTCCCATTGTGTGCCCAGTCCCGGGGTGAATGAAAACTGACCGTCTCTGTGCACCGGTAAATGCAATGGTTTGACCCATTCCCGCAGCCCGAAAGAACTTCCGCTGTCCAAAGCTGGACAGCTTTCTTGCTGCAGTTTTTGTTCGAAAATGTTCCAGAGAAACAAAAAAATATCACAACGTAAAAAAAAGAGTGATGGTGCACAGATGTGAAACAAAACAAAAAGGCCTATCGCGGTGCAACCGAACGCGAACTAAACTGCTCACGTCAAACACTAATTCCGACTGAAGGATACGCTGCCCGACCGGACTCTGCACGAGCCGTGAACCTTCGGAGTTCGGGCACGCATTAAAACGACACCGTTTGCAGTAGTGGCGAAAAAATGCATTTTTCGTTCGAGAGACCGTCGGTTCGTCGTACGGCCAGGCGACTATTCAAATATTTAATGCCGAATTTCTGTCCCTTAACTAACATCGGTTTGCCAATGCAAACATATGCCCCGGACGGTGGCCGCGTTTTCTCCGGCACGGGTACGATCGCGGAAATGAATAGCGTCGTGCACGCTGGGAAACATTCACATCCTAACTACCGCACTCGATTTGCATCCGAACAAACGTACAGGAAACAGTGATTTTTTTACCTTAGGACACGTATGAGGAAGGAAAAAATAGAACCAACTGCACCGGAGCACATCTAGCAAGTAACGTTCCGGTGGTTTATTTTTCACTCCGGCGCAATCAGTGTGCCTGTGTCAAAACGATTAGCGAACAGGGACAGAGCGACACAGCGCGAACCAGCGAGCGATTGCTGCTTTGCTCAATTTGGCCAGATTCGAAACGGTTGCAAATAGCCCTTCTGACTATTCCGATATTTCAAGCGTTTGCTTCTTCTCTTATACGAAAGGTTCCCTGGACGAAAAGTGCACGGAAAGTGCAACTGACCCCGGTGCATTCGGTTTGCCCGTGCGTACGATGGCTCGGCGGCCGAGTTTGGCAAATGATGCTGAAAAAATTGGTGACCAGGACTTTTATTAAAAAGTGCAGCTGCTGGATGCAAGTCTCGACTGATGAGGACTCTTGGAAGCTTAGCTGCACGCAGGGTTATTTAGGGTCTGCTTTATGAAATAACTTTAAAAAAATTTCGTTTTGTTTATTTAAGAGATATCTCGAAAAAAAATTATTTCACCTTGGTCAGATGAAAATGTGCCTTGGAATGGACAGTCATTAAAATAATCTCGCTCTTGATTTAATACTATAACAATCATAGAAATGACACGAAAAATAATTTAGTTGATGGGTACCAAATGAGTCATTAAATATTTTATTTAAAAATGGACTAGGTCATTTTTCAATAACATCTAACTGAAAAAACCCCGATGGAAATAAATACCGAAAAATACCGATTTTTGGTTCAAAGCTTTACTTTTGTCAAAACATTATTATCGTGTATATTTATTTTTTTAAATTAATTTTGTCAAGATTGAAGTAAAAGCGTTTCAATTGCGTTCCCAAAAAACATTAAATCCTTAAAATATATCGAAGAATTATCTGGTAAAATAGTAGAGGATTTATAATTTGGATATTTTTTTATAATTGTTTGCTTCGTGTTTTTGTTTAAATCGAAGTAGGCTAGCCCCTTAAAGGTTGCAAAGAAAATGACATAACTTTGACAACACCCATGGCAATATTCCGTTGCGGAAACCCTGCCATCGAATTTTTCTCTTGACGAATGCAATCCCACCAGATCGGAAGATTGATATTTTATTCAAACTGCACTTTTATCACCACCAAAACCGGTCAGACAGATTTTCTATACCGCTCACGCCGTCCGATTGCAGCCGCGGTTTTTTTTTTGCCCTCTTCCATACAACGTCCCACGACAACCACGTACTGAGCCGCGTGCTGAGAAAATGATATCACCTGCCAGTCGCGGCTGCGAACGCGGATGGCCAACCGTCGATCGTTCCCGCGCGACTATGATTTGCCGTCCGTATATGCATACATGCAGCTCTAACCCGAAAATCCATTAATATGATTTATTCAATCGGCAACACGTCACCTGTCGCTGGCGCTGAGGTCGCCGGTGAAAGGTGGAAGCACCTGATTTGCTTGCTAAATCACGCTCAAATCACGCCCAAGGTAGCAGCGATGTATTTTGTTCAATAGAACAGATTTTTTGTTTCCTATTTTAGTTTCCATTCGGCGGGTCTTTGTTCGATTTGATTTTAAAATTTCATTTCCACTGCCAGTATACTCTACATAACAATTTCCGACGGATGTGCTACGACATGCATGCACTTTCTACGTGCCTCACTCGAATGTGTGTGTGTGTGTGTATGTGTCGATGATGATCACACATTTGAACAGCATGTGGTTGAAATTAGCCCTTACCCTCGCGCTCCTCACAGACAAATGAATTTGGTCGACAAAATTGCACTCGATAGAAAAACGCGTGTGTAAAAATAATACTTTTGAACACGATTTCACCATTCATTTGAACAATTCACATCGAGAATGATGTTTTATGCAATTTGTTCGGACAATGTTGGGCCAATCTCACCGGAATAAAATATTAAATTCACCGGGCAGCCGTTAAAGCGGCAGAACATTTTGTAGTAATTTGGATTTTTGCTCGTTTTCCACATATTGTATCATAGGAAGTAAGGCGTTGATTTTCTATTTTCAATTATTATTATTTTCATTTTTGTGAACTTAAATGCTTTATTTTAGCTTTGAGTTCAACATTCTCTTTAGACACTAACATAAATTTCTTATTGGTCATTTTTCATTTCAAGGGAAACTTAAGGACTTTACAATCTAAATAATGCTTAGTATCTTAGTTTAAATATAAAATTCCCAGTAGCTAAATATATTTACTTCATCCTCTTTTCATGCTATCAATTGCATTTGGTGAACATGCTAAAAAAGATTAACATTACTTTCATTTGAATATTGTCTCTATGTTCTAAAATAATGAAAATTGTTAAATTAAATACAATCAAAATGTTTAAATATCTATAAATTAAAAAACAATCAACAAGAAATCAATTGACAAATATTTGCATACCTTTAGGCGTGGTGTATTTACAATCTTTCGAAAGTATACAAAGCACGAATAAGTTTATTTAAAAAAGAAGGTACAATAGAAACAATACGTATGGGTAGATGAAACTCCACTACATTCATTGCCATGAATGTAAAACATCGTCATTATCTGTATCATAAAGTTGAAATAATTGAAAAAAATCTACTAGCCTCTACTTCTACTAAAATTCTTGAGTTTTTTCTCCCATACGGTATTTAATTCCTAAAAGCAAACCATATGTGTCATGAACATCAGTTAAAGCCCGATTTCCCATGTTTGCCTTAAACACTGCCTCAATCTTACCGATCCACTGTTTACGTTCCAAATTGACAGAGAAAATCATCCCGGAAACCGTAATTTCAACGACAACCATAATTGACTCATTCTCCTGGCACATCCGGCCGGGCACAGCCGTGTCGTCGTGTCCGGCGCATCCGAGGTGTCAATTCACCGCCCGGACGGAAAAAGCCAAAAACCACCTGACCGGAAACGGATAATTATAAGCGGCGCTCGAAAATCTGTCACACCGTAGCGCCGAACACATGTGCCGTCTATTATTCACGCAGCGCAGCAAAAACCCGCTAAAACCCATCACCCGAAATGTGCCATTTGCTGTGGCTTTCCGTTCGCGTGCGTTAAATATTTTACCATGCAAATCTTTACCCCGGCCCCCGGTTCCTCCCGGTGCGCTAATGTGTGGCATTATTGGCAGGATGCTTGGCAGTGGCGTGGTTTTGCGAGTTTTCGCGCGCGAAAATGTGTACTTTCCGTCGCGATAGCGTTTCCCCGGCCAAAAGTGTGCTCCGCCGAGCCGCATCCGGAAAACCGGGGCGGGGGATTGTTCGGGTGAATCGAGCGTGAAGGAAAACGCGCGAAAGGGTAGCTCATAAGTAGCGCGCTCATTGCCGTATGGAAAACCCCTTTTGCTTTTGCCTAGTACTTTCCATCGGGAATTAAAATCATCGGCCAGATTATCCAGCGGCTTATGTCGGCGGAACCACGGGCACGAGCGATGGCTGTGACGTGTGGCAAATGTTGTTTTGTTTTTCCAACGCATTTTCCGGTGCTTACGAAGAGCACGTCGATAATCACTCCCGGTTCGAGTGTGTACATGTGTATGAGTGTGGATTGCATGCAAAATGGCATCACTTTTATGGAAAGAAAGCATCACTCATTACCGGTCAATTAAATGTCATTTGCAGGCCGTTTTTGGTGCTTCATAAATAATATTAGCTGCCGTCGATGATTGCGAGAGCTCTGATTCGTATTCTAAACGCGTCCATTTTGCTATTTGAATGCTATTATGTTCAAAGCATCGAAGCAGGCGGTGCGCTGTTTTTGCGCGAAACCAACGCCGGCTTTGATGCGATGTCGTATTGACGTCGAATAAGATGATTATAGAGCGGTCCTATGGACGGTTGGCAACGGAAAAACACACGGTGACATTTAATATCGACTCGATTTTCCGGTGACCAGTAAAAAAAAAGTTGTTTTTTTTTCTCGCCCTGTTGAACATAAACCGATGTTTTTCGAAATGCGATTTCGTTTCCCTCATCGTGCCGACTCATCGTCCTTGGCAGGGCCGGATGTTTTTCTCCTCCCGCGGGCGCCATAATCTACCCGGCAATTGTATTTATTTTCATCTGCACCGTTTGATATCAATCGTATCATTCTGGTTTGTATCAATTATATGTGTGATGGAAGACGGGAATTCAAAAGGAGGATTTCGATAGATGGATTTCTTTTCTTTCTTGGAAAATTGTGACTACAATGTTGTGTTGTAAAGAAATCGAATCTGTTTTTGTGCAATTAATATGAAAACGCAACACTCTCCGCCACCGGAGGTTAAGGTCAAATGTAAGGCTCAAGATCAAACGGAGCCTTGATGGACATGCTTTTGATATTAGAGACTGCTGTAAATTGATGGTTTCTATCCATCGATGTTTTTCTCGTTCGAAAGGGAGTATTTAGTTATTTATTTAGGGAGAAATCTAGCGTTCGAATAAACAATCTTAATGGTCAAAATTAAAAAATGTCTCGGATAAAATGTACCACAATGAGAAAAGGTTAAAAAAATATCGAAATGTAAACACATGCGTATGGGATCGTTTGCGAAATTGAGTTTAAAATTAACAACAACAGAAACTCAGTTCCACAAAAAGAACAGCCAACATTCCAAAGGGTCTCTGTTGGCGTGTTGGAAAACAAACGCGAGTGCCATTTCTCGCGCGGTTTCCACGGTTCAAATTATGCAAAGAACCTCCGACCGGAATTTTTATTTTCCCATACATAAACCCACACATCAGTTGCTTTCGAAAAAGATGCGATTTTTATTTTGTTTTGTTAAATAAACTCTCATGCCCAAGCCGCCACACAATGACCCACACGAGCGCGAATAACATAATGGGAATTTATTTTTCGCCTCACCATTTGCGCTTCGAAAATATTCGAAAAAGTCACATTCTTCGCAACCACAAACCGTCCTGGAGGGTTTTGAAAAAGGCGGTATAAAAGGCGAAAGCCAAAAAAAGTGCAAAATAAATGGAGACTTTTTTTTGGTTTTTGTTCAAATATATTTTCATTGCGTTTATTGTTTCATACCAGAAAGAAAAATAGAGTTGGAGAAACGTTCGCGGTTTCACATATATCTCGGTCAGTTATCCAGCTTAACAAACGCCACCCAAGTGGTAAACACACATGAGAGGGTTTTCAACGTGCGGTTGGAATCGCTTGAGCGATTTCCCTTCTTTTTTGCTTGGGCCATTATACAAACCATTTAGTTTTGATTTTATTTTGCTCGATTTTTTAAATATTTTACACTACGGTTAGACATAAAGATCCTAAAGACAGTTGTAAATCATAAATCATGATGATAGGAAATTTTAAAAAATAGTCAGAATAATCCATACCTTCATTGAAAGACACCATTAGCAAATATTGAAACAACTCCTCTTTAGAGTCAAATTTTCTCTACGGTTTAGAATCAATAGGTTGTATTTATAGTTCCAAAATTCATCTCAACTATTGCATCAAACAAGAGACATCACCTTTAGCCACTTCTACAACGCACCGTCATGATATGTGTTACCAAATATTAGAATGCTTCTCTGCTCCAAAAGTCACCTCTCGACCGGACACTATGTGAATACTTCAGCACGTAGCAACATCGCAATCCATTTTATGCAACGTGATATTGACGAACTTTCCTGTCATGCGATCCTTTAATGTTGTGAGAATTTTGTGTGAGCTTTTATCTGGCTGGAATGTGATACGATGCAGCGCTAAGCCGTGTGGGACAGACGCCGCCACATTCGGGCAAACTATTTGCGAACAACCCCCATGCGAGCTGACTGAGTCTTTCGGTTGGTGAGTGCTGCACCAGGACCAAACGCTTGGGCGCTAATTTGATCGGGTTGCTTTGATGCACGGATAATCGCCGGCATACCTGGCGTAATTTGGGAAAATAGTCGACACATATTAACGCGGATGGAGAAACTAATACGGAGCGGAGTTTGAAACGTTAGTCACGTTCCGGGAGATTGAAACGAAGATATATTATATGGAGTAGGAGATTTAATCTCTATGTATGAACAACGTTATTGTTACAAGTATGATATCACGCAAAATGCAGCCAAAAAGTATACAGTCCACCATACAATCACACTCAAATATGTCCGTCTAATTTGCAATGTAGTTTTCAGGCAACTCTTCTGTGGAAACCCAACTCCTAAATGAAAGAAAATTTTATGTTTTTTACGCATTTTAGAAAGTATCCAACAAATTCGATGAACTAAAAAAAATTATGTTCATTTTACAAAAAACCGATGACAAAACATCGAAAAGTCTAGTACAACTTAAGAATGACACGAAATGCCTACATTTAGGCGCCCAGTAATCAAACCGCAAAACAAACCGGCAGTCAAATCGACAGTCAAAAACGATATTTGCACGGCTCGCAAACGAAAAAGAAAGTGCGTCACACTTTGCTACACCTTCACGGTGAATGTGAGTTTTGTTTTCCCGAGCCCGAAAACCCGAAACCCCCGCCCGGAAACAGTTAAACATGAAAGAAAATTTAAAACGATTCCATCAACCGTCGGCATGCAACAAGGCAGCAAAGACGATGGTAAATAGTGATGCGATCTTTATTCAAACTCGACCAACCATTCGGGAGCGGTACTTGCGAATATTTCAAACGACACTGTCTAAAGGAATCCCCCCTCCCCTCCCTTTTAGTAGGTGGGATGGTATAAGAGTAGTGCAACCCTCATCGAAAGCAGATTGCGTACGTTGGGCGAGCGAATAGTTAAGTGGATTTCAACGAATGAACGAGTCAGTGAGCAGCAGCAGAAGTATCGCAAGCACAGTATTTGTTCGTCTCATTCCCCCCACTCTGCCCGTGCCAGAGAAAGTGGATAGTTTTTCCACCGTTACCGCCTTCTTTCGGCACTTCACGCTCTCACCCAACCACACTGAAACGAGCGTGCATAAAAAAGCGCTCGCAAAATATCCACCTCATCCCAGCAACCGCTTTCGAGCGCTTGGGTGCTGAGGATTTAGGGATGGCTCACATCATAGCAACCGCAGCAGTGCTTTCAGCACACATCCAACCAGCTCCGTCATCAGGTGAAAATTGGATAGAGTGATTTTTTTCAACACAAAACTAAATAAACATTAATGATGTGTTTTTTCGAGCATCACACCGGGCGGGAGTGAGTGATGATACTCAACGCAGCGAGGCTCCTACAAAATCGCGCCGTTTTCACAAACTGATGGAGTTTCTTTTTTTATTTTTCGCTTTGTAAAAGTCGATGAAACCGTTTTTCAAAGGCGTACACACCCGAAAACTTATTTACACAGGCACGCGACTTTATCGCACGCAGAGACGCTTGCTTTTGGTGGTGAAATGAGTGGATTTAGCGGCGGCACGTGGAGCATAGGTAGTCTTAATGAGGATCAAATGCTGCCGCTGAACAAACAGGCCGCCGACGCTTCCGAGCGGAACTATCGTGGTTCTTGATTTTGATTTTTCTAGTTTTAAATTATTTATACAAGCACGTGTGCAGATTGAATGGAGCGCTGGATTCGCTAGCGTTTCCACAGGATCTGGGATATTCGCTAGAGGATGGATAAGTTTCTGATACTGGAGGTTTTATCTCTCTCTATGGAGTACAAATTTATAAATTCCCCTCGAATTAAGGATAAATTTTGAGTTATATTTGATGAGCTAATTATCATTCAAGTTGCGTTCATGAGACATTCAAAAAGAAAAATTAAACCAGATAAATCAGTTATTTTAAGAAAAAATGAGTAATACTGCAAATCTATTTAATACGCCTTAATAAAAGCTAGTCGATCGAGTCATAAAAAGTGATTTGTAATGCGTGAATTTTGCACCATATCAAAATTTGAGTTGAAGCTGCTTATTCCTTTATGGTATTTAAATCAGTGCCTTAAAGTATGCAATCCACATAGCGCATATAATCATTTTTATGCCAAAAATGCACATTTATTAAAAAAAACTCGATTACAACCAACTACTCCAGCAACTTTTCCACCTCGAAAAACTTCTCTTTTCTGCTTCCTCTCACCACTAAAAAGAACTTCGTTTCGAATAGGATGAATTGAATTGAAATCTTCTCCATACCAAGGCTGTGGATATCATCATTTCTTTGCCGTATGGGAGCAATATAAGTGTTTATAATCGTGCTTTACACCGGAACGCCGAAATGCTTTACTAATTCCTTTACAAAACCGAAATTCACCAAAAACGCGCATTCATTAGCGAGGCGATTCAAATCCGAGCAGGCGATGGTTTTGCCGTGTGTACCTGCTTTTTGCGAGTCGCAGCTAAATCGTACTACCATCGAAGAAAAGATCCACACCAAAGCGTGGGGCGAGTCGCATATCCTGCCCGAATGAATAGTTAGAGCCAATTAGGTAGAGCTTTTGTCGCAAGAATTGAAGCATGAATATCTTTAGTTCAACCCGATTTATATAAGTAGGAAAAAAAACAAGTTCACAAGAAACCTTTCCTGTAACGCGGCTGAAATAAATCGCAATGAAATATTTCATCGTTCCATCAAATTGTTTGCCTTCGTGCCGGGAAAGGCAACCCGATCCTTTCATGTTTAATTTGTACTCTCAATTGCTCGAAGGAACGAACGAACGTCCCCGTCGTCCTTTCATTTAATTTACGCATATCAAAGGGGTAACCTCCTCTGAGTACGTCCATCCGGCTGGCCGGGGCCGGTGGTTAATGGTTAGTGTAAATAATTTTGTGTATAAAATTTACTTTCCCCTGCTCCTTAGACGCAAGGGCGCAATAGAGTGCAGCAGTTGGCTCCTCGCACAGTGAAATCTGCGAGAAACCGTGCGAGAAAGGTTACGGTTGCGGGGATGGAAGGATATCTAAAAAAAATTTAAAAAAAACTGCTCCCGTCTCGCAGAAGCCCGTGGAAGGTGCTCGTGGCATGTTTCACTCAGCGTGGCAACAAATGGTGCAGAATCCTTTCATGCGTTTCGGACACGGCAAAGGGTCAGAGATAAATCGAGAAAACTCCGACACCCCGCTGGTCTGGCCGTCCGAAACACGGCCGCACACATGTAGTCGTTTAATTAAATATTTAACCTTTCCTTTACTTTCGCTCGGGGTTTTCCGTTATTTTTTTTTTTTTTGGTTTCATTCCACTGCACAAACCCCGCATGCATGGCGTTTTATTTAATTTATTTTTTTGCCAACTTCACATTGGCCTTACATCACCACCCATCAGGATTCTAATAAAGAATACACGAGGGCGGCTTGCTGGACAAACCCAAGCAAAAATGCTCCTACATGTGGAGGTGGAGGACGAAGGTCGTTCCGCCGCGAACTCATCGGTCTGTCCAAACACGCGCGCGCAGGTGAAGTGAATGAGATTTTGAGCACATATTTGCATATCATTATGATGAAATAAATTGTATACATTTTATTCCACTGCCAGCCCGTTCGGTGGCGAACCGTTCGAGGCGACGATCAGTGCGACCAGCGTGAAAAGAATCCCCGCGTGTGTGGCCGTAGCGTTTTCTCAGGACACCGGTTGCCTCGGTTCCGGGGCCGGAAATACGATCCCTTCGGGAGGAGGTGGAGAGGCTTTTTTTAAAGTAGCACAACCCGTTTAATCCTTACCAATTGCTGCGGAAACGTTTCTACCCCCGGTCAATGCAATAATTAGGTATGCGAAGAATATGAGCGTTGGTTGCTTTCGCACATTCTGAACATAAAATATGTAGCCAAACGGGGCCAGGAAGAATCCTTTCAGTGCTTACAATGCGGTTTTGCAGGGTTTTTGGAATATAATAGCTACTAAATTACACACAAGGTTCGCCAACGATTCGAGGGAATCGTACCATTCCCACGAGCGATATAACTTTTAATTAGAAAGCAATTCATATCGTTCATTCGTTTATCTGAAGATTTGTGTTATGGAATTTCATTTCATTCTTAGCGCTACCAGTTCTGTAACTACTTGCAATATGCTACACAATACATGTGGGTTTTGTTTGTTATTTTTATCAGGTTTTAGTTGATAAAAGTTTTTTTGCTTTTTAGCATCACTTCGTTAATTTATTTCATTCAGAATATTTATTTTCATTCAGTAATCAGTTAAAAAAGCTAATTTCTTATTATGTTTACACTGCTTTACACAGCTTTAAATAACTTTTAGCTGTTGAATTTTATTTACTTATTTTTTTTCTGGAAATATAAAAAGACTCTCGTTCATTTATCATAAAATGGTCAAATTATTGTTGAGATTTAAAAATATCCAAAAATTAAACAACCCACCCATTCAAACACCCATGATGGAACGACAGAAAGAATATTGAGAAACAAGGGCAGACAAATTTGATTGAACCAAAAACCAACTCTTTCTATCTTTAATGAATACGACAAAAACAAAGGATCGCAAACACGAAGAGTACGAAAGCAGAAGCGCTAAACTAAACTCACACTATTGGTTATTTGTTTTTTTATTACTACTTCAAACCCTTCTCGTTAATAATCTTTAACTGAGGTAACCATTGTGGAAAAGCAACACATATTCAAATGAACTATTTTTAAAAAGGGATCTGGACAATTTTTCGAAGCAAAATATAATTAAAGCTCGAAAACGTAGCCAGATTATCAAAACAGAAGAATTACTCAAAATTTCATTTGAATGATTCTACTTAATATGAATTTGGAGTGCAAAATAGTAAATATCAAACTACATTATTTTTTTTATTATTATTAGGGACGGCCTGGCCGTATCAAACTACATTATAAATGCATAGAAATTCTTCCACCATCAGGTACACAAGTTTGCTGTAGCATTTCTTCACCGTACGCTGGCGGATTTCTGTTGGTCGTACCGAAGTTGCTGAATGATTCCTGTGGCAGGTACCTATGGATGACGGGTGAAATAAGTTCCGGATCGATGTCCCGTAGATCGCGAGGTCCGGTGAGGAATGAAACGATCGACCCGACGATCACCACCGTGGTGACTCCGATCGGTGTGATCCAATGATATGAGAGCCGGTACAGTGGAAATACTCCACTCTCGTCCGGATAGATCGGATTGACGATGGTCGAGTTCGTGAGGAGCTCCGCGACACTGCCTTCAATGGAGACGGGTAGTTTGTGGGGAACAACATCACCAGCCGCACTGGCGAACTGGCTACCGAGTGAGATCCATCCTGACAGAAGAGCTCCCGCTATTCCACCAGCCAACGCTCCCTTCGTGTTGCTCCACGGCACCAACATGCCCAGCGTGAAGATACCACCCGTCGTACCATTTCCAATCGCCGCCAACGTTGCCGATCCTATTAAAATGCCATCCAACTTGTCCACTATGAAAAGACCTGCAATAGCGGCCAGTCCTAGCACGACAACACTGCCTCGAACGACGAGATTCGCAACGAACGAGGTTGGCGTCACTCGGAACAAGCCCTTCAGGATGTCTTCGAGAAGAACGCCAGACATAGTGTTGAGTATGACGGACAACGAGCTAAGCGCCGCTCCAAACACACCGGCAATGAACAGACCCGGCATTCCTCGCAAATTTCCAACCACTTCCATCACGTAGTGCGGGAAGAGCTGATCGCTTGTCGTCACGAGCTCCACCGTGACCGGATCGCAGTCGAAGTACTTGGCGTACAGCAGAAGTCCCGTGTAGCAGCAGACCAACACGAAGATGGCCATGCTGACGGAGAACATGTAGATGGAGCTGCACAGAACGTATCACATCTAGAATCCAATGAGTTTGAGAATATTTTAAACATTTTTTAAACAACACAACTTTGCCGTCCTCAAATTCGGTAGGGACATGTAGCGTTGAACCATCGTTTGATTGACGGAGTTAAATGATGTCCAGTAGAAGAAGCCACCGATCAGGACGGCCCACAACGTTTGCCGTTCGTACATCGAAGGATTGAATCTGTAATTGAGATGTCGCAATTAAATAGTAGTCAATCGTCCAAAATAATACTAATAATAAATGCTCTTTGCGTAGCTTTGTTTATAAGGATTATTCAAAATCTAATGTTGTAATCTAATCTCATTGTTGAGGAGTGAATTGTTGTTGAAGAACGATATGAATATTTAAAAGCTAGTGTTAGAATTGACGGAAATTATACAATTTACATAGATATCAACAAGGAATTGAATCATGGGTATAAACATTCTTGACGTCAACACTGCTAGAATTAGTAAAAGGTCAACTGAAGAGAGTATGGAATGTACTCGAATCAACTATGGAATAAACAGCGGCAATCTGTAAAACGCTAAAGACAGTTCGTAAAGATTGAAAACACTAATCTCACTACAACACATCGTGAATATATTTCACAGGTAGTAATCAAATACTTCTATTTGCAAAACTCTCTTTTCCGAAATACCTGCTCATTTTCGTAAAACCAAGTGAAATTTCCTGATTAGCAAAGGACAATAAACATGGAATCAACGCTTATCGTCAACCCGGCAACCCCATAAATTCAACATATAATGAAAGTAAATCTTCCATACATAAGTCTGAGGTGGCTGAGATCTCGTCCTGGAGTGTGGATTATTATCTTAAAACTTTTAGCGCAATAAACTATACCCACGTAATTTAGCTACAAAACATCGCACGCTTCTGATAAGCACGCGACTCAAGGGAAAAGGGGCTCATGTTATATGGGTATAGTTACTGTAGTTGCACTGTTTGTTGCTTGTTTGTTGATCTTTCTTATCAACCATCCCGGTAGATGGGATGACAATTGTCCAAATCAGGGCATGGTAGGTAATTATGTGTGAACTACCGACAATACCGTAGGTCTTTGGAGTTAGCATCACTTACTTGAAGAAATCTATCCGACCACCTTCCACGGCCCTGTCCCAAATGACTCCCGGGCCACCGATCGCGACCGTGCCGATTATGACGACGACCACGACGGAGATGAACATAACAACCACCTGCCAGGCGTCGGTAAACACGACCGCTTTGATGCCTCCCTGGAAAACAGGAAAAGACGTTAAGGTACTAATTTTATTTTGTATCTGAAAAAGTCGACTGTAAATTACATACCAGCAGTGTGTAGAATATGCACACAACGCACACGATCGCTCCAATCACGTACAAATTGAAGCCGGTTACTGAAAGCAAGAAAAGTACGGAGGTTACTCGAAGTTAATATTCTCATCCAAGAAGCTACACACCTTGATTGAAAGCTAACGCCGGAACGTAGATGACCATTGGAAGGAAAAGAAGCTATAGGAAATAAATTCAAAGAAAAACAATTGATTCTATTCACATTTTTGTGGTTTTTGCTAATTACCTGATCTAAGAGAAACATCACCGATACCATCGATCGTACGTACGGATTGAACCTTAGCTCAAGGTATTCGTACGAAGAGTTCAGCTTTAACGAGCAAAACACCGGCAGATAGACGGTGCAAACGGCGATTCCCATCAGTAGAATGGGAATCGCGATCAGCCAGTACTGCGTTCCATAGTTGTAAATCTCCGCCGGTGTTCCCAATATCGTCACGCCGGATATATATCCCGCCAGTAAGCTCATCGCCACTGGAAACGCCTTCA